>VZTI01002266.1:2667182-2685757 GCA_013397865.1 Struthidea cinerea | reverse complement strand
AAAAAAAAAAAAAAAAGTTGCACCTCTGTGGTGCTGAAGAATCCCAATGCACCCTACAAACTTTCTACATATGTACAGCTTAACGTCACTCAGCTGTGAAGTCCGGCCACCTTGGCGGCTGCGTGGCCAGGCAGGGAACTCCACCAAAGGGCTGGGATCAGGAGCGACAGGACTGACTGTACTGGAGCTGGGATGGGGCCCAAGCTTACCCAGAGCTCTCGCAGACGCCCGTTTGCCTTCCCTGGGCTTTGAGTCAGACCTGCCACAATGGGAGGCCGCAGGGGGTCTTTTCTAGCTAATGGCGGGATGAGTTTTATGCATTGTGCCAAAGACCTTTTTTCCCTGACCTGGATTAGAGCCTGCCCTGGGAACAATGGGATGGGCTGCAGCCCAGCAGAAAGAATTTGCTGAGATGACAGGGTCTGAGGTTTGCAGAGCAGAGCAGAGCGCATACCTGCACTTTTTTGGCATGAGGCTCAGTTTTGGGGGAACATAGCTGTTAACCTGAAGCTTTTGAATGCATTGCTGCACTGTCCCAGCCAAGAGTTGCTGCTGTAGTCCTAAAATTAGAAATCTATATTAGACATCTAAACATTTGCAAGCACATCATTTCCTGCCTTCTGTAAAAAAAGATTTTTCTGAGTCTCTGAGAGTTCTGTACAGACCTGTTGGCACAAAAGGTCTAAATCATCTTTTGAAAGGCCTTGTCTTGCTTGAGCGAGACTTTGGCATTTAATAGAGAAGTAGCCCGCTGAATGGCTCCCGTCTGTCAAATTAAAAACAAAGGCTGTCAAAAGACTTTTACCATATCAGTCTTTTCAAACTTGACCAACCAGTTTTGTATTTAGAGGTTTAAAAAGTCACATAGTTACCCAGACCCCTGGTTTAGGTGCCTTTCACAGGTGCCTTCAGGACTCTGTACCTGAGATTTGCTGAGTGCCTGGGAGCTTGGAAGCTCCAGGAACTGAACACTTGTCAGGATCATACCATGAAGGCTTGTATTTGGTTTCATGCTCTGGGGGCTGTAGCTGTCCCCTCCTTTCTTAGAAGATTTTTCCCTCTTGCTTGGCTAAATCTAGTTTCAGATCTTTAAGTCATAAGGCTACAAGTAAAAAATATCACTTGAATTTATTCTTTCCAGTATTCTGAACTAGTCTCGGGGCTGGATGACCCTCTTAGGAACAAATAATCCATCTCTAGGCATCTCCTAAGTCCTAGTAGAGAGCTACTGTTAACCTTGCCCACTGTCAATGTCACTCACTGGAAGAGCAGAAATATTTTTGACCAGGGAAAATATTTTTACCTAACTCAGATATGCATTCACAGAGAAATTTGGAACATTTTTGCCTTTATTTTCTGAATAAAGAAGGGAAGTTGGGCTTAGTATTTTAGTGTGTTGATGCTAGGCACAGAATTCACTTTGTGAATTAAATAACTGCAATTGCATGCCAACAGCAAAGGGGAGATCTGCTCAGTGAGCCATAGGAGGAAACAGAGGGAGAAAGACTAGATACAGTTGTTGATCAGTCTTTCCCCTCACTGGCTGAAAGACAGATCCTCCCCACATTCCTAGAGAAATGTGGAACACAAGGCTTTCAGTAGATATGATCACAGTGGCAACATTTGGGTATTACTGCCATGTTAGGTTTTAAAATACATCAGTTATGCGTACAGTGTAGATATTACTGTAAGGAGTGAGCTGGCATGTGGAAACAGGGAAATACAGGGACATGTGGGGCAAATAAGGCACAGTTACCATGGTAGTGCCTTTCCAGTTGAGAATCATAAAAGGAAATAATATTCAAGTGGCCATTTTAGCACTTTGCTTAAAAATATCTTTTGATTCTTTCTCTATCTCTCCTTTTCTCTTCAACCTTTTCCTTTTCATGTGCTCCCCGCATCCTGCGCCTTCATACAGTCAAATCATCTGACCTGGCCCGGCTGCTGGCTTTGCTTAGCCTGCTCAGGGGTCTCATATCAGTGGCAAGTTCGGCAGGTGCTGAAGGCCCTTCCACTTCATCTCTCACCACCTCCTCTTCTGCTTTCTTCACCCCTTGTTCCTCCTGAGGCCCTGGCTGCTCCTCCTCTTGTTCCTCCTCCTCTGCTCGTACCTTCTCCTCTTCTGGTTCCTTCGCTTGTGCATACGATGGTAACCTCTCATCGAATGCCCTGGAGAGATCTTCCAATGGTCCCATCCCAATCTTCTCCTCAAACTCATTGTAGGCTGATGGAAGGGGGCTGGGCTCAACCCCTACTTCCGTGAGAGGGAAATAATGGGACACCGGCTTCTCTTCTTCCAGCAGCTTGTAGCCTTTGGCCTTCGGGATGGAGGGGACTGTGATGGCGGGGAGGGGCTTCTCCGGGACCTCTCCAAGCTGCTCCTCTGCCGGTCTTCTCAGAGCCCTCCGGATTCTTTTCAAGATCAAATGACTGATCTCCACCAGGTTGAGGAAGAGGGATACAGAAGCCACCACCAGCATGAACATAATGAAGATGGTCTTCTCCGTGGGCCTGGAGACAAAACAGTCCACAAGATTGGGACAGGGCCACCGCCCACAGCGGTAAAGAGGGAGAATTCGGAAGCCATACAGGAAGTACTGACCTACTATGAATCCCACCTCAAAGAGGGTTTTGAAAATGATGTGGAAGATGTACGTTCTCAGGAGAGTACCTTCCAGGCGAAACTTCTTGGTTCCATCGGGGTTGTTGCCTTTGTTTTGATTTGGAGCCAGGGGCAGCTTCTCTTCATCCACCTCGGCTTGCTGGCGCCTCTCTGCTTCCTCCCTCTCTTTCCTCTTCTCCTCCATGCGGACGTGGTGCACAGCATGCCCGAAGTACATTAGCGAAGGCGTGGATACGAAAATGATCTGCAGGACCCAGAGCCGGATGTGGGAGATGGGGAAGGCCTCATCGTAGCAGACGTTCTCACAACCAGGTTGCTGGGTGTTGCACACAAAGTCTGACTGCTCGTCTCCCCACACTAGCTCGGCAGCTGTGCCCAGGATCAGGATGCGGAAAATGAAGAGCACTGTGAGCCAAACTCTCCCGATGACAGTGGATTGCTCGTTCACCTGCTCTAAAATGTTCCCCAAGAAACTCCAGTCACCCATTTCTTACTGTCTAAGGGAAGAAAAAACAAAGAGAAAGACCACAAATTATGCTAAATGTTAAGGATCTCAGGTTTTCCCGCTGATGTCTTTTGTTGCTTTCAATCAGTATTTCCCTAATACGCTTTGAGAACAGAAAGACGATTGCTTGCTTGCTGATTTGCCTGTTCACAATGATTTATTAGCAGGAGAAGGGCTGGGAAGCCAGAGCAAGCTGCCTGCTAAATTCTTTCTTCTATGGCTCTAAATGGGCAATTACTTTCCAGCCAGGGAGTATATTTATCTCCTTTTGCAGGTGAGAGTCTTCTGTGGTGCCTTGTAGGCTCAGTTCTGTGAGTCTGCTTAGATTTTGTGCATGTACAAACACTCAGCAGTAACACAGTGGAACAGATTTATCAGCAGGCAGCTGCAGTGGTTAGAAGAGAGGGTGAAGCTTTCAAGCACACAAGCTCTTCTGCACCAGAACCCCTCGCAGGTCAAACAGATCTTGAATCTGTGCCCATCCTGCACCTAAACAAACCTGAATTCTCTCTAGGTTGCAAATGTCAATTCTACTTTAGCAATCACTCTGTTAGGTAAGAACAGCAATTGCAACACCATTACTATGTTAGTAATGCTGTATAGGCTTAGTAACTACTATATAGGTTAGTTTTGCTATACAGAATATGTTATATGCAATATAATTATTTGGTGCTGTTGGGGCTATTCTTTGCATCGCCTTCGGAAGTCAGTTGCCACACTGACAGTGGAACCAACCTGGGGAAAACACCAAGGTCTCTAACTGGGACCTAAAATACTATTTGCTGTCTCTAAAATGTCAGTGCCACTATCTCAGTCTAACACAGAGCTGGAAGCCAGCCACAGATATACTATTGGAAAGCTAAGAAAGCACTCCATTTTCAAGTAATGCAAGTCAAATATTACATCTGTCATTACTTCTGCATGATAAGAAATTATTCGTAGGTCAGGGCTTCATTCTGCATATCCTGAACTTCCCATTATATAATTTCTGGCAAGGGAACATCTATGAATGAGGGAAATAGAGGTGAAAGTTGTTTTGTATGGGTTGATTTAACATATCACAGCAGTCTGAAGTCTCTGAGGAATGCAGAATATTACAGTAGCCCAGAAAGACCGACTTGTAGAGCATGACAAGTGAAACAGGGAACGTTATTCATAAAATAGCTGTTCACAGGGATCTAGAAGTTCATCTATTAGATACTACCTCCATCTCTAGCTCCCTAAATGCAGACACATACACAAGCACTGCGAAAAGGAAGGTACAGTCAACAGCATGGAAATCTGAGTATCTAAACTTCCCTCCTCCTTCAGATACCACTGGGATATATTTGTTATGCCATATGTTATGACACACCAACGCATACCAGTCTCTTTCAGCTACTCTGTGTATGTAGTCACACGTAGGCAAACACGCAAAATATTGAGAATTCTATGGCTCGGGGGAATTTCACAAATTTTCAATGAAAAAAAAAGCTTATGATGGCATTTTGCTAAAACAAGATGGACTCGTATTCCTTGCCTTCAAACTTCACAACATTTTTACCCCAGATACCCATGTCAGAAAATGAAGAACAGAACACAGTTCCTTCAGCTTGCACAAACACCTCGCATACATAAGCGGCAAACATATAATTTAATCACCAGGGAAAATTGCTACTTTCTCAGTCATTAAAGTCATGTAAAGAAGTGTGTTAATGTCAGCGCTTACATTAACAAGTCTAGCAGAAGATTATGCTGTTTACATACATTATCTAAACTGATTTAAACATCCTCTTTCCGCAAATTCACAGAGCAAAGTACACCCAACAGTTACCAATCATGTGCAACTCTGTAAAAAACATGACTACACACAGTACAAGCTTCACTGTCCCCCAGGCACCTCGGTTAACTCCCTCCCTTTCTTTCCCTGTGAGTCACACCGATATCTACGCTACCATTTGAGCATTTCCACTGCAGCACGCAAGAGCGACATTCGAGATGTGATAAACCTTATCACACGGAAAACTCGCTGTACAAGAGAAGGGAAAATGTTTCCTGTCTAACTCCATCACACATCTTGCTACATTTGGCTAAGCCCTTCCTGAGATCACTTCCAACTGGCCACGTTCTTCACAACTCTGCCATGCCCATCCCCTCTGTTTTCTGCAAGTGAAGTGGTTCAAGGTTGCTCAGTTGGTTCAACTGCAAGCAACAATACTGGGTGGATGGATGACGAGTGGCACAACCAGTTCAAACGTCTGGGATTCCACCTGCAAGCAGTCAGCCCCTCCAGCCCCAAAAATACGTGTAAGCGAGGTACTTAGGCAGTCACCTTTTCCCTGAAATTGCCTGTCACGAGGAAAGAGCAGGACTCTGCCTAAGCCCGCTCAGAGTCAACAGATTTGTGTTCTGAACCCTCATGGGCTGGCTGCAGACCCCCGCCCTGCGCTCCCAGACGTCGCAACCTGCGCACGCTACCAGTGAAAGAGGCTGAATAGGTTAAGGATGTTGACCAAGCAACTTGCCGCTGTGAGAGGCTCCACCGAAGAAATGTGTCCCCCTCCTCTCTTGGCACTCTGCAGGGAAGAGTGAACTTTTGTCTCTCTTCTTCCCTACCCTAAAAGCCCCAATCTTGTCGCACGACTGAGCAGATATGACTGAATTGGCTCTGATGGTGGGTTTTAGTTGCCCTGCAATATTTAAGCTCCGAGCCAGACGGCTTTATGAAGTGAGTGACAGTCAGTGACGTGGGGAACAATAGGGAGAAAAAAATAGAGAGAGAGGCAGAGACACAGAGAGGAGAGTCCACTGAACATGAAAAAGCAGAGGGGGGGAGAGGAACAGGCGACAGGCAGTGAAAACCTAATACATGCATAAATGGGAGTTTGCTCAGTTAAGCAGGGACCAAAGCATCTCTGCAATTCCACTGTGGTTCAGCAGAGCTCTGTGTGTGCCCACACTCGCTGGTCTTTAGGTGTTGTGGTGTGGCAGATGAAAAGGGAATACCAACGTCTCTGAGAGTGGCAGCATTAATTGAATTAATTTGTTGCCCTACACCCAGCTCTGACAGACAAGTTGCAATACTGATTTTCAGGCAGATACTGAAACACTGGGTTTGTATTTGGCATTGTCAGATACTTTGGTCTGCTCTTTAACGTCTTTTACTGGGAAAAAGCAGCAGAATGGGAAAACGAGATTATCAGTCAATATTAATCAAAGCTGAGAAAGACTAACTTTACAATCTCACCTTTCAGTGCCTTAGCTCCGCTTAGTTTTTTCTCCAAATGCATCTTGCACATGCACATGCACCAAAAATGTCTGAACCAAACTGTTTTGTTAAGGAGCATAGCTGAATTCCAGCAGCCCAGCACACAGGAATGTTACCCCAGGCACAATCGCCTACCCCCAGCCACCTGCAAAAATGCTGGAGAGGCCACAGAAGAGAGGAATCACAGGCTCAGTAACGCATCCACAAGTACAACTAAATGCCCTGAGAGTTTTAATTAAAAGTCAGAGGTTATAACCTTACTCAGAGGTATGGTTTTTGTAGTCTGTCTGGAGGCATTGCTCAGAATGTGCTCTTGGTGCTCAGCTCTGAAGAAAAAGAGGATTACTGGAAGCAAGATTTGCTAAGCAATGATACAGATGCCAGGCTCATAAAGTGATGAAGCAGCAAGTAGCTCTCCTCTCTCTTTATGCAAACTCAACACCGAATTTAATTTCCCAGAATGGCATTGGGAGACACTCTGTCTCCAGGAAAGCTGTCATTTGAATGAGATATTAAAACACGAGGGCCACAAAATTTTGTACCTTCAAACCAGCGGTTTCAGGCCACTCTTCAGTGTTTCTGGGCATTTGTGTCCATGTAAGTTCAGAGCCTCATCTCAGCAGTTGTCTTCCCAAACAGCTTTTAAGGCTGATTTGCAGAGCCCCAAGGTCCAAAGCACAACTGGAAGCAGAGATGATGTTTTCCAAACTGGATTTCAAAAGAGCTAAAGCACAAGTGAGAGATGGAAAAGAATCACATTTTGCAAGAGGAACCAGTCTGGAGACACAAATTAAAAATCACCCTCAATGCATGTAGTTGGACTGAAAGTCATATTCTGAACACCTTAAGAAATCACTCTCTTAAACAGAGAAGCAGCAGCAGAATGTTTTTCAGTCAGTGCTACATAAAGCATGGGAACAGTCTTCCTGGAGAGAGGACACACAGTCGGGCATTCACAAGTCCCAAGAATACGAAGTGAATAAGAAAAGGCATGGTTGGATCAATGAGAGGAGTAAGAACAGTAAGGAGGAGGAAATAACACCTTTGTTGTTGAGTTTTGCTATATTCTACTGAGATAAACTAGTATCAATACATGAGTGAGTGGTCATCACTGCCACCCTCAACCCCTCTCTGGGAAGCAGTAAGAGAGAGAATAAATGGTACCACCAGCATCCAGCACTTTTAGAGAGTGCCTGGAGGCTGGTGCATCACAGAGGGCAGGTGGTTCAGATGTTAAACTGCCCATTCCTTTTCAGACCAAAACTGTCTTTTTGGAAAACTCAGCTCTAGCTGAATGTGCACATCCCTTTCTAGGCCGCTTCTCTCTAATATAATGAGCCAAACCCCAAATCTGGTATGTAACTACATGGCTGTAGTCCATCTCTAGATTACATCTAGCTACTGTCAGAGACCTTTCCCATTAACCTTCTATCTGCCTTTTGCAAACGCTATCCAAATATCAAACATCACCTGACAAGTTGCAGAACAGCTTGCAACATGCAGCTGATGCAGAAATTATATTCAAGTCTGTGATTATTGGGTCTGTGTTCGCTTCATCCAAATGATCAGGCTGACTTTCTTTGGTATCACAGGGAGCAGAGCCTTTAGCATGGGGCACCCCCAATTTGGAGGACATTTATGATTTGTGGAAAACCACACACTCCCTTCATCTGGAGGCCTTTTACAAAGGCACTGCTGAGCTCTGGGTCAGATTCTCCAGCTCACTGGAGCCTCCTGCCTCTGAAGAAAAAGGTCTAAATGAAGAGGAAGCTGGGCAGTGAGGAATTCTTCTTGTACTGGGACTATGCAGGGAAGTGGTTGTTTGAGATAGGCATGAAGAGGAAAAGGCAGAGCATGAGAAGAGCAAGGAGACTTGATTCTCTTAGGCACCAGGGTAATGCTGGAAGTCAGGGCTACCTTTGTGGCATGAAAGCAGTGGCTGTGAAGGAAAGGAGTAGAGACCATAAAAGCAAAGGTCGAGGAGACTGGACCTCACATGCAGCACATGATGATCACTGAGTCTGTAAACGAACTGCAGCACTGACAGTGCCAGACTGAGAAGGGCAAACACTTCCAAGCTGTACCTGGCTCAGCATTTATGCTCTCATTAGGCAACCTGTAGATGTGCTGAGTACTTTCATCCCCAAAAAATAGTGCTAAAAATAGTAACAGCTAGTGAAAGCAACACTGCTAACTCACAGTGGCTTTTCCTTGCCTTTGGGATTTTTCTTGCCTTCAAAGAATCATGGGCATCTCCTGCACTTTTAAAATACTATTTTCTTCGGAAAGAAGTTTGCTTCATTGCTGACTTCTCAACCTTTAGCTGCTCTGAGACTGGTGACTGAGCTGCTGTCCCTGGCACCACTGAGTCTGTGAAGTCTCCACTGCAACTCAGCCTTTTGCTCAGAGACTACGAGGTCACTTGGGGAATGTGGGATTTTTCATTCCAAACGGATTTCCAACACAGACATGATGTCAGGACAAGGCAGGGCCATGCTATTGAACAGCTCTGTTCATGCATGATAGCAGATTGTGCAATTATATAGCGCACAACCCTGGATAACGATACCCCTCCCTCAAACAAAGTTATCTTCTCGGGATCTGCTTAGCTAGAAAGTGGCACACGCTTCCTGTTCTTCTGCTGAACACACAGAGCTCTCTCTCACGGCTGAGGCTGAACACTGGGCACATTCAGCCTCCCTACAAGAAGCTGGGACCTTCACCCAGCGCTCCCCTCTGCCAGACACTCACCCAGCTCTCTGGTAACGCGTGTTCTTGTCCATCCCAGAGCCAAAGTGATCAACCCTCAATCACCAGGATCAGTCTCCCAGATTTTATCATCTCTCTGCCACCTACCGGTCTCAGAAATCATTAAGTGTAGCCAGCCTGGACAAATCTATAAGCAGACCTTACCACATCCCTCCAAGCCTGGCAAATATCATTGCCTGCATTTTTAGGGCCAGGCTCTCCGATTTTTCCAGGACTCTCTCCAGGCATTGGTGGATATGAATTGCTGGGGAGTATATTTTGCTAGGGAGCTGCAAACAAACCATAAGGAAAAGAGAGGGAGGAAGATATAAAGCATCGAGGAGGAGGGAAATTGGGGAAGTATGTAACAGGACGGTTTGGGCAGGAACACAGAAGCGGTGAAGATAGGGCTGGGTTGTGCTGAGCCTCAAGTGGAAGATGAATACTTATGGGAAACATGTTTTTAATTTAAGGGATGGAACCAAACTAGACAATTAATAAAGATAAGCAGGGCAAAAGTGGAATGTCTTTCAATAGCTGTTAAATGCAGTTCTTCTCTGAAAATTACTGTTCTAGGAGGACCTGGGGAATTACAGGCCAGTCAGCCTAACTGTGATACCTAGAGAGATACTGGAGCCAATTATGAAACAATCAATTTATAAGCAGCTAAAGGACAATAAGCTGATAAGAAACAACCAGCAGGGAATTTTGAAGAACAAATCATGTCAAACCAAGATAATTTCCTTCTTTGACTAACAGGCCTGGTAGATGAGGAAGAAATGGTAGGTGTAAAATACCTTAACTTCAGTGAACATTTAGAAAATATCTAGGTTACAGGCTCCCAGGGCAGCGAGCAAAGTCACCGTGCAGAGGGGACACAGGTTGAAGTACCGTAATCAAGGGTAATTATCAGGGCTTCACTTTTCCAGCTGGGAGGATCGCATCCCTGAAGTTCTGCCTCCAGGGCTGTTCAGTATTTCCTTGAGTGTCTTGGACAACAGACTAGAGGACAAACCTAAGAGGATGACAGCTGGGCTGGGGGTCAGCAGTCCCTCCTGAAGGCAGGGGGCTGAAGTGATTGGAATTTGAGAGGAGTGTGAGACACTAGAGAGCTGGGCTGCCTCTGCAGAGGTGACTGCACCAGGATACAGCTCAGGAAAGGTGGCTGCACAGACACCAAGTGTGCTGCTCCAAACGAAATTGTGACCAGTCCAGCAGAGAGAGCTGGGGTGGGACCAACATGAGTTTGTTAAGTGTCATCCCCACAGAAGAAGGCAAATCTCATTCTGAGGTGCTTTAATGCGGATTTTGTGTATAAGGCAACGGAAGCAATTATTTTGAGCATTTACTCAATACTGCTGAGCTCCCAGCAGGAACAGTGTGTCCACTCCCAGGCACTACATTTTACAGGAGATGCAGACAAGTTGGAGAGAGTCCAAAGAAGAACAGCAAAATGATAAGAGAGGTGAAAAAAAAAATACTTATAAGGAATGGATAAAATAATTGAGTTTGTTTTCTCTAGGAAAAGAACAACAGGAGGGGAGGCATGATAACAGTCTTCCAGCACATAAACATTTGTTATAATGGGTGGAGAGACTAAACAGTTGTCCCCTACATTCACCAAAAGTAGAAGAGGAAATAATCAGCTTAATTTGCAATAAAAATGATATAGCTAAACATTAGAAAAACACTTTGCAATGGTAAGAATAGCAAAGCACGGCAGCACACTGCTTGGGGAGGCTGTAGAATCACAGGAGGTTTTTATGAAGAGGTAAACAAACATCTGTTAAGGATGATCTTACCGCGTAAGCAGAGAAACAAGCAGGGGGAAAGGGAGGCTTTCTGAAGTCTTTGGCTCTATGGTTTTGTGTAGGGCCAAAGACCTGGAGAAATCTCAGAGAAATATTTTCAGGTGAAAAAAAAAAAAAAATAGTATCTTGCGCCAGTTCTGAAAACCCAGCCTGGAGAGTGCGGGTTGTCCACACCACCCAGTGCAGTGCTGACCTGCGGGGACAGCAGCTCAGGCCTGCGAGCAGGTTGGCTATGTCAGCAAGGAATTCCACTAGAGTTAATTATCTCCTCTGGAGTGGGCTCAATTAGCTGGGGCAGTGTGAAGCACGGTGGTGCTGCGCTGCTTCCCGTGGCTCAGCGCGGGTATCTCGGCGCTGCCCTGCGAGGAGGGCTGTCCCCAGGGAACCTTCGGGGGAGTCACACCTGTGTTCTTTGCCTCCAGTGATAGCTCTGAAGGTGCAGCAGATTTAGAGGTGTTTGCTCCCCATAACCCCATTTCAACCAATTTGCTCTCTTTTCTCGCCCAGCTCAGCGAGGACCTTTTCCAGAGGTGCCGATTTTCAATCCGAGGGCGGCAGGAAGGAGGGCCACGCACCTTGTCGCAGGAGAATTGCCGGAGCAGCATCAGCGGAGCAGCAGCAGGAGCAGCCTGGCTCCCGCAGCCCGGGCCGCTAGCGGGCGGTGTGTTCTCATCCATGCGCCGCGGCACCGAGGGATGCTGTGGGTGACGAACAGCGGCATGGACACGCTGTGCCTTCTCCTGGCTACACCCGACCTTCCTCTTCGCTCACTTCTCAAACTTCTGCAGATACAAAACTAAGCACAGCAAACACGGGAAGTTGCGGTGATGCTGTAATACCTATTCTGAATACGGTTTTTTTACAGTACTTTTACAATGGTGAAATAGACGGAGTTAAACTGATGTGAAGATCACTTTGATGTCTCTAATTTTACCTATAGACTCAGTGTAAACTTTGCTGACAAAGCACCTGTTTTACTAGTAAAATCTCTGTTTTCACCTGAACCTGCATCCCTTTTCCAGCAAATATTTCACAGGTATACCAGCTGACCTGCATGATTTTCCCTTTAACAATAACATGGTTAAAAATAGAAACTTCACTAAAAGTATATCAATAATAAAAATTCACTAAAAGTACCAAGAACAAGTAAGGCAAAAAAGATGAATTCTCATGTGCCAAAGGTAGGTGCTCTGCTACTGCAGCAGAACCAGAGCCAGGAAGAGAAGAGTACTCCTTTAGACACAAGATTTCATGGATCAGCATAATTTCCCTTAAGACCTGACCACACTATTTCTAGAAGCACAGACCTTTTCAAGAATGTGTGGGTTAAAAACTGTAAGTTCTTATGCCATTGCAGATGCTCTTTCTGAAGAGCAGCACAGGGACAAGGCCCAGAGCTTGTAGGCAAAATGTAAACATGCATTACGGAGCCATCATATACAAAATGCCTTTCCTAGGCCCCCATATAACCTCCTCTTACCTGTCCCTTTCTCTGCATCCTGCCTGGAACTTACCCCCTGGTCACAGAGCACATCACTGAGAAGATGTAAAAATACAGGCATGCTGCCTATTTAAGTGGTCCATGGACTCAAATTTCTCTCAGCATGTATTTGAGGTTGTGGCCCTTCCACCACTGCTGAGGTCCTCAGGAGAGGAGCAGAGGCACTGCTATCAGGAGTTGTGAGGTATCAGGCCAGTCAGGGAACATGTTGATTACAGCCAATCTGGACTATGTGAAGTGGATCCAGGGAAAGCAGTGACAAGTACCTGATAATACTTCTGGTAATAATTAATTGCTCCAGGCCTGCCGGTAAAAGAGGAGCTAATAATATCTCCCAGCCTCTTGAGAGGATCTCCATATGTTTGTTTTATCAAGACTTTTTGTACACTCTCTTAACATTCCCAGGCACAAGGCGCTGGAAGGGACAAAGCTTCTGAAAGTCGGGAACAAGTCTGTATGTCTGGAAGCATCCCGTGTTACCTCACTGTCTGTGGGGGTTTTTGCCTCCCAGTTTTTGATGGGGGCTCATTCCCTACTCCTTTCTCACTTCTTCTGGGCTCTTCTCACACCACCAAGGCCTGCCTTGCTGAGTGGTAAGCTCAGGGCTCTCAGGAGCGTTGTCACCACCCACTCTCCACCTTTATCTCCCTGCCTTCATTTCCACACCACGGAATGACACAGTGGAGGTGCACTCTACATGCAAGGTGCAGAGGTGGCCCAGGAGAGCTCACCAGCAGCACAGGGCAGCGATGGGGATGGCAAAGCAGGCCATTATCTGTTCCTCCCATCCCAAGAGATGTGCATACCTGCTCTGCACTTTGGCTGACCTCAGCTTCCCATTTCCCACAGCAGAGCACGTTCCCAGCCTCTCTGGGGAGGACATCCGTGGGGATGGTTCCTGTTTCCCTGCCCTTTCAGTCTTCCTGAGCCTGATATGATTGTTTCTTTGGGCACAGTGTAAAAGATGCCAGCAAGGAACGGAAGCCTCTCATGCCTCAGCAATTTATTAAGAAGTAAGGGAGGTTATTGAACTTGGAAGCTGCTGAGCCAGTCATTCTCTTTTCCTGATCAAGAAGACAATCTGTCCATAGATACATAATTCATCCAGAGGTGTTCAGCATTCCCTGAGACAATTTGGCTTCAAACTAATAAACAGCCAGATGGAGGGAGTCAAGGATTATCTATGTACAGACCTGCCAGAAAACATAGGTGGGAGAGCCAAAGGGCTTCTCCGGTTTGGAGAGGCCTGGAGAGTATTTTCTTCATTATTTCCAGCAAACTTCAATCCCTTGCAGCCCTGTTATGGCTCAGTGAATAATTTATTCTTAGGAGGAATATGGTTTAAAGCATATCAGGATCCTTTTAAAAGGAGCATTAAGACTCTTTGGGGGTCCCCTGTCTTGTGTGAAACCTGGCAGAATTTTCAGGAGCTACTTCTATGGCAAACTTCTAAATCCTACCTTGGCTCAGCAACTGTTGAATACTCTCCCACATGCCCTGAGACAGGAGGCCCCGTTCTTGTCTGATTGATAAACACCATCCCAGTGAATGCAGCTATTACCTCAGCAAAATATAGGCATGTTTTTTAATGGCCTGTGTCTCTCCAGTCCTCAAAGCTCTGAAGCAAGGACACGAGCCCTAATATTTCTGTTTGCCCCCCTGCTTTGGCCCAGGGGGCAGCAGGTTTGGTGGGTTTCCACTCCCCCTGAGCAGTGCTGAGTTTATGCAGCTGCAGCCCTGACTCTGCCTTTCAAAAATGTGCCCTCCTTTACAGAAACACAATATAGAAGTCAAGTCCACTCCAGTACATCCTCTCTAGCTGCATACAATTGCAGCATTCCTTTCCAGTTTGTATTCATCAAGGCCGTGCCTGCCCAGGGGACTACAGCTGTAAGGCATTGGAATAGATTCTGGGATGGTTTGTAAGACAATGTTAAAATCAACAGGCATAGCCCTAAGAAAGAGCGAGAGGGCAGGAGTGGGGCAAAAATAAAAACACCTGCTAGCTTGTTTGTGACTTTGAATCACAGTTTCCTAGTTATCAGTATTCGATATGTGTGAGTTGGTGCTCCAGTAACTGGATTGATGATTAGGGTCCACAGTGGATAACCAAGCAGCACTGGAATATGGAAGCCCTGGTTACTCAAGCGCTCACCAAAGAAAAAAATAAACCTAAGTTATTGCTTAGTTCAACACATGCTCATGCTGCTGACTCAAAAACAGCCTTGGGGATTTTTAAATGTTCTTAACAGCTTCCTCATTTGGCAAACTTTAAATCCAAAATGAACAAAACCTGTCTTTCACCTTATCTGGATGGTAAAGTGATGGCAGAAATGAGAGGCTGGCAGCAGGTTCACTGAACCCCAGCTCACTGCACTCTTATATAAAACCAGAAGAAGGTTCAAACTGGTAATGCAATGCTTTAAAAGATGTGTTGCTTTAAAAAAAAATCCTGTTTCCCAGCCCTGAGGAGAATCCTGGGCTAAATAAACACAAAGAAGGTATTTAAATACAAAAATACAAATAATCACTAACAACTGCTTAAAAATCATTTGTGGGGCACCAAAAATACACAACTCCCCAGTACAGAACAAATAGTGCAACTGAAAAAACACAACCTGATTTAAAATTGAAATGAGGGGGCTTAAAGAAAATAAAGTAAGTAAAACACATATAACAAATAGTAAGAGAAGCTGAATATAAATTAGAAGACAGGAATTATAAAAAATATGATGGGGGTGAAAGGGGGAAAAAACTGACAAAGGTATTTTTTTAAAAAGTAAATTAAGAGCAGAATGAGTCCTACTCATAGTATTGATCTGTTATCAGATGGAAAACTTAGATTATTCAATAACAATGCAGAGAACAAAAAACAAATCAATAAATACGCCTATCCTACTGCTGAGAGAAAAGAAAGTAGTTGATGAAGTCTTTGGTGATGACATGTCTATTCTTGTAGTATCTCAGAGGAGTTAAATACCACCCACTAAAATCAGGCATTTTAAATCGGCAGGACTGGGTACCTTGCACTGAAAATTTCTAACTTTGTTTAGTTTTGGGGGTTTTTTCATAAGCTGCACACATAATTCCTCTAATTATGTTGATCTTCTGTACTTCTTGGTGCAGTGGGTAGGTCCTGGAGGAGAAGAAGAAACCCCATAGTCTGGCATTTTGTAAAGGCTGTGTAGAAGGGCATAATTATTTTATGATTATCTCATAATTGCTCACAGGTAACTACAGACTTGTGATAGGATCTCAGACCGGAACTAAATAACGGAGTGGCTAACAAAGAACACAGGGAATAAAAGGAGGGAAATAAAACTAGGGGCAACCAACATGGGTTTATAGGAAATTCACCCCCACTGAACTGTGTTCCTCCTTTTCTCTGAGGAAATTGCACATACCATTGTTAAATGTAACAAAGCTGGTACAATATACTTGAGATCCTGGAAGGCAGTTTCCCTTCTATCATGTGGCACTATGATTAAAGAACTTGCTTGGCATAAAAAGAAGACAGCAGTCATTAAACAGACTATAAATGACTTATCAGACTTCCAAAACACAACTGAGAAGGCTAGAAGTGATTGGGGTTTTTTATAGTATGTTTGTACCAAGATCTTGGAGGGTGTTTGGCATCAGGATATTTTTAGTCAATAAACTGGAAGAAAACATCAAATATTTTACAAAAGTCACCAAGTCCTGGAGAGGGGTGAATCCTGAAAAAGGGGATTGCTGATCTAGAGCACTTCTGATGGCTCAGAAGGTTGGACAACCACAGACTGCATTTGCTTTAGCACAGGGAAGGGAAGGTCAGTTCCTGCACTTCTGCGGGGAGACCAGCAGTAGCTCTGCTGTGGAGAACTTTGTCCCAGGAAGCAGCGATTTCCTGCAGGGCTCTGAGCTCAGGGTAGCTGAGGAGCTGCCTATGAACTCCCCCTGCACATCTTAGGGGTGACACGTCGAGGCAAGGTGGATTCACCTCAGTCCTGCCTGGTTTATCCTCCAATTTTCGTGAAAGCCCTCTGCTGTCAAAAGCTCCCATTATGTGCTGTCCATGACCCCCAATTCATCAAATTAGAAAAAGAGTGCTTATTTCGGGTTCAGCTTACCTTAATGATGACCTGCCAGCTTGAATGAAGAAGGTGAGAAGGGACCCCCCCCAGAAGTGTCTTCTTACCTTGTGCTGATCACACAAGATAGCACATCTACACATGGGCTGCTGGTATGCAAGTTTAAGGGCTCAAATCTGCTCATCTCCAGTCCACCTCCCAAAAATAATTTATTATTTGGGAGGTAGCCCAGAAAGCAGTGCCACAAGTGGTGAAGTGCTGCATCATCCTGAGGATTCTTACCCAGCATGAGGGTGCCAGCAGCCTCCTGCTTGGTACTGCACCATTTCAACTCCATTGGAGCACAAGCACCAATCCTGGAGAGCTGCTGATGAACCGACAAAGACTTCTGAACAACCACCCACCAATCACGCACCCGAAGGAGACCCCCAGAAAGTACAGAGATGCCTGCAAATTCTCTTAGGGCTGCTTGGTGCTTACATGGTCATGCCTATGAAAAGGCATGTGACTGTCCTACAAGTGGATTTTAATTTAGCTGGAGACAGACACTTCCATGAATGGGTCTCCCTGATGCCAAAGACCAGTCACTGATGAATCTCAGATGTCAAAGGCTGGAACCACCTCATTTTTCTGCGAACTAGTCCAGTGCTGTTGCACTGTTTGAATGTCAAAGCATGGAAAACATGGATGTCTTAGAAACATCTGTCCTGGGTAAACCAAAGTCGGCCAAAGAATTAAGGATGCCTGAGCTTGTCTGGGCAGAAAGGTCTTATTCATGGAACAACAGAACAAAATAAACAATGTAGGGTTTCTCCTAGTGCAGGGAAGAGGGCAGGCTCAGGCTGAGACTTCTAGAGCTAGCATTTAATCTAGAATGTGTCCTTAGAGTGCAGATAGAGCTTCTATAGACTGCCATGAAAGGAGATCTCTGAAACTGCCAAGAGATTCTGATGATCCAGGCCCAACTCTCCCTTTTAGGCAAGGTATTTAACACTCACAAAAGCCAAGATGGTTATAGGCAGACCAGGCACCCCTGACCTATGGAAACCACCGCCATAGGCTGGGCCTGAGCCCTGAAGGACTGCATTTGATTTATCCAAGGGTTTCAACAGCTGTGTGTTTGCTACAGAGAAGGGAATGGGCTTCTTGGGAACGATTTCCATCCGGGAAGCAAAGTCCCCATGCAGCAGGGACCCAGTGTTCTTAATGACTCACTAACTCAGCTGTTTTGCACGGCAATAAGCCCTAGATAAGGAAATAGCCAAGAGCAGCCCAGATTGCCAGAGAGCGGTGGGGTAAAGCAGAAGTCCCTGCTTCAGGTCCTGACAAAACCTTTCACTTTTACTCCTCACAACCAGATCTCCTCCTTGGTTGCATAGGTCACCCACAGGTGACACGTTCTGGTACCACTGGAAACAAAACCACGGAATGGGGCCGTGGCGTATTTCTGGCAAGAGCCATCAAGGCCAAAAGCTGTAAGGACTGGAGAAAGTCTCCTGGGGCCCCCTGTGTGACCACAGCCGTTCTGGCCATGTGCTGGCTTGCAGTGATAACATTGTGTGCCCAGGTTGGCACACAGTCCAGGTGAAGTCACAAGAGGAAAAGCTTCCCACCCCGCACAGCCTCAGCGGTCACATCCACAGATCCTCGCACGCCCCACCCAGCCAGCCCTGCTGCCCACAGGGACACGCTGCCCTGCCTGGCTTCCCTCTGCTGCCCTGGGGTAGGGCTGGCTTACAAGTGGCCATTGTGTTTCCCAGGAAGTTGTGTCACTGTTAAGGACCTGGCCATGCTGGCTGTGTGCAAAGGCTCAGAGCCTCCACTGGCACCTCTTGATGCTCTCCCAGCCTCCACCTGCATCAGCACCCACTCTTCTCCTGCTCTCAGACCTCATTTCTAATGGTACATTGCACCTCTGATCCTTCCACAGGCACGGACTTGGCCTCTGACAAAGTTTAAGTCTGCGGGGAATAAGGTAAAAAATGAAGCAAAACCCTGACATCATGGGAATATAGCTTTTCCATGAAAAAAAAAAGAAAAAAAAAGAAAAAAAAAGAAAAAAAAAAGAAA
>VZTI01002266.1:2614576-2666850 GCA_013397865.1 Struthidea cinerea | reverse complement strand
AGGAAAAAACCAGGAAAAAACCAGGAAAAAACCAGGAAAAAACCAGGAAAAAACCAGGAAAAAACCAGGAAAAAAACAGGAAAAAAACAGGAAAAAACCAGGAAAAAAAGAACGTTCAGTGAGGTAGCAGAAGGGAAAACTCATTCTAGTTTGGCTCAGAAATACAAGACAGTAACTGTTCAAGGTTTAAAGGTTGAAATGGATGACAGAGCCATAGATGATGGTATGTAAAAAGAATGCCTTGATTTGGCCAGAGGAGAATTAAAGCAACATTGATGGATGACAATTAGTACCTCATCACTGACCACCTCAGTGGACACCAATGAAGCCTCATTTACTTTGGGATATCACTTCAACATAATCCAATGAAAAGATGAACCAAGCACTGGTGAGTGTTTGCACAGGGCAGGGTGAAAAGGAGCAATGCCTGGGCTGAGAGGAGGCTCCTTTTGCTCTTGCCCTGAGGTCCCAGTTCTCAACCCTGGAGCTGCCAACAGCTGTGAGCCAACAGCCGACTGTAATGCCAGAAAGAAGTGGCATGGTCATCCAGACCCACATCTTCACAAACTTGCGTCAGAAAACTTGGCAGAAATCCTTCCCATCTCTACAAGGGTCCGCTCTCTGACAAGAATCCAGGCACAACTTAAAAGTGTCCTGGGAAAGATCCTCCAAAAGCCTCACCGAGTTTTTCTGGTGGCTAATTACAGATGATGTTAAAAAATAGTGCTTTTCCTCATATCATTTTTGGGGTCTTTTTAATCCAGTTTCATATTCCTGTTTTTGGATCTTGGTGCCCCTCAGTCTGCTAGACTATAGAGAGTTTGTTCTCCTTGTAAGTATATCTAAACACTGAAAAAGGTTTTTCAGTCAGCTCTCCCTTTTCCCTCTCACTCTTCAACCTCTTTTACTGGAAGGCACATTTCCAATTCTTTAACACTCTCAGGCATTGTCCCTGAAACCTCTTCCATCCAGGAATCACCAACAAAAGCACTAAACAGAGTACATGGGAAGTGACCATGTTAGTGCTAAATGACACACACACACACACACACACACTCACTCAGCCCTTCCTAGAACAATTCCGTTTATTTCCTGAAATCTACGTGAATTCCCCCAGCTACAGCATCCTCCTGGAATTTTGTAGTCAGCCAATGAGCAGCGCCCACTCCTTCCCGAGACAAACTTGCCAACTGATAAATGTAGCCTGTATTCCTTATTCTTTCACATGTGACTTACAGCAGCTAATGTTATGCTTGGCCCCATCTTTCTGAGTCCTCCAGACTGTTGCAGTAATGGTTTTTTTTGGTTTGTGGTTGGAGGGGGTTTTTTTTGCAGATCACTGATTTTTGAGTCATTCCTACTGATCAGTTACTATCTTGCTGGCTTGCTCAATAGTATTCAGCCACAAATGACCAACTTTCCAATGTTTACTCTTCCTTACAACTACACATCTCCACCCATTTGGAGGACTGATGGGTTTCCCGTAAAATCCTAACATCTGCATTGCAGAAAACCAGCAACAACAAACCTCTCTAAAAGCACCGTAGCAGCACCATCTATTCCTGGCTCAGCCCACCTCGTGTAATTTGATTGTAAGAGCTTTAAGTAAAGTCAACATTTGATAAGTGTCTCTGTAGAGCCTACCACAAACAGGCCCCTAATGAAGAAAGTCTTCCCCTCTGTGGCTGGGATGAAAACAAGCTTAAGCACACTCTCAGCTCCAGCTTGTGTCAGAAAAGCCAGTCTCAATGCACACTGAAATACAGGATTTCCACAAGACTGGGCACCAGGAAGATGCATGACCTGCAACAGGGGAAGTGAGACGGGAGGTTAGGCAGTCACAGTTTTCTTTATACTGTTGTAAACTCAAACCTCTTCTCACATCACCTTTTCAGTTTTTAATACACAAATATAGGATTGCATTCCCATGCCTGGTTGCCTCAGGGGCAGTATACAAATTAGAAATAAGCAAATATATGGATTCCTTGACTTCCAAGGGATTTTTTAAGATTAACTACTTAACCCCTAATTACACCAACGATGGCTGGCTAATGAATAAGGTGAGGCAACACCCTTGGCTGGTAAGATTCACAACAAAAAAAGGAATTTCATCCCAGTGAGGAAAAGGGCTCACGGATCTGGCATTCTACCATGCAGATTTCCCATCTGGGATAGAGTCCCACAGTCTGTGCCTACAGGAATATCTGAACTTTCACATTTTACTGTGGGATCACTGTACTAAAGGTATGAAATCCAATGGCTTTGCTCAGCATAAACAAAGGGTCCAGGTGGAACAGGTCCTACCAGGACAGGCACTTTCCCCCCACTGTCATAGCTGATGAACGTGAGAACAACCTACCTCCTAGAAGATTTTAGTTTAGCTATGAGGGACACTTCTGTTCCTGCATCATCCAAGTGGTTTGCATTTTAGCAACCTTCAGTTCAGTCCCCTGACTAGGACCAGGCAAAACAGAGCAATGTCTTACAAATAATTCCAAAGTACCAACACCCTGCATACTCAGCACCCCAAGGAATGGCCTGTGGTGACAGACCCATGGAGATTTTTAATGCAAAGAGCCTCCATGCCAAGAACAGCTTCAGAGACTTAAGCTGCAGTACCACTGTCTTCAAGCTAGCAAGAGGGGTGAGGATAAACAGCATCCATGACTACTGCCTGTGGCACTTGCCCTGTGATCCACAAAGTAAAATACCAAATGCATTCCCTTGCTCATATCAACCTTCACATTACTTTGGGGAATACAGGCTTACTCAGAAATCTGATACAGAGGAGCCAGACCACACTAGAGCCACAGCACCTCCCCCCCAGATGAATCCAGGATAGTTATATAGGTGATAAATTCTACTCTCATTGAGAGAGCAGCAGGGCTTGGGGACCCGTCATTTGTGTACTTGCCCCCACAGAGGCCCTTAGCCTGGCTAGCTGAAAAAATCGTGTTTGTGGAGTGTATTTAACAGCTGAGCCACTTCTCCATTGTAAAAAACAATGCTAATAGTTCTCCCACCTTTGCCTAATCATTTTTTTCCTCTTTCCTGCTTTCTTTTTGTTTTGACTCCTTCCCCTTTCTGTCTCTGTCTGCTTCAGCTTGATGGGACTTGATTTCTTCTTTGCCCCATGACTCTGTGTTCAATAACATCTTCGTGGATGATCCACACCAGTGGCACTAGGCACTTCTGTCCCCCCCAACTGATGGGCTTCCTCCTCCCCACAAAAGCACATCCCAGTAGTGTTAGATCTGTTCAGAACAGCAGACAACTCCGGACTACTGTTAGATCCTTATTGTTTCATACAGGAAGAGCCTGTTTATAGCCTGGAGCGTGCAAGGAATTTGAAATGCCTTCTCCTTCCACTTGGAGGGCAAGCAGCTGAAGAGAGCAGGAATCCTGCCTCTCCTCACAAATATCTTGGCATTCCAGATATCAGCCTTACCTTTAGATCCTGCAGCCCAGCAAATGTGCTATCACATATCCCAGTGTTTACCCAGCCTATGCAATCTGATAGGCCACCTATATTGAAGGGGGTGATTAACATCTAAGAAGGGATGGGAGGTGACCTTCCACACAGCCATGATATATTTTTGGAAGGGCAAGGCAAAGTCAGAAGGTCTGACTAAACTCTTTGATCATTTAAGCTTCTGGTTACCAAATAACCACCAGTATCCTTTCCATAAATGCATTTATTCTTAGCTGCACGAATTCCCATCCCCATTTCTGCAACATTAGTGTCTACTCCTAAGCTACATCTTTCCTCCCAGCTACCCCACCAGCCTCCAGCAGCTCCAATGACCCATTCCCCAGATGCTCTCCTTTTCCTGGCTGAAAGCACACCGTGCATCTTGCTTGCTGCACCCTTCTCTCACCTTCTACAACATCCCAGTCACTCGACGTGAGCAGCCAGTAGGACACACTTTGAGAACTGCCACTTCTAAGACCTCCACACAAAGAAAGCAAGAAAATCTACTTAATTCATGGATTTCTCATAGCTTCTTTCATTCCCCTGACAGTTGTACAGCTGTTATACTCACATCTGCTGCTGCTAACTAGACTCGTTTTTAGCAAAGCACAGCAGGAGCTAAAGAAACCTAATTCTGGTAACATTATAATACCAGAAGTACTCCCCCACTTTCATTAACTTCATGCTCTGCTTTTTATTTTCTCTATTTCCCCTTTTCTTCTCCTCCTCCTGCCTTTTTTGCTGGCATGGTGAACTGTTTCACCAGGTCAGCAGCAAACAGGAGCAGCTCAGCTGGTAGCTCACATCCCTTCACTGCTGCACAAAGAGTGGAGGTGACTGGCACTGGGTGCCTCAGAAGATAATACCAGCAAATACCAGCACCCTTAGGGGATGCCACATCAGATATCCATGGAAAAACAGTGGCTGAGGGTATGACTTCGCAAGGACAGGGATATCTCACACTGAACTGTAGCACGTGTATCCATCTGAAAATGGGACTCTCCACCTCGCTGTCTTTCCTGGTCTATGTACCAAATGCAAGGGGGGTTGCCATAAAGCACTCCAGAAAAAAAAAATAATAAAATTATAGTAAGTCAGGCTGGTGGTGATGTGGCCCAGCAGGTCACTAATTAGGACATTTCACCAGAATGTGGGGAAAAAAAGAAGAAAAAAAAATCAAGTTCAACACTTTCTCCATTTGACTTCACATGTCTTGGACAGAAGGCTCTGCCCTTCAGGCTGTAGCACATTCTAGAGTGAAATTCACTGAGATCTGACAAAGAAGAATTTTTTTAAATTTTAAAATTAAAAAAAAAAAAATCCTGTATGAGATCTAGCCCAGACAGAGGGAGAGGCAGAGGGATCCCAGTGGACCGAAGCAAGAACTAGATACCAAGTTCCTCAGGCTACTACAAAATACAGACTTTAAGGACATTACTGACAGAGACTAGAGACTTCCAGGGCAAGGTGGCATCAGCAGCCCTGGGAATCTAAGTGCTGCTCTCAAAGGACGAACAGTGGGTGCCAGGTGGCACACAAACACCTTAGTATTGCCTTGCCTAACTCCTAGGTGGGCAGACAATCAGTATTCATGTCAAGGGGAATTACTTACTCACTGTTTTCAAGCTGTTGTGGTCTCAATCCTGCCTAGTATGAACAGAGTCCAAAAAACAAAATCAAAAAGACCAACACTGTTGAAGTTCACTATAATAAATTTTGAAACTTGGAAAAGAGACATAAAGGAGCTTTTCAAACAGCCAGTATAGACAAAAAGTCAGGTTTCAGAGGAAAAAATGGTGAGATTTTACAGGTTCATATGCAAGACAGAGCTTAGACACAGTAAAAGGTGGGGGAAATCTGAATGTCACTGTCAGGGAGAAGAGCAAAAGTTCTGGGGGTGATGAAGCATGGTGGTCTTGGGAAAAGGCACAGGTTTTCCACACAGAGTTCCAGATGTTGGCAGGGGGTGGTGGAAGACTGGAGAAATGGTGAGACACCGAAACAAGGAGATGCTAGTACAAGATGTTGGGCAGAAACAAAAGAAAGCAGAAGAGGAGAATAGTTCAAAAGCATGGAAATGATCGAAGTTGGTGGGAAAAAAGTAAGAGACTCCTAAAGGTGACGGGGGCAACACTAGATCTTCCTGTGAGTAAAGCTTTGGGACTATGATTTTGAAAACAAACTTTGAGGTATCCCAGCAAGTATTGGAGAATAAGAACTTGGCAAAGCTCACGTGAATACAGGGAATATGGAAGGAGTTTGTTCCATTCTGCAAGTTTGCAGCATGTGGAAGTGATTACAGGGATGATTCCAAGAGTAGTGCTATATAGGAGATCGGGGATAATAACATTCAATGAATAACATAGTACAGAGTAGAGCTGTAGCCAAAGAAGAAAAAAAATACACTGGGAGCTGCATAAGCCTATTTTCTGAATTGGATGTAAAAGTAGAACAAGCAAGTCAAATTGAAACCTTTCATTGATTTCACTGCAAGTTTCTGTTGTTAATGCTAATTCCTTCCTCTAAAGGAAAGTTTGTTTCACCTTTAATCATTCAGAGTATTTGGACCAGTAAAGGTGAAGTCAAAACTTCAATCATGAAAAAAAGTGAAGGACTTTGACCCCAGCTTCTGTGGTAAAAGCTTTAGAAGTTTTTCTCCAGCAAGGAACTCTGACATCATGGATTTTCACTCCAATTCAGGAAGAAGGACACTAAGGTCCTTTTTAAAATAAATTGAAAAAAAAAATTAAAATAAAGGAAAAGAAAAATAAAGCATTCTTAAACATCTAAATTTCACACTCAGAAGGAAAATTCTTCTTTCCAGCCAGCCAGGTTTCATTGTTCTCCTGCAGTGGCAAGATACTGTACACCAGTTACAGGTTTCAGAAATTACATACCTGCTCAGTAAATGCTCAGGGTTTTCTATTCAGGGGCCCTTAGTTCAAACCCATCAAGAGGACTCTCCCAAGTGTATCACTGCAAGCTGCTCACCTGTAAAAATAAAAATTAATTAAAAACACCTTTAAAAATTGCTGCGGGCCCACAGGTAGGCCTACCCTAGAGGTAAGGTAGCAATAACATTTTGGAAAATAATACCCTTTTTTAGTGATAATTAAGGTTTGTACCAGAACTACTTAGGTGCTTAATACCCCAAGAGAGAGAAATGTTATTACTGGGGAAGAAAGAAAGAAAAAAAAAGACTAAAAAAGCAAGCCAAAAAAAAAAAAAAGCACCCTGGGCATTCCTTCCCAACTCTATTGTTTATAGCTCTGAGAGCTAAGATCCTGCAATCACTTCACATGGCTTACACTTCCAACTCTGCTGGGTATGGGGAAGTCACAGCGAGCCCAGCTTCTGCAAACCCAAAATCTAACCTAAGACTCACGTGCTGCCGTGCCAGTCCCATCGGATACACCTTGGAGATCATCCCGCCCTCGCCTCGTCCCAGGTTAGGGTGTTCCTTTGTCACCTTGCTCTGCCCTGGAGCCCCGGGCTGGTCGCTGGCGGTTCAGGCTCCCATGCTCTGCGGGGTTTTCTGCAGGGCTGCTCAGCAGATCACCCCAGCCACGGCATTTTATCAGCGCCGCGCGAGGTGAGCGCAGACACGATAAGGAAGCGCTAAAAGTCAACGAGGTGCCACTGACAAGGATTGGAGCCGGGCTCACGCTTCCCCACGGGCCTCGTGTGTGGTGACACTGAGCAGCCCAGGCTCCTTCTCACCAGCTGCTGCCTTGGAAGGAGGCACCTTTCACCCTCTCCTCTCGGCACGCAGCCTCCTGTCCATCCATCCATCTCATCTCCACTGGAAGCTGTCACAGCACCAGCCCTGCAGGGAACAAATTTTTTCTTATGAAACGCCCATGGGTTCCTCGGTGAGCATTTAAGAGATTTTTTTATTGCTCAAACACGCTGATGGACGTGTACCCTGGTTTCTTCATGCCTGCCCACCATTCCCTCCTCGAGAGGGAAGATTTACTGCCTGGAGTGACTGCTTTTCCAGGCAAGCACTCACACATGCCTGGAGCAGAGCCCTCAGCAGCATGCCTGGCATACACCCCACAGAGATTAGCCCCCTGCTCAGGCAAGCCCCAAAGCCTGGGAAACCTGCTGTGACTAACAGCTTGATTAGGACTTAAGTCTTTTTCCACCAGATTTTCAGGGGAAGGTGAAGAAGCTCGTAAGAAATTTATTTCTGTTGTGCATCCACAGCCCCTGAGCTGAGTCCCACACAAGAAGAGGAGGCTTAACCATATCACAGGGCAATGGATGTTGTTAAAGCAAAAATATCCTGCATCCATCCTTGCCATGATGACCATTAGCTCCATATGGCAGCAGCAGAGACAGCCTAACTGGCCACAGACTGATTAGAGTGTTCCAAAACAACATGAAATTTGGGAATCTGGACCCACACATGTACCAAGGATGCCCCCACTGCCTGGGCTACCGCAGCTGAGGCCCAGTAGCTCAAGCAACACCACTCTAAAGAGCAACCAACGCACCACAGCACTGCCACCAGGCTCTGACCCACAGCAAACCCCCACAACCTCTGCACTGAGCTAAAGGACTCCCTTATATTCCCATGGGGCAGGTGTGGTTGGCTCAGCTGCTCCCTTTGCCAGCTGGTGCCAATGAAGCCCTGATGAGCAGCCTCAGCACAGACACCCAGGTCTGAAAAGAAATGTTCAGTTCACCTCCAGGGAGTCCCCACCTGAGCAAGGCTGAGCTGCACTGAGTGTTTAACCAGCCCTGCTGTGTTATCCTCTGGCACCCTGAATTTACATTCATAGAGAGAAGAGAGAGTCCCTTCTTCTTGGTGTGTGCTTGCTGGAAAACACCTCCTGAGATATCCGTGCTTTCTGTTTCCTAGTTTTCATAAAGACGCCATGGGCAAAAAGAGTCTCTCCCTACTCGCTGAGATCCAATACAAAACACATCTCACCGGTGCACCTCGCAGGCAGCAGCAGCACAGGCAGATCCTCCTGCTCGCTCCAGGGACAGCAGGCACGTAGGGTTTAGGGGTGAGAGCTTGGTGCTGGGCCAGGCCAGCCCTCCCCATGCCATACCATGCTTGTGTTGGCAGGCACCACTTCCCGTGCTGTGAAAAACACATCCGAGGCTCCCAGGAGACTTAAACACTCAGGGATATCACTAAGAGGAGATGTTTCTTTCCCAGAAGAAACAGATTTCCTATGTGGGAACTCTGTCACACAATTAGATGTGGATGCTGACCTGTTTATATTTGCACAGAGGAAGAGGCTGTGACAGTATCTGTAACGTGAATTGCTGTAAGGATATCTGTAAGCAACAATCAGGGACTATGTGCAGGAAAGGCCCTGCTCAAATATCTTGTAGGTGCTGTTTCAGCTTAATTTGAAATTATTTCTCCATTGTCTGTAATTTCTATTTCTCCCTCCACCCACACCTCTCTCTCTGTCTCCTGACAGGCATCCTCAGCTCCTGATTCCTCTGTGCCATCAGTCCTCGAACATTTTAGTCGAGAGCCTAGCAAGCTCCTCATGGACCCCATGGATAGTGGCTGAAGGTCTGCTCCCAGCCCCAGACAGGAGCAGCAAGTTCACCAGTCTGGCAGGCTTCCCCCCAGCATTTTCACAAGCACTTGCTTACCTTGTTTGAGCTTCAGAGAGTTCAGTTTGGGGTGAAGGGTAGGTCAGCTCTTATCTCATATCTACACGCGCAAATGTAACCCTTACCAGTTCCCTTTGCAGCTCCAACAGTTCCTGCCCGGCGGCACAGCCAGGACCACGCTCTCCCCCTCTGCTGAGGCCTTTCAGTGGGAAGCAAGCAGGGCCAAAGAGCCACAAAGATGTCCTAGGGACCCCCCAGCCCTGAGGAAAATCCTGAAGGTCTCTGAGCTTTCTCCTCCACAGCCTTTGGTGCAGCTGAAGGAGCAGAGCCACAGTTCCCCCTGTCTCAGTGCAGGCTGGTGAGAGGAGCCCTGGGGTGATGCTCTGGGATGACAGGAGCTGGATGAAACCCCCAAAGAGGATCCTGCAAGGCCCTGTGAGATTCAGCGATTTCAAAAAGCTTTGCTGGCCCCCTTCTCCCTCTGGAAAAAGTGAGGTGGATTCAAGAGTTTGAGCTACTGGATCTTGCAGTTTGTTTAAGCAAATATCACTTCTGTCAATTTTCCAAATGTCTGTTCACACACAGACTGTCTTAGCATCCTGCCAGGGCTCCAAACATTCATCTACGGAGAAATTTTCTGGAAACCTGTGCCTCCATCTCTGTCCTGCCTTCTGACCAGTGTAAGACCAATCTCATAAATATGAGCCCACATGGAAATGTGGGTGTGAAAGCGTGCGTTCTCTAGCGCCTTGCAGATGTGTGTGATTTAGGGTGCCCTGCTCAGACCACAGTCACCTTGTGCTGACCACAGCACATCACACTCAGCTTCAAGTCCAAACTAGCAAATCATACCCATATCCCTCACTGCTGGAGGCCACCATAGGACAAAGACAGCAAAACTGAGCGGGGGTGGTGTGGGAAGGGAACGGTGGAGCAGGCAGAGACAGTTGGTCCCGTGTGTTTTCTTTCCTTAAAGATAAAAATTTACCACAGTCAAATGAGAAATCAGGAACAATGTAGGAATTTTAAAGAGGCCCAAGCTTCCACCTGACTCAGCGTCTAGGCAGGATATCGATTAGCGAGGCCATTCTTTATTCCTCTGCTATTGTTCGAGACCAGCCTCCCTCATGACAGCAACAGGCGTGGGAACACAGCAGCTTTGGTGTTAAAAAGTGCTTTTATCACTGAGCTGAGGAGAGGGGTCTCTGGGAACCAGAGATGGTTGTGTCTGATAGTCAAGGGAATGCATTCAAACCAAGAACCTTATTCTGGGATCTCTGAGGTCCTGAGGCACACCAACACCATGCAGCACTGAACTGCACCATCCACCATTTCCACTGAACTGTAACCACGTTCTGGTGAGTTCAGAGAGGAGCAGGAAGAAAACACCTTTGCCTGCTAAAAATTATTGGATTTCTCCTTGAGCTCCAGGAGCTGCCATGATGGCTGTTCCTACCAGACCTTGTTTTTAAACAAGCCAGGTTGGGTTCTGTAACTCATGTGGCATAGCACAGACAACAGGCCCACCACCAATGTCCTTATCCCTCCTCCTGAGCAGGTTTTTTGCCAGTTTTTTGCAGGTTTTTTTTTTTGCAGGATGGGCTCCAGCTGCGCTAGTTACCACAATGATGTCAGTAGGGGAGGGCATCTCCTCCTTGTTCAACAGACCAAACAACTGTAGGGTGCTACACATCACTGCCACTTAAATTACCCATGTGCCTGCAGCCGACCAACAAGTCCCTACCAAGTGAACTGACAGACACTTGCACAGCTTCCTGGTAGCTCCAGGCAGGAATAAAGAAAATCTTTGGTTTCTTGGTAATTCTCAGTGCATTAAAAAGCAACACGCTTCAGTACTTGAACACTTCTGCTTTGGCTGAGTAGAGGACCAACAGTGACCAAGAACCAGGTTTTCAGGCAGCCAGAATATTTCTGGCCATCCACAGAGCCGTACAGTTGGCTCCTGATTTTATATTCTTTGTAAGTTTTTTCTTTATTTGCAAAAAAATCTTATCTGTAACCACCTCAGATATACACGTGGTGGTCTTTATTTTCACCTACCCTTAATAAATAAAAAATGAAAGTCCTTCAGGTGCTGACTGGACAAACATCAATATATGAATTTGCTTCAAAGACACCCCAAATGAAAGAGCACAGTGCGCTAGGGAGTGGATCTCCAGACACAGCACGTGCTCTCTGCAGACACCAGATATTTATTCCAGCATCTAGAAATGCTCTGCAACATTGATTCATGTGTCTGTGTAAGAATACACAGTTTGGTCATAGTGTGGCTGTACCAGCTTTTTTCTGCAGGCTTTCATGCTCCAGTTTCATTCTTTCCACGAATTTTTCACCTTCCCAAAGTTGAAAAGCAGTCAGGAATCAGCCAAGATTCTCCCCCTCCAATCTGTGACAAGTGGACAACCAAGCTAAACTTAGATGTTTAATAGCTGATGGCTTCCCTTCTACAAAAAGCAATGTTAGTGCACAAATCCTGTTTTGCAAAGAAGATGGATGTGTTGTCTCAGGACTGACTGCCTCCCTGCCAGCTTGTACTCGGTGCCTAGCACAGAGAAAGCCACACACAGACTGGGAATTCTGAGGCCCACAGCTTGGCTCACTCTGCCCATGGAGACACCACAGACACAAAAGGCTGGAGCCACTTGGCTCTGCAAAAACCAACACTACTCCAGCACCGACCCGCACATCAGTCCAGAGCTACACAAAGTAGCTACTGCATCAGCTCATCAGTTTAGCAAAGGTGTTGATTATCTCCTTATCCACTTACTTGGGCAGCCAGGAGTTGGGGAATCCTTCGCCTTATCCACTACCAAAAAGCTGTCCAATAAATGCAGCAGGTTGCAATTTAGGGAATTCAATTTTTCCTCTCTCCCTGAGTTCAGTGGTGTGGTTATACTTTCGTTGTTTACTTTGTGACCTTCCTCTTCCAAACCTAGTGTTCTCTCAGACAGTGAAGGTCCATCTAAAACTCACAAACTAACAGTACCAAGGCACAGGTTCCAGTCTGATCCCACTATCATCAGTACTGTTGAACAGTCAGCATGTTCCCTGACAATTTATTCACAGGCCAGTGATGCTCTCCCAGGATTATTCAGGAGGCTGGCTTGATGAATAACAGCTCCCACAAGACAGCTTGGACAAAAGCACCCTGCTTGGGGTCCGAGGGAGGAAGGGAGGCAGAGGAAAGCCAAATGGACATAAGCTGTGCCACGTCATTTGTTCTCAAGATGAGCAGAGCAGTCTCTCATCAATATTAAGACATTGTCTTTCACCTCCAGCAATAAGCCCCATGTTTGGGCAATCGGGCCTCTCTTGTCATGCAGCTGCTCACAAGAATGCTTCCTAAAACCTTTTCTGTGAGGAGTTAAGGTCACCCAGGAGCCTGGAGTACTTAAAGATCATTACACTTCCTCTGCCAGTACAGCAGCTCATATTCCTCCCAGGGGTTTCAGCTGCTGCCACACTGCTTCATGTCCTGGCCATTTTAGATCACTCCATCACAGGAGTCCAGGCTACAACCCCCCCAGGACTTGTGCCATGGTGTCTCAGAGCAGGAGAGATGGCTCTTCAGGACAGCCTCAGAAATCCCCTGGCACATGAAAAGAAAGATGTCAATCTACGAGGCACTTCAACAATTGTTCCCTAAATGGAACAGGAACTCGGAGGCAAGAACAGTCTCTGTGAAACCTGGGGACAAAGCATCCTCTGCCAAAGGAGTCTCAATCACAGAACAATGTTCCAGGGAAAGCAAACAAATCAGAATGCCTGTATCCGTTTTTCAGGACCCCTTCTTACTGAGAAAAGCCGGCCATGAAAAAAAAGGGGATACACTTATTTCTAACCAGGAAAACCCAAGCAACCAAAACAAAAAAAAAGCCACTCTGACAGATCTGCGTCTAGAAAAGTAAATAAAATGTGTATTAAAACATAGAAGAGACCTCCTCAATGAGCAATTTAACCCCCCAAATTAGGAATGTTATTGATGCCATGGGACATACGTGCCCATGGATAACATCCCTTAGCAGATACATACATAGGTAGGTAGATATATTTGCACTAGTGATGATTTTGGTCATGTTCTTGTCCCTCCTCAGGGTCACTACCATATATTTTAAACAGGATCTGTGCTACAATATGCTTTGGGATATGTCCCTTTATTGGTTTTTTCTGTGTTAGACTGGCAAACTACTTCATTAATTTCCTTCTTTTTACTTATTCATGATCTGTAACAAAGCTTCCTTCTCAAACCAAGGCCACTTGGCCCCCTTAACAGCCTGATCTGAGGATTTTTTGAAAAATAACATAAATAATTTCTCCTTTAACTACTCTTCTTGCAATGCTGAAGAAATTCTGTACATTGATATGATTTACCTGTATAGAAGATGCTGCATTGACCTTGACCTGCTGCAGACCATCTGCTCCCAACAATTTATAATCACAGCATAATTCAGGTGGGAAGGGACATCAAGAGACTTGAACTTCTTGCTCTTTAATTTTACCAGCTGAGACCAGCCTTCCTTTTTGACACCAGTTCTTCCAGCAGTCCATCTTTATTACCAGACAGACTAGGAGCCTAGCCTGGATGTGGCAAAGCTGAGGAGGGGTATAGCTCAGAGGACAAACTGTTATCAGACAGAGCTGCTTGGAGGCTGCTCTGTGTAATACAAGAAGCCTCAAACAGGTCCAGAACTCTGAGGGCTTTGAGAAGGCTTAAGGTACAGAAGTGATGGGTCTTCTCTGCCGTGTCTCCGTTCTCCTTCACTGCACCTCACAACCCAGTCCAGAATGAATTTCTCTGTATCACCCACACTGACTGTGTCACCATAGTCACCACAGTTCTTCTCCAACAACTGGAAATGCTGCAGGGCATTTCTGACCATCACCAGCTGGGTTCAGCCACTTGGACAGGAAGTAACAGCAGAAGAGTAAAGGAAGCAGAAGGCCCAGAAATTTCCATCTTCGGAGAACTCTGACCATTGCCAAGGCCATATAATGTTAATGTTGGCATCACATTAAGTTTCTTCATCTCCATCTTCGTCTTTTTTTTCATAGCTGAACCATCTCACAGCTTTGTTGTGCTTGGAAACAAAATGTGAGTTCCCATGCAGGTCAGCACAGAGCAGATTGCCTGCACAAAGCAGGCCAGATACCAGTCCACAGATCACCACTGAGCTCTGCATGGATTTCTCTGAGGCTGGTCTATTTGCTTACACAGCTGCAGGCTCCTAGCTCACATCACTTTGGTAGCTGAAAGATAATTTTGTGCCATTCCTGTGCTGGAGTTTTCACTTTTCAGGGTGGAGAATAATTCTTTTTAACTATATGAAGTGGTTTGTCAAAATATCTTTTTTAATGCAAGAGTGATCAGAGTTCTGAGAGGAGAAAGAAATGGAAAGGATTGGTCAGGTGGAAGGAAAAGTTGCGTGACCTGGATTAGAAAGAATTTGACTGGAAGACTGGCTTGGATTTGTTCAGACCTCCCAGACAGAAATGGGAGAAGAACTTCTCTCAAAAGCATTTTGGATAGGGCTGTAGGGAGTGCTAGAGAAAGCACCTCATGGGGCCAGCACGGACAGCCACAGGAGCTCCAGGAGAAACATTCAAGTCAGGTTTAGATTCACCCTAGATTGTGGTACATCGAGAGCTCTCCAGCTCTTAGGAATCTGATGGCATTAAGGCATCAGCAGCCACTCTCAAGGCAGCATTTCTCATGTTTTCCAACCAATTTGGGAACTGCAAATTGGTGCAGATTTCTCAGCTCAGTAATTGTGGTGTTGCCTCAGCATTTTTCTATCAGGATACTTCAAAGCCCTTTAGATTCTCTCCCCAAATGCAGCCATCCATCCTCGTCCAAGAAATCCCAGACCTTACTGATTATTACCAATAAAGTTATTGATGTTGGAAATGCTGATACAGGAAGACGAGGCTATTTAGGAACATTTTACCAGATGCTGGTTGAGCGATACTGCATCATTTCATGCAGCACATCGCAAAACCTCTTTCTTCCCTGCTGTGTTAAATTGTTACTTTCCCTGAGGGAGAAACATGGTTCTTCACAAATCTGGCCTGAGAGGAAAGTGGGGGAAGAGTGTGGGAATAGCAGACAACATCAAGGATTCCCATTTCCCTACCCTCTGCTTCTTGTGAGCAATCTTGCGTGGCTTTTAACCACTGCCACTCCTTTTCTGAAGTGCTCTTTCAGTGGCCACATCCCATGCTGTCTCTGGTTTGGTGACAACACTCCTAAATACTGAGAGCATTGTCAGAAAAATCAGTCTTGGGCTCCTCTTGGGCTGAAAGAACCAATTTACTGCTCTCCTTCAACAGGCATAGGATAATTATAGGACGCCCCTATGCCATATCACATGGCTATCACATGCAAAAACCATCTATCCTACTAATGTGCACAGCTTAGGCATCTCTGTTTCTCACACATAGAAAGATGAAACTGATCACCCCCCACCAGGAAAAAAATTGCTTTTTATTTTGATAGCTATTTTTTCATATCCCACTTGAACCTGAGGGGTTAGTTTTTAAGGAAAATAAATTTAACATTTCACAATAAGAAGCCAAACAGAACTGCAAGATTCAGAGCAAACCCAATGAATTTATCAGCTTGTTTCAATCAAGTTTAAATATCTCTTCCTTTTACACCATTTCAAGGAAAACAACAAACATCAGCAAACAAACACAGTCCTGTCTGACATCACTTACTAGTTGTAGGTGCTAAAAAGCTAGAAGCAGAGAAATTCTTCAGCCTTTTCTCAGTATTCTGTGAGCAGACTGTCTTTCCCATGTAAACTATTTTAAATATGGTCACAGTTTCATAAACTTCTTGCACTTGCAAGCTGTTTTGCAAGATTGTTATGGCTTTGACTTTGAAAATATTATGGAATAGGTACCTTAGAACTTGGCCAATCCTCTCAAGGGGTGGATGGCCGAGGAACCAATTACCTATTGCCATTCAACACACTTTTTGCGATCTATCCTATATAGTAGTCAGAAATTATTAAAGAAAAGCTTCGGCTTCCACTTGTTCATGAGCCTGGATTCTGTGTCGTTTTCTTTATATGCCTCGGATGTAACAGCGACAACTGGTCAGATTTTATCCCCAGGTTTCTGCATGAGCTCATACAGGAGTCTTTGCACAGTGCAAGCCCATAGTGACATCATCTGTCAATCCCCAACTCAGAGAGATGAAAAACATTAACCCACAAATGAAACATTTCAGTACAGGTAGCAATTTTGGGGATAGTTTTCTGTTAGGTGTCCTATGGTCCTACTTCATCTTTGCCTCCACTTAGCATTAAAAACAAGGAGCTCCAGCATGCAAAGGACCCACTGAGAATGCAGTGCCTGGGTTTATATGGAGCAGGGCATCGCACTATGTATGAGCACCAGGAGAGAATTCAAATTAAATTAAATGGGAAGCTAAGTGGGGAAACATCTACATTAGGCCATCGGCAGGACTTCAGTCCTCAGGGAACTCCCTAGCCTCCTCCCCACTCCCTGCAGCTTTAAACATGAGCTTGTGGCCACCTGGGGAGCCAGCAGGGCTCCCTGCGTGGCTGTGGGGAGAAGCCAGGGCACCACTTCCTTGCCTTTGTGGCTGCAGGTGACTCACGCACACACCTGTTTCCTCTGCAGCCTCTCACCTCTCTGGGCTCGGGGGGCTGGTAGAAAGTCAGACAGGGTTTTACCAGGAAACCCAGGTGTCCAGAAAAACAATTAAGGAGATTTGAATTGACCAAACCCTTCACCCTTCCAGGAAGCAAAACTGGGTACAAATCTTTTCCAAGCTTCCCTCTGATAAATCCTCAGGACACCATGTGCCTGATGCATCCCTGTGGGAGGATTTGCCTTCATGCAGCCACACAGAAGCGCTGCATGAAGGAGCAGGCCTGCCTGCTTCTCTCACAGTGCTCATGGCACACTTTGGAAAAGGGAAGCCCTTTGAAAGGCACTTTCCCTGCCCCACAGCACAGCTGGGCTTGTGAGCTCTTGCACACGCCTGGATATTTGGTCTTCTAGTACAAAATGCACCCTGCAAATCTGCTTGAAGGCCTCCTGCCCTGAAGCAGTGTCCTCCTGCCTCCTCCATTTGCTGTGATTTACTCTACAGAAGGTTTCAGAATCCAGCCAACACACATCACAAAACTGCTGGGAAGAACCAATACTCATGGATTTCTGCAATTAATCAAGCTCTTAATTTTACCCAGGAGGTCATGCCTTGAGATTCTTTCAGACCATCACAAAAGAGAAAAAGCTGGCTGGGAGCAGTAAGTACCATCTGAGAAGCCTCCCATAACTCAGGCTGTTTGCTTTTCAGTTTCACTCACCATCATCCAAGCACGTGTCTCTTTTCCCTCAAATCCTTTCAACTGTTTCTTCCTCTGAAGCTGACTTCCAGGGAAAGCTCTAGAGATTTTTTTCCTTCAGAGCAGATGCAAGTCCTGATTTCTCTTCCCTCTGTGGAGAATGTATAGAGCAGGCTGAGGTCCTTCTACCCCACAGCTTGCTTTAGGAACAGACATGTGCCTGTGATTCTTTTCACCTTGGCAGACTTTTCCTAAAGCCTCAAGATTTAGAGCTGGGATCTTGCAGCAGCACAACTCCTTAACTCCAGGATGGGAGAGCACATCCCAGGAACTCGGTGCCAGCACTGGTGCCACATGGCTGCATGTCACAGCCTCCTGGGGCGAGAAGTCCCCCAGCATCCACATGTCCAGCAGGGTAGGAACCACTGTCATTCCAGAAGTTTCTGAGAAACCATGCTGGGTCCTGGAAGAAAAAAAACCAGGAGTTTCAACTATCTACAGCGTTTTCCAGTCTATGACATGTGTACACGGAGGGACCTTACCCACACAGATGGCCCCAAGCTGTAACTATATCAAGTTACTCACATGGCCAAGTCTTTGCAGGATCTCAGCCTCAGGGGCTACCAAGAGTCCAGCAGTCCTGAGAGACTGACAAAAAGACTCTCACAGCTCACATTTGGGATTGACACACTACTTACTAGAACAAAGCACAGATTAAGTGATGCCAGCCCAGATGACAGAGATCCCAAATAAGTGAAAAGAAAATATTTTCCTGCTGCCAGAACACCATCATGTGATTTGCACGTGGCATCCCTTCCTGCAGAGGCTATGGAGAAGTATATCCACTATCTGCCTCGGAATTCCCCCAGGAAAGCTGGCCTGGCTGGCAGTGTAGGGTGCCTAACTTCCAGACTATTAAATTACACTGCGATCAATGCAACTCAAGAATGTACTTGATTTTAAATAAACACCTGCAGACTTTAATGAACTAGGATGCTGCATTGCTCAGTGCCCTCCTTTGGCTGATTTGTTTACCAAGGCAGTATCTCAGAAGGACAGAAATTACAGAAACCTTCTAAAAGCTGCAAGGATACCTTAAATAAATGGAAGACTGTTCCATTTACTTTAAAATTACTAAGATTTTAAGACCCAGTTTCTTAGGCCCTTCCAGAGATACTGCACACAATTTGACTCTTTTATTAACACCTAACCTGGATAAATTAAAAGGAACCTATAAACCAAGTTCTTCTATCACTTGCAAATACAAGACGCATCATTGCCCCAGGCCTCAGACAAAACTGCAGCTTTGCATTCCCGCTTTTATTTAAGCTAATGAGGAGAAGAAGGAAGAGAATTTTTGAGGTGGGCTCTTCTTCCTTTCGTCTGAAAAGTGGTTATTGAGCTGTGCAAAGCCTGTGTGCATAGCTCTGTGAGATCAGTACCTCAGCGCCAGAGTTCCTAGAGACTGCACCGCTGAAAGGAGAGGTGAGTTCTTCCTATATCCTCCCTGGAAGCTGGTCAAACACCCAGTTAGCTGAGGGCCCTCTGAAAAAGGGATAGGGCTTTGCATTGGGTAGAGTTTGCAAACGCTTCTCGGTTACCTGTTTTATTCTCTTCTTGTTTTGTTGCAAACAATGAAGCTCCTCAGGAAGGCTCAGGCTCACAGACACTTTGTGCTGGTGACTCTGATGGTTTGGCTGCCCATTCTTCTCACCAGCCACATGCCAGCATGTATTCAGTGACTTCATGGTGTGGCTGCTTTGGGGGAGCTGGATGGGGAAGCAGACTGCAGCTGCTTCTGAAGGATATAAATATTTTTTGCAGTCAAGGGGCTCCAGCAGTCCAACAGGGTCAGGGACACCTGGGCTCTATTCCTGGCTCTTCTGCAGACCTGCTGCATTGTTTCACTCCTTTCAGTAGCTCTAAATGAAGAGCTTTTCCTGCCAAATTTGTTTCCTTAGGTGTGAGGCTTCCACTTGAAAATTTGAGCCACAGAAAGGAATTTGGGGTGATGGGGCTGGTCTGTGAATGCAAGCCCAGGTATTCACTTGATAACAAATGCCACAAAAGCCATTGCTCTGGTGAACACCACGAATGGCTCACAGGCCAACCTTACTCACACCATTTACCAGTTAGCCATCTGCTCCCTTCAGATATTATTTTATGGCTTTCCTTTGTTTTCACTAAGGCCCAAACAGGAATAAAATTGTGGGTCCTGTAGCTAGCCCTTTTAAATAAATAGTTCTGCCATCCCACTAATAAGTTTGACAAGTTGGTCACAGGCCCTGGGCAGGAAGCTAATAAACTTCAAGTTGCTTTTCTATTGTTTTCCTAAAACAATTTGACTTCCTTTCTGATAGCCTCAAATTCCTTCAATAAAAATAGAGTAGCTGGGAGCCAGAGGAAGAGCTGAACCTGAGCCAAGTTGTGCTTACAATGCCGCCTGCGTAAGATCACATTTTATCCTGATCCACGAAGACCCTTTAAAAGAATAGCAGGCAGACAGCTGCCAGTGCATGTCAGGAACAGCTCAGGAGCGAGTCTCCCCCAGCACTGGTCCTCCAGGCTGGAGGGGATCTCCTGCCAGTGAGACAGTGTCAGACCACAGGCTGAGCCCCTGGGAGCTGACTGGGGTTCGCTCACCCTGCCCGGAGTGTCCTCCCTCAGACACTTCAGGATCTCTTCTGGGAGCCGAACACTGGCAGAGAGGTGGGCTCCAGCAAGACCAAAGGGCTGTGCTAAAGCTCACCCCACCCTTCAGTCAACTTTACCTGTTCCTCTCTCTACCTGTGCAGGCTCAGCAAAAAGAGGTAAAGGTCTGTTCTTTCTTTTCTTCTTTGGGAAACATATCTATGTATATATGTATACACACATATTTCTGTCAAGCAGCAATTCATCTAGCTGGAAGTTTGCAGGACAAGATCAATGTCTGGGGGCTAGGCAGATGAGGACTCCTTGCTTTAAAATTACTTGCTGATCCTTTAGACAAATCATTTATGCTCTCCATGGTCTGGATCCTCCACCTGTAAAGCAAGGAGGGTGTTTGTAGGAGCTGCAATTTCATTATCATCTGCAAAGCACTTCTCAACTACTCAGAGATGCTGCAGAGTTGAGAAGTGGAAGCAGGAGGGGTGAGAGGGCCATACTTTGTTTCCAGTAACATAAAGATGACAACTGAGCATTTACTTTGGGATAGATGGCAATTTCTCCTCAGTGAGACGAAAACCTCTTCCAGTTTTTCTTGCTGAAAACTTTACTGGCAAATGAGTCTGACACAGTGATATTTCACACCTTGCTGTTTCTTGTTTCCTCTTTTCTCACTCTGTGCTGGTATGGTACTCTGGGCTGGGAAGAGGAAAACATCCATCCATATGGAATAATTTGGGATTTTTTACTAAATAAGGAACTGTGACTATAAAACTCTTCTCATTCAGGGGCATTTGCTACTCCTCTTCCCTTGGGCCCAGCCTGTCCTTGGGAATTTGCCTCCTGCTGGAGGATGCCTTCAAACTGTCTCCAGAGGTCTAATGCATAACAGAGAACTTCCCTCTCTGGCCTTCTCTTTCAATCATATCCATGCATGGGGATTTGAGAGAAAATGTTTCACCGAAGGCACCATCCTTTGGTGCTTTAGAGAAGGTACTAGAGGTGTCTGTCCAGCATGGAACATTATGAAGAACCAGAATAAGTGCAGTGCTGTGGCCAGGCAGCAGAGATGAACTCAAACATCAAACACTGTTGGGTGGTGTTTTTTTCTAAAATTTCCCAGTGCAGTATAACATGACATCCTCCCCAAGGACAAAGTCCTCGGTAATGGCAGGAATGTACGAGACATTCCCCCTTCAGACAATCTCTTTCAGTTTTCACATCTCAGGAGGGCATCTACCTGCATTTGAAACAGACTTCCAGCAAAGCCAGATGCTCTGGGAACATCTGTTTTATGTGAAGAAGCTCTTTCCTGTGTGAGCTCTCATCTACACTACTGCATATTTGCAGACCTTCTCCATGCATTGTCTTGGCTGGCTCTTTTTGCTTGTTTAAATCCCAGGCACAGAATGAACCCCTCCATTAAATATCCACGGGATCAATGCTGAAAAACTCATCATGCAAACTCTGCTCCAGATTTACCTGGCTGTTGTGTGCAAGGGTGTGGATCTGATAAGGCAATAAGGCAAGTACAGGAAATAGAATGAAAAAGGGACCTCTTGGCTTATCAGGTTCAATCCCTTTGAATAACGGCAAGTACAAAACAAATGGCCTTTTCTAAACTTACTAAACTCTGTCCTAAATCTCATTAGGTTTCCACCCTAACTTGTGCCGCTAAAATGCTGTTCCAGCACCTCCTTCCCTGCCCTGTTGCTTAGAAACCTTCTGATTTCCAACCTAAATTCATTCGTGGCCAATTTATATCTATTTATTCTTGTGCCACATTGTCCTTTAGCTTATGTAGCTCTGCTCTCTCCCGAGCACTTACTTTCCCAGCCCCCAATTCCTAAAAGTATTTATAGGCAGCAAATCTCTCCTCTCTTAACCTTTGTTCTGCCAGACTAAGTAACTAAGCTCCCTTATAGTATTCACCCTACAGGCACATGACACCATGGTTTAATTACTTCGTGTTGCTGCACTAGCATGAAGTTCAGTGCGAAATAATTAATGCTGAAGAGCTCAAACTGGTACCCCATCTATTTTCAAATCAGCTCAAATATCTCTGTGCAGTCGCTGCTGTGACTGATAAGTAAACACGCTGTTGGCTGAGACACCCTCCATCCCTCTGACCACCCCACTGCCTTCCTCTGCACCTGCTCCAGGCTGAATATCCTCCTTGAATGTGGGGAAGCAGCACTGCAGACACTATTTTGGTCAAAGTCTCATCCTCTTAGATGACATTACTTCCACTCACTGCAACTGGAAATGCTGCTGCATCCTCAAACTTTGCTTGCCTTTTTCACCCCCACATAGCATCACTGGTTCCTCCTCCTTTGAACCATGAACTTTCCCCATCTTTCTCCATCTGTCTCTCCAGGGAGATGGAGATTCCTGTTACTCTTCAAGCAACAAGTTCCTAGTGCGTGACTTTCCACTCTCCCACATAACCTCACCTTGATCACTCCAGTCACAAACAGCCTTCAGCTCCTGTAGTGCTGGAATCCACCTCTGCCCTCATGATACCTCCCAGCTTTGTTTCATCAGCAGATTTCATTAGTATTTCTACTTTCTGTGCCAAGGTAATTAACAGAAATATAAAAAAAGATCACTCCTAAGAGCAATCTTTAAGCAGCCTCACAGATAATTTCACTTCAACCTATTAAGGAACTGGTGTATCAGTTCTGTCAGTCTCTTACTCACTTGAGGATTTAGTTAATAATCCCTGTCTTCTTCAGCTGAATCTCCTACACTAATTTGTTTCTTCTGGGACACCATATCATATGGTTTACTGAACTCCAGGTAGGTAAGGTCTGCTATGTTTCTTTTACCTAGGGGGTCAGGAATCATAATCCAAGAAAGCTCTTAACTTTTGATCAAAAGATAGTAAATGTTGTCTTATTTTCCCTTTCCCTCCTGGCTTTGTTTCTGCTTTCCTTCAAAATCCATTGCACAGCACCACAAACTGCTGTGATCTGCGAGCTGCACATGGCAAGCTGTCAGCTGTTCTCCTCATTCCCTCTGTCTGGGGGAGCATTCTCTTCCACTTGCTCTCCTCACTCAAGTCAGACAAGTTTTGCCTAAGAGGCTCTTGGGGAGGGGAGTCAGAATTCTTCTTCCATGCTTAGGATTGGGAAAACCAGCTATTTTTCTAGCTGGGGGGCTGGAGAAGCTGCCAGGACACTTCTGTTTTCCCTTGAAGAGGGTGCAGTAAAGAAGGGACGACACATTGAGGGGCTGGCTGAAGTGTCCATACAACATCTCTACACACCCTTCTGTCTTTTGCCTCCCTGCCTGCCTTCTACCATTTCCTTTCTGTGCATCAAAATCCAGTTAGTTGCCACCAGCACCAAAACAAAAAGAGCTCATAACAGGTACCTCCTGTGCATCATGCACATGTTGGACAGAAACCTTCTCTCCTCCCTCGTACATTCAGCAGAACCAGACTGTACCTGCTGGATTCAGGATTACCTCTGCATGCCACTCAGGAACAACACTTGGACAGGAAACACAAAGGTGTGAGCAGGGAGAATCAGACCTGATCACCCTCAGTGTACAGCAAAGTGTCAGCCACACAGGGAGGTGAGTGCATTTCTGACAGCTCTCTCACAGGACCTGTCTCTCTACAGCATGTAAAAAACACTTGACAAGCCTTATCCCTAGCCTATCCCAAAGCCATCTGTGAGCTAGACCTGTATTATTAACACCTTTTTTTGGACACTTCTATGATGAAGTCCTTGACAATCTCACTGGCATAAAATCAACATGACTTTACATAATAATGCTTCGTGGAAATTACTCCAGAAAGACAAAAATATGGAATAATATTCTCCTTCCCGTGGATTTCCATCGCAGATACACAACTGCCACACAGGAGAGGGAGAAACAACTCCAGAAACATTTCTATTTTCCTTAAACCCACAGAAAGGCTTTCAATAAAGTTAGACATGAAGCAGCAGATACCTACAGGTTTCTCCATGCCAGGAGGTTACTGAGCTGCTGTGGGAATTTACTGTACACTCTATGCCCTGCATCCTGCACTAACCATCAGTGAGGATACAGCCCTCCTGGAAAAGAGTTGCACTCCTAACTTCAGAGCGAGAGTGTCCACACAGGACATGCTTCCAGAGGTAGCCTCTGCACAGAACTGTCCCTTTGTAGACTGGCTTTCAATCTTGGGGTATTGAATTAGTGAGAGAAAAGTTATTGGAAGAGTTGCCAGCACTGTGTTTTAGTCCCTGGACTGCTTTTGTTTCCTGATGTGCATTTGCTGATGCATAGAGACTACCAGGCACTGTTCTGGGTGGGAGATATCTAGCCTGGGAAGGATTGCTGGAGGGAAAATCACCAAAGCTTGTGTGCAGCAAGTCGGCTCTCAGGTCAGCAGAGTCTTCTGTGCAAATCTCACTCTCCTGCCACCGGTTCTTTGAGACCTTCACCAAAGCCAGAAGGCATCTTTGATTCTGCCTCCTCGCTGGGCCATTCCTGATGTGCAGGCATCAGACGCTCAGCTTGACACATACATGAAATACAAGACCTTCAGACACTTGATATGTCAAAAACATTTTTAAGAGAGGCCCAAATGCTCATGCATCTGACTGTGTGTGCGGCGAGGTGGTGGTAGGGTGGTGTGACAAAAAGCACCTCTCTTGACAGGCAGATTATTCTCTATTTATCAGTAAGGGGCATGTAAAAAGTCCCTGGGAAGAATTTGGTGCTCTTTAGGACAAGGCTGCAGCTGTGCTGGGCCCCCGGTCCAAGCCAGCAGAGCAAGCTCTGTGTGATTTGAAGAGGTGGAAGACCCTTCTCCACATGAACTCTGCTTTGCCAGATTAAGCTTGAAGGAGTCAGAAATGTGTCCTTTGTTGGTTGAATTGTCCTTCTTCTTGCACAGAAAAAGCTTTTTGGGATCGGGCTGGTGTAACTGTGGGGCAAGCCTGCCTCTTTTGGTTTGGGGAAGGCTTAGACCATAGAACGATATCTGTGGGAAGATGTGCAAAGGAACAGTGGCAGCAGCGACTGGAAGGGACTGCGCGAAGCCGGCAGCGAATGCATCCTGTCGGCATGGGGAGGGTGGCACAGGGAGAGGCTGAGAATGGAGAGGGAGGAATGAGATCCATGGTCTTTAAAGGAAAAACAACAGGAAACCAGGTTTGAAAATAGAAAGATTAGGCTGGAGGGGGTGGGAGAGACAAGAAAAGTAGGTGAAGAAAGAAGAGTGGGAAAGGCAGAGAGGCAGTGGGGAAGACAGAAAGTGACACAGAAAGGGGGTGGAGAAAAAGAGAGGAAGAGAGAGGGAGAGAACCATATTAAAGGAATGAAACGAAGCAACTGAGGAGAACAAGGAGTTCAACTTAACTACGAAAAGGAAAAGTGCTAAAGCAAGGAAAGGAGACTGAAGACAAGACATTGGAAATCAGGTAAGCAACCACGAGGGGGAAATAATTGAACTGCAGAAGTGCTGATGGTAGATCAAATTATTACACTCAAGGGGAAAACAGCATGAGGGAGAAAAAGGATTTGGAGAGGCAGGAAAAGAAGGATGGCCAAAAATAACTTTAAAAATTTACTTTTTCTTTCATTTTCTCTTCAAAACATTCCCACTAGTAACATGGTGGGCTTGGGACATTTTAAAAATTACTGTTTTGCCATAGGCACTTAAAGAATTAACAAGTAACTTCCCTGTGATGAACATAGATACCAATAGATTCCAATGTATAGGAAAGCAGGACAAGAGCCCCAAACATCCTCCCTGAGACAGTATAAAGTGCAAATTGCCATTTCTGTCAGATCCCATTTCAGCATGCTGTCAAACCGCTCGGGGGACGGTGGTGAAGGGAACTCTTACCTAGGAGAGGCTCTCGGGGTATAAACACTTGATAAAGTGTCTGCATGAACCGCCTATATTCTGCAGTGTGAAGGATGCTTTTGAAATATTGCAGTTTCTTTTCCTTGAGAGTATTGTGTCCTGGCTGGTCTGTGACATGGAGCCTGGGAATGTAACTCCAGTGTAGAGAAGTGCCGTGCTGGTATCTTGCAGTCACACGTTCTGTGCGCGCTGCCAGGGAATGCCTTTCTCCTCCTTCCCGACACTGCCCGTGGCAGCCTCAGCAAGGAGGCACACAGACCTGAAGGGACAAATGTCCTCTCCCACACCAGCAGCTGCTGCTTCTTTTTATTTGCCATCCTAACTTTTTCCCCCCTTTTTGTACTTGGAATAATTATGCAATCACATTCCCATAATTTAACACTGCTTTTTCAAAGAACAGCCCACCTTGAGACTATGGTACCCCTATACACCCAGCTGGAAAGAAGCAATCTCACTGAGTGCAAAGGTTGCTGACTAATTGCCACCTCAGATCTGTGGTGGCTCCTTTGATTTCCTAAAGGGTTGTTTGGCTGCTCGTTTGTCATGTCTAAGGAGCTTTGTGGGATTCTGGTTTTCACAACTCAGGTAAACTGAGGCAGTGCCTCTGTCCTTGAAGTACCATAAAAACCTTTAGAGGATCACATAAGTGGCTTTTCGGGATAAACCTCAACTAAAAAAGTCTTGTGCTGAACGAGCCTTAAGCATTGAACTCTTCCTCTGTGATGATAAACCCATCAAAATTCATTGGTGAAGCAGTGTCTGTTCTCTGTCTCAGAGTTCTCTGTCTCAGAGTTTTCCCCTACTGCTGCTATGTGTTCCTCTCTTTAAAACTGAAGAACTTCATGCATGTAACATATGTGTGCCTATGTGTGTGCAGCTAGGAGCAGCTTAAACAGTTATCCAGAAGCCTCACAGCATTCAGGATTTGTACCAGGAGCCAAGAAATTCTGCATTTGCTTGCTGCCATTTTCAAAGTCTACTCTGAGAACACATTTCCAACTTTGTTCCCCTTTTCCCTGGGAGCAGAGCAGTACTTTAGGAGAATTCCTGAGGCTTCAGGGTTTAAAATACTCATCAGGCTCCGGTCGCTTGGGAACTATGTTAAGTATTCCTGTTACTATAAGTATTTGGGGTTGTTGTTTTTTTTGCACTGAACAGTATATAATATCACCATATTTTTAGTATTATGGGCATTAAAAAAATTAAACTCTGACAGAAAATACAGAGCTTCATACCTTAGCCTCTCTTCTCTTTTTGACCTTCAGACAGATTTCACACATTCTGCACACATTTGCCCATTTTCTGACTTATCTTGCAGCATTGAAAATAGGCAAGGAGGAATGAGTAATTCAGCACTACACTATGTCATTAAGGAGCACATTTCGGAGACTGCTCCACACTTTGGATGCTGTTGTATGAGGCATGAGGACAGAGGCTTAAAATTAGAAATAATTCCCAGGAGATAACAGAGAGACTTCAATCTTTGGGCTAAGAATTCATAAAGATGGGGGGGGAAAATCAATTTTATTGCTATTGATAAGCAACAGAGAGATCTCTGTGAACCATACTCGGCATGCCAGCTCTTCCCTGAAACAAAGAAATATTCATGCCACACAGCATGCAATGAGCAGAGAGATGCACAGTTTTAAGTCTCTCTAGTGTACCTTTGAAGAGAGGTCAGGGAGTTTTAATGTAAGAACTACGGGGTTTACTCTTACGTTTCTGCCTTTCTCCATTTTTTATGTCATTACGGATGTGCCTCGAGAACGGCTGAGAATTTCCATATGAAGCTGCTCTCCCTTAGAAGCAGAAAAGCTGACAGATGCCTTGGTCAGGGCACAGGGTTGCTCAGAAAGTGAAGTCTGGCAAGGGTGACCCCTGCAGAGCTCCAGGGTCTTCTGCTGCACTCAGATGTCTGGTTAAGAAAGGAGGGAATAGTGGGATGGGAAAAAAGCTGTCTCCAGTTTGTTATCAGATAAAGCTATCCAAGAGGACTGGGGTTAATTCTTGCTTCTTACTCCAATTTCCTCTGTCATCGTGGGGCAAATCACTTAAGCCACATTTCCCCACAAATGCCCCTTTTGTCTTTTGGAAATCTGATTTCTACATGTGGTGCAACCGGTGGAAGTGATAAACTCTCCCACTCCAGCTTAAAGCAGACACAGCTCTGCTTTGAATACCCATTACACGGTGCTAAGTACACTGGAAAAAAAGCACCAACAGATTAGCAACATCACCAAAGAGCTTCCAAAATTAATGAACAGCTTTTATCTTAATCTCTCACTGCCTTAGTTCCTCGGCTGCACAGTTGATCTAATACCATCTCCTCACCTCTGGGTGGTAATGAAAGTAAGTAGATTTATAATTGTGAAGCGATCAGATACTGTTGTGATGAAAGCCATAGGAAAACCCATGAGGAAACTAATAATTCTGTCTTTAGAGCTGGACTTGAATATTGTACAGTAAATGAGGCATAGGCCACCCACTGAACAATGAGGAGAAAACAAAACACTGAATAGCTGCTGTTAAAGAAAGCCCCCGCCAGGCTGGCACAGAACAAGGCAGGCATCCTGTGCAAAGAATGAGGTGACAATGTGAGGATGTGGTTAAGGACTCTAAGAGGCACAGGCACAAAGAGATTGAATTAAGATTACTCAGAACAGTAACCCCAGCGTTTCCTAACTCCCTACTGCTGGGCTTTGCCAATTTAGTATTAGTTGATTTCAAAAGGGGGGGGGGGCTGTGCATATATAGATACGGTACATACACTGAGTACAAAAAATAATCCACTCACATAGCCAGACTGAGGCAATGAGGCTGGAGTGTGAAAAGAATCCTACAGACTTTTTGAAAGAAAGAAGAAATGAGATGTGACAAGGTAGTAATAAGTGGGAAATAGATAGTTGCTGAAAATTTCCCCTTTCTAAGGCTGAAAGCATTAGCAATTTGGGTGCTGTATAGAGTTAGCTGGTCAAAACTGGCAAAAAACTGAGGCAAGGCTCTCTGGGGGAACTTGACTGGAGGGAAACCATGGGGAACTGATAGGCAGGGAGATGCTGGGGTGAGAGGAAGGGAGGATGGGAAAAGTCTGAATGAGAGCTCTCTCCTTCTCCCATTACCTCTCCAGTCTGTTTTATTTCAACACTATAACAAGTTGCATCTCATGCAGGCTAGGAACCAGCCTAAAATCACATGGGCAGATTTTGTTGCTGCTATACTGTGCCCAGTGTGAGGCCTGCCATCACTGCACATCTCCTTACACCAGCCTTCCCCACTGACTGAGCAGTGCTTGAAATCAGCTACTCTCAGCAGCGCTCAGGAACAGCTTTTACTACAGCGGCCCCCTCTGAGCTTGTTTTTGTTTTCCAGAGCTCCCTATGCCCTCTTTGGCTATCTCCTCACCTGTATTTCACCCATTTTAGGCTGCCCAATTTACCATCATCTGCAAATTCACACAGCTTCTCTCTGCAAAGATAAAGATACTGGAAAGAGCATCAAGTTTTCAACATTTACATTAGATTTATACATTACATTTATGGGGTTTTTTTCCTAGCAAAAGAGTACAGTGACCCTTCATTTAGTTTATCCCAAGTCAGTTTTGTCCCATCTGTTGGGATCTCTAGGGACCCACATTTCTCAAAGGCAAAGAGAGAGAATCCCAAGAGAATTAGAAGGTGTTCCCTGCATTTTAAGTGTAAGCCTGGATACCACTATCATGTAATTATTTGATGCCAGCTTTTCAAAGATAGTGGGATAAATTCATCCCTCAGATTGACTCATCTGAGTTCAAGGTCGTTTCTGTTCTTGGTCTCCTGAGACTACATCAGGCAGAGCTTGGCCCTAATATTTGGATGTATGAAAGCACAGGGGGAGGAATAGCATTAGATGTTCTGGACAGATAACTAATAAAAATTCAACTGACTGAGAGTCTGCAGCTTCTACCATCACTTCAGATGAAAATATTCTACATATTATTATCATCTGTGTGTGTAACACATCCCTGATGTACACACTTGAAGGTGTTGAGTGATTCCCCTCCGTCTGTGTCTCTGTGCGTCAGGGTTGTGTGCCTGTGTGTGTAGGAGGTGACGGGTCATTCAACTCCCTTATCTTCTCACCCACTCTCTTTTCCGTGAACTCTGAGATTTTCCACATTTGGAGAGGAGGGGGAAAGTACGCCTCGTCAAGGAATAACAAGCTGTCTGCAACTACAAGTAGGGGCAGTGGTCTGGATACCAGTATGACCCTTCCAGAAATTGCAGTGAACTTGGGAGGAGCAGAAAGATAAGAAACATTGGATGTCTGTCTTCTAGGACAGGAGCTGTTAACACAGAGCTGTTCTTCTGTGAGGTTTCAGTGCTGGAGTCAAAGTCACTCTGATACTGGCTCAGCATGGGACTTTGAACCCAAGGAACTAGAATGGAACCTATTCCAAACATATCAATTCTTTTTCTTTAAAAGCATTAAGTATAAAGCTATTTATTCCAGGCTCATGTACAGATCAGAGTTACAAATTTGGCTAAAGAAATGGCCTGTTTCAGGCAGAAACTTATCATAAGCATATGCATGCATATCTGAAGCCAGAGAGATGGTGTTTGGACAAAAATGCCTCATAGGTTGTTGCTTGTCTATTGTATATCCCTTGGAAGGAGCCAATGCCAGTAAATGCTGAACAAAAAGATAGCTGCTGAGATGGGCCTTAGCATCACAAATCCTCTGTAATCCAAAGCACTGCACCCACTCTGCACAGTGCATTTCTAACTCTATTCATCATTTAATGTTGTTAGCCACGTGTCCCCACAAGGCAAAACAAAACAAAACCACACAACACAACACAAAAATCTTCTGGTTCTGCGAGGTGTACCTGCTATAGAAGGGCAGCAGGAGAGGGGTTTCTCTCAGGTAACCAAGACGGTGTTGTCCCAGGGCACAGGAGAGAAGGGCTGTGGTCTGCAGAAGCAGATGCGCTGTAGAAGCAGTGTTGTATTGCTGTCATGAGGTTTGAGGCAGTGCTGCATAGAAGAAAGGACACAATCTTGCAAGTCACAACCCCTGAGCTCTGTCTCCAAACTGTCTCTAACACAGTGAGCTCAAACAAGCAGTTTGCCCCTTCTGTACCCCAGTGATCACTATTTGCAAGACAGAGGTGACAACATCGGCACTGCATGGGATGCTGTGAGGCTGGGAGGCTACCAACAAGGGGCTGGAGATCCTTAAGTAAAGTAGCATCAACCAACCTCCAGTGCAGAGCTGGAAGTGTCCTTCCCAAGTGCCTACAGGTGTGAGGGGGAGTGTGGCAGCGTGGGCTCCGCTCCTGTCTGGCTTCAGCCTAACAAGTGTCAGCACAGGGCAAAGATCTCTGCCACGATCTCTATCTCTTGTGCCACGTGCTGGCCTGGACCTGGTATGAGATAACACAGCTGGAGGGAGGAAAGTCATGAGCAATTCCTAGGCACTGACCGTGGCCCAGCTGGACTGCATGCCCCACTGCAATGTCACTGCTGACGTGCCCAGCACCCAGAGGGGACAGCTGCCTCCCCATTCAGTAGCTCAGAGGGGATGCACTTCTTGCATGGCCTCCACACACAGCCACATGTCTGGCGTGTGAGCTTCTTAAAACATCCTGGGCCCTCTGCTTTGTTGCGAAATCTCATTAATTCCCAGAGACACACATTTGTACGTGATTGAGCAAATCACGCACAGAGATTGGGCAAAAATACAGCGGCTTTGAATCCAATACTTTCCCCCTCCCTGGGAACTGTGCTTGCCTCACACAAAGGAGCCTTCCTCGGAGAGCCTCTCCACGTGCCCCTGGGATCTGCCAAGGCGAAGAGGTGAGCCCAGCAAGGGAGAGCAGAAACAGTGTTATAATCAGACTCTCCACTTTATTTTAGAAACATCCTGCAGAGATGGCGACCTCCTGTCACCTTCCTTGTGGGAAAAGCTATCTTGAAGTGTTGAGCTCAGCTATTTATACCACTGCTGATAGTCTTGCCTGTCTTCTAAAGAGGGGAAAACTTTCTTCCTCACAACCCCCAGGGAAATAAACTCATATAAAGATGATTGCACAGGAACAGCCCTCCTGGCTCTCTGGTGTGGATTTCTTAGCCGTTCATCAGAGCCCTGGCTAGTTCCAACCAGAACGAGCGTGCCGGCTGGAGCAAGCAGCAGTGATGTGAAATGCTCGCCTGTCCTTCAGAGCGCGTGGCATCGCCAAGAGGATGGGCAAAACTGCTCAGAGGGCAACAGACACTTTCCCTCCCGCAGATAAAGGCAGTGCAAAAAAGGAATGGCAGAGAGCAGCCCGTGGCTCGCGAGCCAGCCTGGCGTACTAGCAGGTGCCGTCCCCGCCGGGGTATTTTTATCGTGGAATTTGGCAGTCACAAGGCAGCCCGGAGCTGAGCAGACTCCATGCTCGGCCTGTGGGGCGATGCTCAGCTTTCCTCAGCCTCAGCGGCGTTCCAGGTGATGATTAGGCTGGGCTGGCCACGCCGCTGGGCTCGTGCCAAGCTGCACTGCTCTGTGTCACACACGCATCTCCCGGTGCCAGGATCCCGTGACGGCGCCCAGCTCCCGTGTGGGTCCAGCAGAAAACTCCCAGCCAAAAGCATGGAAGGGCGGTGCCACAGCCCACATCTGCTCATTAGTATGCATGACCCTGCTGCCAAGACTGTCTTCTATCAGGTGCTGAGACCCCACAAAAATACCCAGAGGTGTTTTTTACCCAGCCACACCAGAGCGAGACAAGATTTGTCCAACTGAGCCCAAACTAGGAATATAAAAGGCTGCAGATGCTCAGACACTGAGAGGTCAAAGCATGTGAGGGCAACAGTAGTCTGGGAATGAGGAAAAGGAACTACATGGAAAATTCCCAAGAATAGTAAAGCTATGAGGAGAAAGGCTAGGTCAGGGGCAGCTCTGTATAGCCAGGAAAAGCTGTCAGGAGGTGACAATCCTTCTTTTCTTGCTGGCAGCAGAGAACTAGATGCTCTAGAAGACCCTTGGTCTGGCACTGCAAAAATAGCTTGCTAATAAGTATCAAATGTCTAAGCCAAAAATGCTGCTCTAGGAGGGAAACTCCTTCTCTTGGTTCCCAAAATCTGTTCCCCCGTGGCCACCTACGCCCTTGCAGCAGCCACCTCAGCTCTCTACGGGGCTGTAGCAGGACAGTCAGGAGGCACCTCAGGGCAGTCCCTTCTTTAGACAGTCTGCAGAGGAAATGTCCCTATTATCTAGCCTAAGCCTCACGACTGCCAGCCTTGGATCGTCCCGATTTACAGCCTCTTAAAATATTCTGTGCACATGTGAGACAGGTAAATCACTGTTCTTCTCACATCCATTCATATTTTTTATTTCTGGATTCCTCTTGCACTTATGTTTGCTTTGCTTTGTGTCCTGCACATCCTAGTTTTTACAATTTGCAGGTGTCTAGGCTTTGTAGCCTTCCCTGGGGAAAACAAGCCATTGTAAAACCCCAAACAACCAGCACACAGTAGAATGGATGGGAAGAGGGGCTCAGTTTGTGATTGTACTTCCCTATGGCAGTAAGAAAAAACTCAGCCTTGGCACAGCCAGGGAGAACTGTGTTCATATTTACACTACCAAGCAAAGCGAAACAAGAAAAGGCATGTGTAAACAACATAAACCCACCTGGAAAAGTGAGGACACCCACCATCGTTCATGCTGCCTTGTAAGGAACATTCCACACATACAGCTGTGCTAGAGAATATTGATGTTGGACACACGTAACACTGAGCTGTAGGTTGCTGGTTGCCTTGTCTGCACTCTGGGGGAAGAAAAAGCAAACACACTGATTTCAGTCTGTAAATATTTCCCATCACTGATTTATCTGCCTGTATTTAATCCCCTGGTGCTCCTGGAATGAAGCCATATGCTAATTTCTCCAGAATGCGGTAACTGCACCAAAGCCATTTTGGAGGGTAAAACAGACCCACACATTCACCAGTTTTCACCAGTGCAGATGAGAGGAGTCAGAAAGACCAGCTGATTTTCCATGTTACTGCTCCTCCAGCTCTGGGCTGGCAGCAGATCAAAGCTTCTGCATATGCCGAGCAGCCACCAGGATCTCCATCAGCATGATTGCAGCAGGAAAGAGCCAAACCCCATCCTTTGCTTCCTGTATGTCCCTTCTCCCTGCTCACATGGCTCCTAAAAGGTGGTGGGGTAGCAAGTGGCCACTGCCCTGTCTCCATACCTGGGCAATCCTCACCTTTCCCAGGGCAGCCCTCAGCAGCACTGGGAATTTAAAGATTCAACTTCTGATCTTTGTCCCATCCATCCTTGCAGCTGGACACAGCACAGGAACAAACGATGGGATAAATTATGCTGTGTGCTGCTACATTAAATTATATCACTCACATAACTAGAGGAGGGGATATTGTTCCCTCAACAAGTGTATCTGTTCTCCAGCTTTTGCTCACAGGAAAGCTACACAATATTGCTACAGTAAATTTTTGGCTTTTAACAGTGTCTACTCTCCACAAATGTTCTTTGCACTATAAAAATAATTGGCTCCTAAAGACAGGACAAGGAACAATAAAGGAGAGTTAACAATTTGGTCCCTGTGGCTTTGGGATTTACCTTGACTAGTGCTTTTAGTATTTCATTATGATGATTATTTTTACATTTACTTATTAAAATGCTATTTTCCAAAAGAATGAGTGTGGGCGGACATTAGCTCCAAGGTAATAGTGCACACTTTATAGCACCCAGCCCTTAACTCATGCACCAGGGAGAACTTTGCAGTGCCCTGAGAAGGTAAGTATAGTGAGCATAAGTGGATCAAATGATTGCTCAAGCACTCCCACAGAGCCCCACAAAAGATGGATTAAACCCACTGCTCTCTTTTTATCCATCAGGTTAAGTGACTTGGCCAGAAACAGTCATTTAGAGCCAGAAACAAAACTGAAGCAAGCTCTCCTGCATCTCCACTTTGCAATCTTACTCCCAGTCCAGCAAACCTTTCCTGTCATCAGACCACCTACCAACAGCACTTCCCAGGAGTTGCTGGTCCTTGGGAGGCACTTCAAAGGAGGCTTTTTTCTTTGTCTGTTTCATTTGAGCTGTGAATTTTTCCTCAGAATTTAAGAAAAGAGGAAGGAGCAAGACCCACCATTTAGATTTTGCAGCAGTTCTCTCTCAGAGAGGCATGCCAGGGTAGCAGCGGATTAGGTTTCCAGGACTGGCACAGCCCACCAAAGTCTTTACACTCCCCTAAACACTTGCAGCTTGTAAATGAAACAGTTGCAGCTGGCAACACTGCAAAACCAAAGCAAAACCTACAGGCGGGGAGCAGGTGGGCAACAGAAAGGTTTTCTCTGCACTTCAGTGGTGGCACTGAGCTCATAAAGAAGCCCAGAGCTGCAAGCACTTCACGTTCCAGGTATTAGTGCAGGTATTACACAAAGGCAACACATGACAGTGCCAGTGCTCAAGCCAGGCTGTAGATTCCAGTCTCATCTCCCAGGGGATCAGCCCACTAAGGATTTCCCAGAGCGCAGTCTACAGACAGATGAATGCTCCTTTAACTACCAAGTCCACAGAGGATGCAATATGCAGATCACAGTGAAAGGACTTTCTGAATCACAAATAAATCTGGCTCACCCTCAAGGTTTTGGGAACCCATTTAGCAGGCTGTAGATGTGTTATGTAAAAAAAAAAAGATCACTTTTTGTTTCAGTAGCTGAATTTAAAAAGAAAAAAAAAAATCCCAAACACAACACAAGGTTTTCAGTGGATGTGAAACAAAGTTTTCAGCAAACCATTTCAGGTCAAATGAAAACATTTCCTCTAACACAAAACAAAAACCACCCATTTCACTCCATCCATTAGCAGCTGGGCATTTCTTAACCCTCCTCAGAATCACTCTCTGTTTTCTCCCAACAGAGGCTTGCATCCAGATCTCAAGACTTCTCACCCCTCCTGGTGAGCAGAAATGGGGGAGTGGAGTTTCCTGGGAGACTTCCTTGAGAAGGTCCACAAACACTCCACAGTGGTGGGGAAAGTCTGGCTGACCGTGCTCTTCATCTTCCGGATGCTGGTGCTGGGAACAGCCGCGGAGTCCTCCTGGGGTGATGAGCAGTCTGACTTCATGTGCGACACCCAGCAGCCTGGCTGCGAGAACGTCTGCTACGACAAGGCCTTCCCCATCTCCCACGTCCGCTTTTGGGTCCTCCAGATCATCTTTGTCTCCACCCCGTCCCTGGTGTACATGGGCCACGCGATGCACACGGTGCGCATGGAGGAGAAGAGGAAGATGAAGGAGGCAGAATTAGAGGCCCAAGAGAAGAAAAATGCTGGTGACACATACTACCAGCAGAAGTGCTCCATGGTAGAGAAGGAGGCTAAGCTGTCTGGCTGGGATGAAGCAGGAGGCCAAATCATACTGAGGGGCAGCCTGCTGAACACCTACGTCTACAGCATTTTGATTCGAACTGCCATGGAAGTGGCCTTCATTGTGGGGCAGTACATTCTGTATGGGATCTTCCTGGAGACCCTGTACATCTGCCAGCGGGCACCGTGCCCCCACCCCGTCAACTGCTACGTGTCCCGCCCCACGGAGAAGAACGTGTTCATTGTCTTCATGCTGGCCGTGGCAGTGCTCTCCCTCTTCCTCAGCCTGGCCGAGTTGTACCACTTGGGCTGGAAGAAAGCCAAAGAGAGGTGCTCCCGGTCCTACAAAGCCAGCCCCAGCACAGCCCCTGGCAGGCTGGAGTCTGCCCCACAGGCAGAGAGGGCACAGATGTACACCCCGCCGCCGGATTTTAACCAGTGCTTGTCAAGTCCCAACGGGAAGTTCATCAGCCCCTTCAGCAACAAGATGGCCTCCCAGCAGAACACCGCCAACTTCGCCACCGAGAGGGTCCACGGCCAGGAGGATGCTGCTGGGGAAGGGCCCTTCATTAAGTCCAGCTACGTAGAAAGTCCAGAGGTGGCCAGCGAATGTGCGGCGCCTGCCTTCCCCGAGAACTACTTCAACGAGAAACGCCGGTTCAGCAAGGCCAGCCGTGCCAGCAGCAAGGCAAGGTCGGATGATTTGTCTGTGTGACCTGTCTCCAGCAGGGATGAGGAGAAGGAGCTGTCCCAGCACTCAGTGAAACTTCTGCAAAGTGGACTCCAAACTCTTGCCCCTAACCTCTCTGTTTTAATATCCTCTCTGTATCCTTTCCAGTGAACGTCATCGTTACACTGCAGACAGCACCTCTCACAGCTCACGGCAGCCACAGGCACTGAAGAGAGACACCAGTCTCGGGATATGAAGCCCTCAGCTGTATTTTCATCATGGGACCCACAGGGATCAGAGACTCCTCACCCTTAGCCTGGTAGAGCACAGGCCAGCAGACTCCTGAGGCTGCCCAGTGGGTATCCACTGTGTCACTGTATTCAACAGACCGACTGGACCTCTACATCTTCTGTGGTCTCTAGTCAACATTCGCAACATCAGCTTGGCAATTATACTGAGCTGAAGCTTTTCTCACCTGCAGGGAGCAGAAACACACCAGTAGGCTTTCTGAAAGAAAGATTTTCTCATCTGCTTCATTTTGGCTCTTTCTAACCCTCCCTTTCTCTACCTGAGCCCAGATATTGTATACCAGTTTACCTACACAATAAATACTACTTGAATTTTGTGACACTGTGTATATAACAACTTCCCCATAAATAAGGACATCCATGGTCCCCAGTGCACGACTGCCTCGTGTCTAACATTGGAATCCCTTCCTCATTCCTAAGTCAGCGCAGCAGACTGGCCCCAGGGAGATCACTTAGATGACCAGTTGATGAAGACTGAGGAATTTTCCCAAGATACTCATGTCATCAATCCTAAGCAAGACATCCATTAACAGAAATAGAGACTCTCCTGTGAGAAAAGATATCTTATGAGTATCATGTGGAAACAAAGTGGTTTTCCCCTTTTTGAAACTCATCTTTCAAGAAACCTGAATGCTGCTGAAAGGGTGCTGCCAGCTGCCCACTTGAGAGAAAAGCTTCCTCTGTTTATCTGCAGAAGAGGTACAGCCTGTGTCTTCTCACCAACCTACCAAAACACTTCAGCATCTTTTGCAAGCAGAAAGAGTTCTCCTCAGGTCCTGCACATCATTCAGCTCCTGCCTGCTCTCTCAAGCTCGCCAGCCAGCACAGGTCAAGTTATTTGTCCCCACAGCAAGTCTCTGCTCTGCCACCAGGCCATCCTCTCCACTCCATCCCTAGCACACGTGGCATCAGAAACCACCCATGGACCAGGTCTTTCCACTGCTGTAGCCTCTCAGAGCAACCACTGGGGCCCAAGGGTGCACTGTGAGTCTGGCGGGTGAGGTGTGCAGGCAGCTCCCACTCAAGACACATTTCCTCAGAGCAGAGCTGACATCCCTCTGCTAACGATCTGCTGAAGAGAGCCAAGCTGCTCCCTGTTGTTTACCCTGCACTGCCCTGTCAGACACAGGCCACAGCTTCCCAATGCTGGACTGCACAAGTGAATGGCCTGGGACCAGCTGATGAGGGGACTGAGCCATTCCCTCTCTTAGAGCCACTGAAAGTGAATCCCTGCTCCTGATACACAGCTTTGGTACAGCTCCCTGTACATATAAATATACATTCACACTCAGACAGGGGAAACCATGTTTTTGTTTGTAAGTTTTTATATATTTGTATTTTTTAATCCTGAAAAGACCTGTGTGTTTTCCTTAACATGAGATTTTAGTCAGTTGTGTCTAGGTTTCTCCTAATAAAGTTCTAACTCCATCTCTCCTTGTGGATGTTTCTCCTCTCACATGGCTGAGAATGAGCTGCTAGCAGGGATCAGGCTGCCCGCCAGCCTCTGCTGCTCAGAGATCACAAAAATTCCCATTGCCCAGAGTGGCAGGAATGAGGGGAGGGTTTGGCCAAGGGCATAAATAATAAACATAGGGAAATGATGGATTGACTGGCTAACAGAACCCCCCACCCCAGCTCCCCTGCCTGCCTCTGCATTACCAAGGAACGAGGAGCTGGTCAGAGAGCAGAGCTTCCATCCTCTTGCAAACGCTTGCTCCCTGCATCTCCTTGCGTATCCTAGCACACCTCTGCACCCAGAGAGGCCACCTGGGATGTAAGGCCAACTCAGCAGGAAGAGGGAAGCAAAACCTGCCCCCAAGCATCCGATTGCTTGTCCATGCAGTAACGGGGCCCTGAAGTCTTTTTAAGAGACAAGGCCTTGAGAGAATCCACCGCTAACCATCTCTGCAGCATTCCTGCGGGTACTCAAATCTCGGAAGGTGTATTTGCCCAGCCCAAAAAAATTCCGTTTCTTCTCCCAGCCATGTCCTTCCTCTGAAATGTATCCTTTGCTCTCCCACCTTCCAACTTTCACAGGCTCCCTCCTTCTGGCCTTGGATCCCCCTGTCCACCCAAAGGAAGTGCCCTTCCTCCCTTTTTCCACACAATCTCCCATCCCATCAGATTCTGCAGGCTGGGAAGCTGGAGACCAGCAAAGTACTGAGTCCCAGCAAGGAGCCTGAGAGGGGGCATAAAGAATAAACCCAGAATTCAATGAGGACACCAGGACAAGAACCTTTAATTGCATTAGAAACTACAGGGATCCCTTAAGATTACGGAGCCTTGGTTTGGGGGTTTTCAGCCCAGGAGTGGGGATGCCACCTGAGCACCCACAGCCCCACAATGCAGCAGGAAGGCAGGATTGGTCCTGCAGGGTTTTTAACTGGCATGTGCACAGCCCTGAGCATGCCTGCCCCTTAGGGTGCCACCTTGCCGCGAGAGACAGGCAATGGGGAAGCCGGGAGAACCCCCCGTGGAACACTTGGCTATTGAGCGACATTAATGTCCAGTAAAGCCACTCAAGCACGAACACAGACCTTGTTTCATAAACTTTTCTTGGCTTAAAACAAGCAATAGACCAAATTTTAAAAACTCTGAGCTACAGTTTCTGCTGGAGGGCAAGGTAGAGCTGAAAAAAGAGGACAAGGATCTCCTCTGTGCTGTCTCAGACCTCTATGGTCCAACCATGTTCACAGGTGCGGTTTTGGTGATCTTTGAGACCAGAGGAGTACAACCATCCCAGCTCTCTCTCATCCTAGAGATTGCAAGTATCAAAGCAGATAATTTCCCTCTGCCACTCATTTCTTAATGCCTCCATGGTTCTGTCTTCTAGGTATAACAAGTGAGGGATATTTGATGGATGGATAGATGTTTGCACTAGCTGACAGACCATAAACTTGCAATTCTTGGAACCCACTGTCAAGGCTGGTCAGGCTGTCACACCACGATAGGAGCACATTTACTTCTGGATGGCATGTTCTTTCAGACAGATTTAGTATATATTGCTTTGTACCAGATGGATGGGCAGACAATCTTATAGTAGTGACCTGGATCAACATTACATATTAAATTCAGTCCTTGGATAGGCACTCAATCTTTAAATGGCACCATTACAAAGACAATGCTCTGAGAGGAAGAAAAGAGAAAACATGAGAGCTTTTCATTCTGTTCTTGCCCCTCTTTTCTCCAGTTCTAGCTGCTGGGACTGCTCAGACTCTCAGAACTGTGAATTCTCCAGCAACAGCTGGAACCAACATTTGACAGAAACACCATCCCCACTCATCTCCTTGCTCAGCACACCTCAAATCATTTCCTCCTCTAGCTGGTGCTGAAGGAGCCAGAAGTCAATTCTGATCTACAGCCTTGCGCTGATCAGCTGGTAAGCCTGAGATAGAAGGACAGAGAAACGTGTTTCAACAAGCCTTTAAATCAGAAATACTTAATCCTATAAAAGGAAAACCTATATTTAAAAATACATAGAATGCCAAAACTAATAAAGTATTGAACTGAGACAAGGTCATGCCTCTGAGTTCCTCTCCATGAACAGCACAGAGAGACAGCTGAGCAGGCTAAGAGAAATTTGAGAGAGAAATTGAGAGAGAGATTCAAAAGTAGTGGCTGATCTAGAAGACATGGGTCAAGCAAGTTGGTTCCTCTTCCAGAATATGTGGGCAAGACAATACTCAAGTAAATTCAACGCTGATAACGTTTCAGACTGTTAGAAGGGAATAGGTAAGAAGATGACAGACTACACAATCTCTCTTCCAACACTTTTCCATGAAACATCACCGAGGCCAAGGAATTAGGAAGACCCAAACCCCAAGGAACAAAAGCACTGTGTGTTCATAGGAATGAGACCGCGCTTGACTGGACTGCAAATGGCCACCGTACAAAGAAGGCAGAAATTCAGAGCTCAAAAAGTCAGCGTAGCATAGCAGAGAGCCTGACACACAGCCACGGCAGGCACTGCAGAGCAGCTTCCCTGCTGGCATTGCTGCCTCCTGGGAAACCTGGGACTAACACAGGCACAAGGGGAACTGCCGGTCCCAGGGGAGCTCCCTTGGGAGGCTCAGGCAACCACGCAGCGTGGCCAGAAGGATGCCCAGGCTCTAAGTGCCCCTGAGGGAATCCAGCACCTCCTCCCAGCAGGGGTGACAGGAGGGGATCCTCTGCAGGGCTGGTGGCAGGTTCTGCACACATTTGTGAATAAAGAACATTTCAGTGATTCAGGTTAGCGGCAGCACCAGAGGTATGGATAGACGGAGAATGAGGATGGAGAGTGGCAGCTCTATAAGATACACTTTGTAGGGGGAAAAACTGTGACTTTGAAGTGCAAAATTAATAGCTTTGCTTTTGCCTGAAGTGTTCGTTGCTTATATGGTCTAGATGATTAAAGATCTTTCTGGGGAGCTCGGGAATTGTAATACCATACATATATAACTTTGTCATGAAAGTCTGATGACAGAAAAAGAAATAGCATCAAATGAGCTTGTAAGACTCACTGTAGCCAAATAATGCAGAACTGCTTCATTTTTCCCTCAGTGAACATTGGTTCACATTTTTAAAAATGAATTTGCTGAGGCCACATTCACACACCACCACTGGTTTCCCACAGACATCTGAGCAATTGAGTTTGACGGGCAACAGAGTTCTCAGAAAGTAAATGACAGTCAAGGAAACCAAATTTTAAATTCATATGGGTCAATATCCACCCCAGAGGCAGCTCTGTGTTCCTCCAGCCCTCGGGAAGCACGAACAGCATTGTGTAACCAGTCCAGTGCTGTGTAGCCAATCACAAACCAAACAACACACCTCCACTGGAGACTTTATGCAATAAATACTCACCAAAACACATTTTAAGGACAGTTAAATGTATTTAGACTAGTAATGGAAAACACCTAAGAGAACCGTGATGTACTGCCTGGTGGAAATGATGGTTACTTCAAACGTACTTTTAGGTCCCTTCCACCAGTTCCTAGGCATTGGAATCCTTAATGCCCATGCAGGAATCCCACGGAAGGATGGATGCGGACAAGGGGTGCAGAGGACCCTGATTTCTCAGCTGCTCATTAAGTTCCCCTGAGAAGGTTCAGCAGCTTCTCCACATGAACACTTTTCACCCTTTTGTGCACCTGAACAGAGGGTTTTGTCCTTCCCTTTCCAGCCCTTACACTTCCCAAGCACAAGGTGTCCAAAGAGGGCCACAAGGATGGTGAAGGGTCTGAAGGGGAAACCTTATGAGGAGCAGCTGAGATTGTTCAGCCTGGAGAAGAAGAGACTGAGGGGGAACCTCATTGCAGTTACAACTTCCTCTTGAGGGTAAGAGGAGGGGCAGACACTGATCTCTTCACTCTCGTGACCAGTGTCAGGACTCTAGGAAACAGCATGAAGCTGAGTCAGGGGAGGTTTAGGTTGGATATCAGGAAAATGTTTTTCACCCAGAGGGTGGTGGAGCACTGAACAGGCTCCTCAGGGACGTGGTCACACCAAGCCTGACAGAGTTCAAGAAATGTTTGGACAATGCTCTCAGGCACATGGTGTGACTCTTGGGGTGTCCTGCGCAGGGCCAGGAGTTGGATTTGATGATCCTGATGGGTCCCTTCCAACCCAGCATTTTCTGTGATTCTGTGGTTCTTTGAACACACTGCAGCACCAGCATAAAACCCGCTCCCCTGTCCTCTACCACGCCTGGCTTCATAGCCAACCTATTAACACAAACCCACTGGTCTCTGGGTGAATAAAAGCAATCATTCCACATATGTTGGAAAAAAGTATGCCCCCAGAGCAAGTCAGAAATCAAAACACAGAAAAGCTGCAATATTTACATATTCCTTTAAAATTATCCCCCGACTGAGGCCTGCAGGACTGCTACATTAAGCCACTCTCCTCCCTCGAGGTGGCTACATTTTATTAGAAGATTAGGCTTTTTTCTTCTCTTTTCATTTCTGTATTACAAACTCTGTTTGGCTGGCACATGACAGGCAAGAAAAACAACCCCACTGCAGTGTTTGCAGGAGCAAGACCAAGCCTGCTGCAGACCCCTGCTATTTTTTGAGAGGACATCTCCGCCTCTTGGGGCCGTATCACAGCGGGGAGCTGCTCAGGGATTACTCAGAGCTGGGGTTTGTGACTCACTATCCATATGCAAGAGCTCCTCTTTACGATAAAGTTGTTTTAGACAGAAAGGGGTAAAGCAGATGGGGCCAAGCTAGGGGTCAAATAAACTGGTAGGGACCCATGAGAGAGTTAAATTTCATGCTCATATTGGACATGAACCTAATCTTAAGAAGGCATGTCAGTGGTGGTCAGCGATATGACAGCATAAAGAATGCAAAAGACACGTAGAAAGATTTTCCTAGAAACTGGATATGGGTGTGTGGCCTTGACATTTTTATCAACAGCCCCAGCAAAACCCAACACTCTCATATCCAGCTGCAAGCAGGGTTCCACTAGAAATCATGTTAACCACCAACTCCTACCCTTAAAAGGAATCAGATTAGCAGCAAGAGGCAAGCCTGAGGTCAGAAACTTGCTGCTATTTGTTTGGGTTTTGGAGTAAGTGCCGTGCCAGCTCCGCGGCCTGGGAACAAAGTTTGAGGTTGAAAAGTGCTTCTGACAGAACCAGTTTGATGTGTGCCAGGCTACAGACAAGACTTTTCAGAAACAAGTGTCCAAAATTAGCCATTGCAAAATCGTGTAGTCCAGTGAAACCATGTTTTCTTTCCCACCTTGCTTTTCTTCCACTTCAGCCCAGATTCAAGAAAGCACTTAGGTACACATGCATAGCAGAAATTACCATCATCTTTGTTGCAGATTCACAGAAAAACATGTTTTTTTCCAATTCATAGTCATTTATCACATTCAGTTCAATTCATTTTTTTCAACCCTTGCAGACCACGAGAACTCTTTTCTCACCTGTTCTTTTTGCCTGAAATAAAGTTTTGGATTATTTTTTCCCTCTGTAGCCTTGTATTTTCTCAGGATACAGTTACACTTTGCTCTCCCTATTTCTAGCTTCACTAGATTCACCTCTGACATTTCCAGAGAGAAGCCAAATTTGAGGACTTTCTGAAAAGTCCATTAAAGTACGCAGTCCTAAATCAACAATAAAGACATTCATTAAATGAAAGAGAACTCAGAGTAATCTTCACTGATTCCTGATGGATTTCTCTGACCACTCAAGCACATCACAGTGAGGCACCTGAGAGCTCCAGTTCATCAAAGGAAAAAACCTGAGATGCTTTATCCCTTTTCCTGCCCTAGTGCACACCTGGCACACTCCAAAGCGCTCCTCCCACACCCCAAATCAGGGTTGCCATCACACCAGGTGCATTTCCAAGCAAGCAGCGAGGCTGCAGAGCACATCCACCTCACAGCATCACACATCCACAGCATCTCAGACACACAAACAGGCCTGGCTGCTCTGTACTTTCATGCGGTGTCATCTCCCATGTCCCCCCCCAGCATCTCTGCACCACAGACTGGCCCGCAGTGGGAGTCTGCAGCTTGCTCTCTTTCACTTCCCAAGACAAAGGTGAGAAGGACTTTAATCCTGATATGCGAGTTCTTGCAAAAGGAACAACGTTTCTGACAGCTGACTGCTCTTCTAACAGGAAGCACTCTCACAATGAGAACTATTATTTTAATTAACAATTGGAAAGCACAGTCTAGGGATGAGGTAATTTCTAATTGTTGTGATAGGATTTAAAAAGGTGTGCACTGGTACTAATAGAAGTCCCTGACCCCATTGGAAGCTATTGGCTAAGGTCCTCTCCCCTTCACTAAGCAAACAGACCAGTCAGCCCAGCATTAAAACCTACAAATCTGTGAAAAATTCACCGTGGCTGACACAATGCAGCTCATAATGACTACTTTTTGTCCACTGTGCTGCTGTTTGTTTCCAACCATTTAGCAATACTCATTAGCTCCCCTACTTCAAATTAGGGTAATTGAGAGCAAGAGAACATGCACTAAAGTTTTTTACTAAGGGAGACGTGCCCTATTCCCTTCTCTGACTCAGGTGTTGACTCTGATGACCTGCAGTCAGGCTTTACCAGGAATCTTTCTTCAAACATGCCAAATACATAATGAAAAATGTTGTGCTGCCTCTTTCTTAAAATCTCACCATCACTGGAAATTTTAAATCATATGTTTCTCTTCCCATTTATTCTATTTATTTACAAGGGAAGGATATTAAGCTCCGATACCAAGACTGTTGTGCCTCTGACCCTTTTTATGGCTGAAACCACAGACCCTGAAGCCCTAGAAAAACTCATGTGTGTCAACAATCCTTAAAATTAATACTAAAACATAGTCTTACGACAAAAACGATGTCAGCCATACCATTGTCTGGGATACTTCAAATTCTTCCTCTCCAGGAATCTCAGTCACCCGCATTAAATGACTCCCAATTGAGACATGAGAACTGGCAGCAGCGTAAATACCCACGGAGCACTGGCTGGTACAGCTGACAGCCAGATGGGATCAGAACAGCAGCAAAAGATAACACTGAGCCTGGACAAGCAGCTCAGGCACCAGCCTGGAAATTTGGAGAGTGCCCTCAGGTTCCTACTCCAAGAAGTTTTATGTCTGGCAACAGGCAAGTCATCTACAGCTTTGCCTGCCTGAAATGCCCATCTGAAAAAACATAGTGGCCCCTGCCTCCCACTAAGGAGGTGCTGAGAGCCTGCAGGAATGCCATGAGCTGAGATAGGCAATGGTACAGGGGAACCAGAATAAAAACCTTTGTGTCTTCTGAAAAATCAGTTGCAGGGGAAGACAAATCAGGATAAGAAAGTTTAAAACTCTGTGCCTTGAGGGACACTGTGTGTGTGCCCAGGCAACATGCACAAAAGCAACCCAACTATTCCCATTTTGTAATAGCAGTGTTTTCGTAACCATAAGGGTCCGGAGCTGTCAGAAAAGACCTGAAGGAAAGGTCGTATCTGTCATTCAAACAGCTACTAATACAGTGTGAAAAACAGCTGAGCTCTTGCATATACAAAGCCTTCTGCATGTACGCTTGCTACCTCACAGCCTTGCTGGAGAGACAGGGAATACGTGTTATTCCCATCTGCCAAAAGATGATCTGAGTTTGAACGGCCTGCTGAAGGCTGCATGAGAAATTACCCTGACTTTGATTCAGCTCAAGTTCCCAGTGCTCCCTCCACACCCCTCATTGTGCGTCAGGACCCAGTTTCGAGTTCATTACCTTCGCGTGTTGAATTAGCGCCTACTGCCTGCATACAAATGCACTGTTTGCAGCCAATATTCCAACAGCTTTCAAAACCTGGGAAAACTCTCAGCAGAGATGCAGCTCACTCCTTCCAGCGCTGTTGCACGAGTCAGGTTCCTGCATGCTGTTGCCTGTTTTGCCACGGGTTCTCAGCAGCACTCCATTAAATCTCCTCCCAACACCTGGGCACCAGCAATCGTCAGGATCTGTGTAGGACTTCACCAGGGAACGGTGCAGATTAGCAACTGCGACCTGCTGTGCACTGCAGGGATGGGAGACTCCACCACAATATGGACCATAAAGTTAATAAGGGATAGCTATGGATTCCTTAAAATTATCAGCTGCTGCTTTGTAGTGCTGGATTTCTCTTGCTGATTGCGTGTAATAGCAAAATGCATGTCCTTTGTTTATGAATGTAAAAAGCCATGGTAAGTCTCATCTCTCTGCTAGTTCTTGATACGAGGAGCATTCAGCCTGTGATTCTGCAACTGGTGTCAGCCCAGATGTGGAGACTGCCCAACCTCTGCTATAGTTCAGCTGGTTTTATGCTTCCTCAGAGCTGGTGGTGGGGAGGTAATTGCTGTTGGCTCCCTGACATTTTACACCATCCAGTGCCTGTATCAGCCTGATGTAGCAACAGCTTCTCCATTTGACCACATGAAACACATTAAAGAGACCTGCCACACATTTGCAATCAGGTGCTGAAAAATAAAGTGACAAGACTCAATGTCTGCTTTGGAAAAGCTCTTGTTTAGGCCAACAATTCTGATTTCCACAAACCTGTAGGGAAAATGTAGTTTTTTTAAAGTTCCTTGTTTATTTTATTTTATTTTATTTTATTTTATTTTATTTTATTTTATTTTATTTTATTTTATTTTTCCAGGGTATGAGAGCTGCAGGACCAAGAATAGAAGGATGAGTTATAAACCTCTCAAAGCAGAGATTTAGCACGGAAATTCTGACAACCATCAATGTGAGCAATGCCACCAGGCACCACTCACAATCCAGAGCATCTTTCAAACCTGTCGGGGGTTTTTAGAAAGGGCTAAAAATAAATGCAGAAATGCAGCAATATACACACACACACACACACACACATTATTATTGTTCAAGGAAGGAACAGGTGGTCCTGCCAGCAGTGTAAACACAGATGACTCTTGAAAACAGCGAACAAACACCCATCTGAGCAGCCTTTCCTAGCCATGCAAGCAGCACTCTAAGAATTCTCCTTGAGTTCTCCCAGCCAGAATCATCTGGGATCCGGACACTCTGTCATGACAAGGCCTGGGTACTTCCAAGCGTCTTGATTTCCTTCACCCGACGTATTCACACAATTCCACCCTCCTGACCTCCTGTGGGTTATTGCCCTTCTGAAAATAACACACATGGAACAGCTGGTGGGGCCAGAAATGTCTTAAATGTAAATAGCACAAGTCCCTGTTTTCTAGCTCCCCACCACTTGATCTGACCCCTATCCTCATGTAATGAAGAGGAGAATTTATTGAAGGGGAAAAAGGATCAGGGCACTATGGACAGCCCAGAAGGATTCAAACAGCAAACGTGGATGGCTGCATGTTGAAACCCATCAGGTCCACTACCTGCAGGGAAGGTGAAGAAGAAAACATGAAGCAGTCCTGGAATCTCAAAATTTATCCTAAACCTGCAGAAAAAATTAAAAAAACAAACAAACAAACAAACACAACTATAACATTTCACCCCAGATTTCAGTTATGTCTCCTCTGCCCACCACAGGAAAAAGACTGATGTCACAGGCTGAATCACACACATAAATCCTCCCGCTTGGTCATTTCTCTCTGAGTATGAAAGCAAAACAAAACAACTTTGCTAGGAATCCACTGTAAGGCTCAACATCATCTCTTTGTAGCCCTTCTCTCGTGGCTGTTTAGAAAAAATGCAAATATAATTTACATTTGCACCATCTCCTTTTTAATTTCATATCATCCCAAAACATTTGGTTTAATAGAAATATCCTTGCTTTAATATATGTTCACAAAAATTAAATGAGGTGATAAAGCTTAGAAGTGCCAAATGGTTAAGTGCTGCCACAGGGGAGCACATCTGCCATGGCATCAGAGCACCGAGTCCCAGGATGCAGCATCTCGGGCACGGTGACAGACTGGCAGCTCTCCCACCACACCTGGACTGCACAGGCACGGAGAGTCCACCTGACATGGCTGGGAACAGCTTATCCAGCTTGCTTCTGGAGGCTCCTGCTTCCATCAGCTTCCCTGTGCAAGGCAAAAACACTCTTTCAAAGCTGAAGAGAAAACTGGCCTGCTGTTCTCCCAGAGCGGCGCATAATTGAGTCGGCGTGATGCCGCAGACTTCCAAATGCAGCAGATGGCTGCAGGCACCATCCAGTTTAGGATGACAAAGTTGGAACAAAAGAAAAACAGAAGGCAGGGAATGCATCTTCTGTGCTGGGTTACGGGGCAGGGGATGAACCTTGGCACAGTCGGTCCGTCGCCAGCACACGGCCGGCTTCCAGCTCTCCCGCTGCCACACCGACAATGACCAAATGCCCAAGCCTGGAAATGACAAAGAAAAGGGAGGGAAAGCCACATCTTCCCAGGTAAAAGAGGCAGGAAACTACCAACTGTCTGATAACCTGTTCTCTATGTATTTCTAAAATACATAGAAGAAAATCTCTAAAAATGTCCTTACAATGCCAGCCCTAAATACGACAACTCCAACTTCCAGGACTCTCCCACATAACCTGCAGGAATTCAGAAATTAAATTATGACCTGCAAGTATCGACACACATCATTTCATTGCTGGAAGGTAAAGCACTGATGTGAAAGCATGCAGAAAATGAGACAAGATGCGTAAGATCTGCACACTGTACCTTGAATGGTGTCTTGCAGGGAGGGCTTGGTCTGCGGTGGAATTTAGGGGTTTATTTTTGCCAATTCCACCCCAAAGGATCACAGACGTTAGGAGTGGAAACATTCCTTCCATTTCCCCAGGCGCCTTGCTCACAAAGCAGCTGGCTACAAGGTTCACCACAACAGACAGACTGGAGGAGACAAGAGTGATACAGCTCCACAGGAAGCAGCACGGCACACTCGAACCATTTATAAATAAAGTTCAGCCCTTTGTGAAGGCAGTGCAGCTTCCATGACCAGACTGACTGGTTTATAACAGCCATTGTGGTCACCAGTCCTTGCAGGACACAGAAACATCATCATTAGCTCCACAGTTGGGAATGGAGAAAGCTCTTTTGGCTGCAGGATGCAGCAGCCTGTGATTCCAAACATGAGTCCTGCACAAACTCCTGCCCGTGTTGCATTTGAGATTTCAGTAGCTGTGATCATTTCAAGGGACCAGAGCGAAAGCACCTTCATTGCCCTCAGAGAGACAGTCATGGGAACATTTTGGGGTGGAAGAAGTATTTGGAAGGGCAGGAAAACACTTAGTGCTGAAGCAGAGCAGCAGGACTCCACCCAGAGGTGGAGCCCCAAAACAAGGCTGGGACACGGAGCTTGGCAGGAGCTGCTTGTGCCCACTTTGGGCAGTCACACCAGGCTGGTTAAGCCACCCTTCTCCAGCAGCCAGGCTTCCAGCCCAGCTGCAGCCTGTGTGGTGAAGAGCTGTGGGAGAACATTTCCAGTTCACTCTCCTTGCTGAGAGAAAAGCGCTTGGGAAAGGAACCAAAGAAGTCAAAGCAACTTGTCTATTTTCTGACCCCGACCAATCAGAGGGAAATAAACCCACCTCCCTCAGGGGCATCCAAATGCTATTTGTGCCTCTACCATACAAACATTTTACGGTAAATCTCTGATTTACACCACAAAGAGCTATAGCCCTTTCATAGAATGATAGAATCATGGAATGGTTTGGGTTGGCAAGGGACCTTCAAGATCATCCAGTTCCAAACTCTCCCCTAGGCAGGGACACTTTCAACTAGACCAGGTTGCTCAGAGCCCCATCCAACCTCGCCATCCTTTACCTTTCTTCAGGGACAAGGTGTTCACTTAGTCCAAAAAAAAAAATACAACACACACACTTGTTAGGTTAAATTGTTTCTTTTGTGGGTATTTTTTAAGCACTATTTAATTTCAATCCATGTTGTGGAACAAAGAAATCTAATTGTTATAATTGGCCTCACCCCTTATCAATGTATCAGCCACACAACGACTGTGTGACTTGGTCATACTACAAAGCTCACTATGACTCAGTTTCCTCTTCAAAAAAATGAGGATGTAAATGCAAACTTATCAAGCCGGAGTGTTCTGAGGTGTGATACACTCTAGAAGCCCCGTAAAAGGCAAATTATAGCGATGGTAATATTTCGCAAAGATAGCAATCATTGCAATTTGGTTCAATTCCAACCAGGAGGAAATTTGCCCTCTGCTTTCGGAGTGGAAAGTTTCCTTAAACTTGCTTGTTCATTAGAGCTCATTACTTTCCTTCAGTGGAAAAAAACTCACCCCTGGTGGCCATTGGATTAGCCTTCTGCTCCTCGTCTGGTCACAAAAAGCAACAGAAGGGTAAAAATAACGGGTCCTTTGAAAATGTTTCTGTAAAGATGGTGCATCTTAGAATAAATTTCTCCACAGTTGGATGAAGAAAAAAAACAGGGCAACACCATTTGCTAAAAAATTGACAGCCGCCTGCTATTTTGGAGATCTCTCTTCTAATTGCACGCACCTGCTGTGGCGTGGTGTATTCTAAAATACATCTCGCCAGCAATGCTGCTTGGCAGCAGCCAGGGCCACCCCGGAGGGACCCTGCAGTCCCAGTCTCCACAACTTCACAGGAACCGGGGTTTTCTTCCAAAGTAACATTTGAATGGAAATACAAATAAATTCACTGTGAGCCTCTCTCCCAGCTCACTTCTATCACATCACCTCTATCTCTCTTCCACCTTCCCTCCCTCTTCCTCTTAACTACTTTTTCCTGTTCCCTCTTCCCTCAGCATTCTTGACCCCTCAATCTCTTGCAACACAAGATTTAGGCTTGATTTCTCCATTTGTTATGATTTCATTTGCTATTTCCTTGGCTTCTGAAATATTTTTTTCCCCTTCTCTCTCTGCTCTTGTTGTGCCTCTGTGTCTCACATACTCTAAGCTCAGAAAGCTGAGGTAACCCTTTCAGAACTGCAGGGCTTTGAGAGACACGAGGAGATGACCAAAATCCCCCCTCTGCACGTCCCGGTGTCTGTGCCAACCTCTCACCACCTGCAGCAGCTCATCCCTCTGGCCTCTGTGCAGGTCACCATCCTCTCCCTCCTCTTTCTGCTTCACCCTTGCCCTGCTCCCTGAACACCTCTGGGGACAGTGACTCAAACACCTCCCTAGGCAGCTCATTCCAATATCTAATCAGCCCTTCTGCGAAGAAATCCCTCTGAATGTCCCACCTGAACGTCCCCGGCACAACTTGAGGCCATGCCCTCCTTGTCCTGTCAGTGGTTCCCTGGGAGACGAGGCCAAACCTCACCTTGCTCCTTTCAGGGAGTTGTAGAGAGCAACAAGGTCATCCCTGAGCCTCCTTTTCTCCAGGCTGAACACCCCCAGCTCCGTCAGTGGCTTCTGGTAACACTTGTGCTCCAGACCCTTCCCTTCTCTGGACTCGCTCCAGCCCCAATGCCTTTTTCGAAGTGAGGTGCTCAAAACTGGACACAACATTCGAGGTGTGGCCGCATCACTGCCGAGCACAGAGGGACAATCACTGCCCTGCTCCTGCTGGCCACACTATCGCTGCTCCAGGCCACGATGCCATTGGCCTCCTTGGCCACCCGGGCACACCTGGCTCAGCACCCCCCCGTCCTTTTCCAG
>VZTI01002266.1:2571224-2614258 GCA_013397865.1 Struthidea cinerea | reverse complement strand
TGGCGATGCGGGCGGGCGGCAGCGGGAGCTGGAGCTGAGGCTGGTGCAGGTCGTGTACCGGCACGGGGCGCGCACCCCGCTGCGGCCGCTGCCGGGGGTAGCGCCGGTGAGCACGGGCTGGGACGGGACGGGGCAGGGGCGGTGCGGGGGGTGCCCCGACCCGAGCCGGCGGCCGAGCAGGCTGCGCTCCTGCCTTGCTCCCGGCAGCCTGATGGTTTGGCGTTTATTCCGCTTCCCGAGGCGATACCGGGAGTAATTCCCGAGGGGAAAGCGAGGGAATTCGGGAGCTTGCATCCCATGCCGCGCTACGGGCTTGGGTAATAGTGGCTGGAAAGCTGCCCAGTGGAAGAAGGCCCGGGGGTGCTCGTCGACAGCGACTGAACATGAGCCAGTGTGCCCGGGTGGCCAAGGATGCCAATGGCATCCTGGCCTGGATCAGCAATAGTGTGGCCAGCAGGACCAGGGCAGTGATCATCCCTGTCCAGTTATTCAGGAAGGGCACTGGGGGGTGGAGTGAGTCCAGAGAAAGGCCGCGGACCTAGGGAAGGGTCGGGAGCACAAGTGTTAGGAGAAGCCGCTGAGGGAGCTGGGGATGTTTCGTCTGGAAAAGAGGAGGTTCCGAGGTGACCTTATCACTTTACAACTTCTTGAAAGGGCGTTGTAGCCATATGGGGGTCAGGCTTTTCTCCCAGGGAACAAGTGGCAGAATGAGAGGATACATCCTTTAATTTGTGCCACGGCAGGTTGAGGATGGGCATTCAGAGGAATTTCTTTACAGAGGGCGTGATTAGACATTGCAATGCGCTGCTGGGGAGGTGTTGGAGTCACCATTCCTGGAGGTGTTTAAGGAAAGACTGGATGTGGCACTGTGGTCTGGGTGACACGGTGGTGTTCAGTCACAGGTTGGACTCGATGATCTCAGAGGTCTTTTCCAACCTAATTAATTCTGTGTTTCTGTAAAGTGGAATGGCTATACCATGTTAGTGGGACAGGTGACACCAGAGGGAACGATTGCTGCAACTGCAGGGAGCCCTCAGGGGCAGGATGCAGGGATGGGCATCCCGGGGCTGCTGTGCCCAGGGAGTTTGCTCCAAGGCCAAGACTTTGGTCTGCACCTCACAGCTGGTGCTCAGCAAACATAGAGCTCCTGCCTTACTGTTACCGTGAGTGATCCGGCTCCCCCAGCTCCCACCGAGGGAGCCTGGGGAGCCAGCAGGGGTTAGCTCAGGTAGTTTCCTGCAGCAGCTTTTCGGTGTGTAACAAAGAGTAGCAATTGTGATTTCCTACAGATTCTTCTTCTGTAAGGGGAGGAAAGCCAGTACTGCATTTCCTGCGCATCAGATCTGCAAATCCTGAGAGCAGCACTGTTCTCTATGAGCTGTGTGAAGAGATCTCTTTGTTTTCATGTTGTGTTGTTGGCAAGGCAGCACGGTGTAATACTCCAGCTTTAGTTTAATGCTCTTACAAGTCCTTGGTTTAATGCCCTTGAAAGTTTTCTGCTGAAACACTGTTTGTTTGTTTGTTTGTTTGGAAACAGGTGGAATGGCATCCCACTCTTTTAGACGTACCTGCTAAGACTAAGTTTGATTACGTGGTGACAGACCTAAATGGAGGACCTCAACCCCACTCACCTTTAGATGAGGAATACAAAAAGACTGTATTCAAGGTGAGGCTGTATTTCCTGGTGGGTTCCTCTTTCCTCTGTAGACTTTATTTCCATGCTCCACTGGAGCCCTTTCCTTTTCTTTGCTCTCAGGGTGGTGTAGTCGCAGGACAGCTGACAACAGTGGGGATGCAGCAGACATTTGCCCTGGGGGAAAGGCTGAGGAGAAGCTATGTGGAAGAAGCCAAGTTTCTTTCACCAACATTTAAGCCTGCTGAGGTCTTGTGAGTCTCTCAGGTCCCTCCTGGACCTTCCCTTTCTTCCTGCCTCCTAACAAGTAGCCTTGTGCTAGGGAAACTGTCTAGCATACCCTTCTCCACCCCACAGCAAACTGGCTGGCTCCTGGGCCTTCATCTTTGCTCAGCCTGGCACTAGAACTCACTCGTGACACAAAGCATCCAATTGCCCAGCAGTCCTGAGAGTGATGCCAGAGGCAGATTCATCTCACCTAGGCTGAGCCATTGGCAGTGCTGTTATGTCCTTTTGTGGTGAGCGAAGAGACACTGGCATTTCTGGAGCACACTTTAACTCACTGTAAACAGCTGAAGTTCAGTGAGGTGAAGCAACCCCTGCTGCTCACATCAGTAATGCTGAGAGCATCTGGCTTCGGATGAGAGAAAAAAATCACACCAGAGAAGTGCCAGTTTGTTATCGCCACTATCTCTGATGAGCAGTTCAGATTACAGGTGTCTACCTAAGATATCTGTAGTGACAAAAGATGAGCCCCACCACAGGTTTCCAAAGCCACGGTGGAAGCAGAACCCTCAGTTCCAGCAGGACCTCCCCAGCTGCAGCCATGGTAACATGAAGCAGAAAGTGCTGCCTCACAAACTGCTTTCTCTCTTTCAGCATCCGTTCCACTAATATTTTCCGGAATCTGGAGTCCACACGGTGCCTGCTAGCTGGGCTGTACCAACAGCAGAAAGAAGGTTGGGGAGACTTCTGAATAGTGCCTGTCCTTGCTCAGTCTTCCCTAGATGCACATACCTTCCACCTCCTAATTCTCTCTGGCTCCTAGTTGTTACTTCTTCCCTGGTTCTTTGCACTTGACCCCCTTCCCCACTTCTCCTGGTCCTGCAGATTCTTTACCAGCTTGTCACTTGTTCCCTCTCTTTGTGTATCTTTCTGCTGCTCTTTCAGACCTGCTGAGGAGGTTAGTGTTAACCCTCTTCAGAATCAAGAAGGCAAAAATTTCACACATCTGAAAAAGGTTTCTCAGAGAAACCCAAGTATCTTGGATACGAGTTCAGTGTCTGGAGTAACTTTCACCTGTGTCCTGCAGTTGGTAACTACTTGTATGTTCTGGAAATATGCTCTGCATTTTAAAGATCTCACATCTGCTCCTTCCATATTCAGTTCCACGAACAAGTAGAAGTGACTTGCCAGAGCTCCTTACACTTCATGACACAGAGACTAATTTTTGGCACATACAAACCCTAAGAAAAATGAACACAGCTAGGAAGCTTACAAGGTGCACAGCAGGCATCCCTGTGGAAATAAATGCACAGAAACAAGTGCAATGGCTTGTGTTGCAGGTGATAGCTCGGGGGGAATTGGTAGTTGATAACACTGGATTTGAGCACAAAGACTGTGGGAGTGATTAAAGCAGTGTAAAGAAACACAGATGCACTACTGATCACAGAAACTTCCTTCTTGTTCCACAGGATCTATTGTCATTGTCACTGATGAAGCAAGCTCTGAGATGCTCTACCCCAACTGCTACAACTGCCAGCGCCTGAAATGCTTGACCAGGTAATTGCCAGCAATATCTCCCCGTATGATTTCACTGCTGTTTCGTTTCAGCAGTAGTAATTTACAACAGCACATTTTCTTCCCATTTTCCAATTTCTTCCCCTGCCACTTACTGTTCTTTGGGAATGGTTAGCTAGTTGTATAAATTACTTGGTAAGTGGAATTATACACCAGGCAGTGGCAGCAGAAGAAAATAAAATAGAGGTTTTTCCTTGAAAGACCAATTTAATTTAGTCTGTGTCTAGCAGACACTCACTACTAGCTAATGTACAGCTAGTCTGTGGCATTGCTGCAGGGCAGAATTAATGTCATCTACATCCCTTAACAAGCCTTTCAAGTGTGAACATATTGGGCCTTCTTTTTATATTCAGCTTCTGGTTTGGGGGTTATTTCAACATTCCCGTCACATTCATACCTTGAAGAAACTGAAATATACTCAGCCTTGACACATTTAATGAAGACTAATGAAGTAAAATAAGGAACATCCTACATAGAACACTCATGTTTGCAGAGTCAAGTACTCTGAAATGCCTGTGCCAAGTTTGGGCACAGGGTGGAAAATGGAAAAGAGAGGCAGATACGTTACAGTTTGGCTGGATTATACAGTAGCATATTTTTGTCCAGAATTCAGGAGTTGTCAGAATTCACTTGCAAAAGCTCACTGTGTAATGCTTGACTCTGCAGGCAAATGATTGGTCTAGGCAGTGGTCAGGTGACAGCCCCTAGAAGGAGCGTATTCAGCCTCCCTGAGTAACATCACCTGTCCAAAAAGGGGGTAAACTGCAGGATCTTCTGCTCCCTGCCCCCCTCTGCCCACCAACTGCACCTTTTGTGACTGTGTCAAGGTAGACTTTGAGCTGTAGTAAGCACTGCCTCAGCTTGCAGGCTACCTAGGAAGTATGTGGCCTGCATGGATATTCTCAGCTAAATTTTTTAAAATAATATTTAAAGCAGCATAAAGATGGAAATGGCTTCTAACAAATGGCTTCTAACAAAGCAAAAGGTGGATTTAAGCTACAAGCGAGTATCTAGGTGTTTCCCTTTTCCCACACCATACAGCAATCAGTTCAAAGCTTCTACCCTTTCTTCTTTCACGAGGCAGTTAAAGGCTACTCCCTGAAGACATAGACCTGTACTGTTCCAGTATGACCAGATCTGTCAGCTGATACACAGCCCTTGCTTATGGGAACCACTTCTGGGGTGTTCGCGTCTCATCCTAATTTTTCCTCCTGCCTCTGTGAGAGCAGAGAGCCAGCTCTGATCCTTGAGATCTGGATACCGTGTCTGTCCTTTCTGCAGCTCAGACGCCCAACATCAGGAATTCCTCAGTATGCTGCAGTGCTTCTCTTCTACCCCTCACTGATGTGGGACAACTGGGCTGGGTCATGAGAAAAACAAAAGATAAAAAGCCTGGTGTGTGAAAAATTTTTGGTTTTCTTAATTCCTTTATAGGGATAGGATGGAGAATGCTATGCGTCAGCCAGGTATCTCTGATGACTTGAAAAAAATTAAGAAGAGGATGGGTATTGATGGTGATGAGTCTGTGGATTTTCTTGCCCTCCTCGATAACATTTCTGCTGAGCAGGTGAGCTGAGCTGTTCTGTTGCACTGTCTCAGAAAGAAACGTCCCCTTACCATGCATGTGGAGGAAGTCAGTAATGTGCACTCCAGTACCTTTCTGTGCAACCCAGAATGTTTATAGAAATAGCATGGCCTTTTGAAAAAGCAAGATGTGGGGTCAGCCTTGCTGTAGGATGGATGAAGACTCATCTCCAGTATTTTTGTTCTTACCTTGAAATCCAGAATTTCTTTCAAGTGTAACATAGAGCTAAAAGAGGCGTTGGGCCTTGCTTACCCATTACAAAGTGTTTTCCCTATTTTGGCACTCAGCACCTAACAGTCATCTTAATCCCAGTGCCAGCACGCTACCTGTGAGCCAGACTGCTTCTGCTACTGGAAGGAAGTTGGGCACATTTGTAGCCCGCTTTAGTACCCCTTTTTTGCTGGAGCTCATGGTAACTGGTCTGTCTGTCAGCTGAATGGCTCAATGTGTTACACTCCCCACAGAATTGCATCCCAAAGGACATACATCCATCCTTTTGGTACACAGAGCAAGTCTGTGTGTTTAAAACCATCCTAAAAATTCTCACATGAATATCACAGTACAATACTGTAGTACAAATGGTGTGACATGAGCAGCTGTTTTCTGTGGGCAGTCATCCACATGTCTTCAGGCTGGGTTCAGAAAGGGTCAGACCGTACCACTCTGCTACATCTCCTCCTTCCAGGTGCACAATTTGCCAAGCTGCCCTGTGCTGAAGAGCTTCCAGCAGACAGTGGAGCGCCGATCTGTTGACTCCATGCTTTTCCTTCTGGAAGACAGTTCCAGGTGATTGCCTGTGTCCATGCCTCTGGCCTCAGGGGCTGTCTTACCCAGGGTGGATGTGCTACACCAGCTTACTGCAGCAGACAGAAGTGCTTTCCCATCTGCTGCTGTCCTCCACCAGAACCCACTCATGAGGTTTGTGCCTCAGCCATCTCAGTGTAAAGTTCAGTGCCTTGAGTCAGTACCATGAGCTAGGAAAAATGAGTGCACACGGAGGAGACCAGGATGTGGGCTTACACCCTGTTTTGTCAATCCTCATGAGGAGGGTGGTCTCGCAGGAGCAGCAGTAACCCACTGAGGTGGGCAGTGAAGGCCTCAGTTGCCACAGGGGTTTCAGTGAACCAGTGGCAAAAGCAAAAGCAGAAGAGAAAGAGGAGATGCTTCTGGCCCACGCCCTGAGGCTGCCCTTGCAGTTGCACAAGTAAAGTCCAAATTCCAGCCTGGGAACTTTATCCCAGGGATGGCACCTGCACAGCTCGGCTGAGAAGTGCTGGTGCTAGCGGAAAAGGTGATGCCAGGTCCTGCACACATGTAGCTGCTTGCAAAGAGAATCTGCTGCTGCATGCAGCTAATTACCTCCTCCACACTTGTTTGTAAAGGCTGGCTGAGTTGCAAGCCTAGCAGTCATTTTCCTTTCAGATTCGTTTGCAGCTGCCACACTCACCAGCTCTTCTCAGGTGGTGGTATAGGGCTGTCTTTTCTTTACCAGGTAGTAGAGATCTCAGGTAGTGAAAGACTCATTTACCCCATTCCCACAACACCCAGCAGAGTTAGTCACACTCATCTTCCATTTCCACTGATGTATTCATTAGGTAGAGGGAGTTCTTCCCACTGGATATTGTATAAAGATCATCTCTTTGTTCAATAAAGGGATAAAAACTAATTTTTAAATTAGTTTCACCACTTTCTTGAACCCTGCCCCTCCTCACCGAAGACCCCAACCACTTCAGCTGCTGTTTTGCAGCAGTCATCTTCCCTAGCTGAAACCCATGCACTCAAAAATCATATCGGGGAAACAAAATAGCCCAGAGAACTATCAAAGAGTTTCTAGATTTTCATTTACATGGCCACACCTCATGAGACTGCTTGTTAACACTTTTCCCTCCCAGTCTGCAATCACTTTAGCGTGGTGACTACACAACAGCTGAACTAAAAACTGGCCATATTAATTGCATTTAATAGTTCTTAGCTACACTCAATGCAGGTTATCAAATCATAAGAGAAAAGCAGGTTCTCAGGCTTTCATGTGTAATTATTTGAAAGTTTTTAAGACCAGTAAATTTATTTCTACTTCTTTTCTAGAGAAGTTCTTCAGATGAATATTGGCCTCCTGTTCAATACCTTGCAGAAGAACATTAAAGCAGCAGTAAATCCCTCAAATCCAGCTGAAAAGGCCAGGTACAGCACAGACCTCTTCCTCTAACCGTTATAAATTCTAACTTGATGACAGTGTGAAAAAATGGTTCAGAAAGACATTGAATGTGTGGGATAAAAAGGACTGCTCACCTGCTGGAAAAAGCATGAGTGCTACTGCTTATCCATGGAGGAACACAGCTGACATTCTAGGTCTGGTTTTGTTTTTTCCCTTCTTTTCTTTTCCAGAAAGCTCTTCCTCTACGCTTCTCATGACGCTACTCTTATTCCTCTCCTGCTGGCACTGGGCACCTTTGATCACAGGTGGCCACCTTATGCTGCAGATGTGACCCTGGAACTGTATCAGCACCGGCGCTCCAAGGAGTGGTTTGTGCGCGTGTCTTACCGTGGGGAGGTGAGATCCCGTGGGAAGTCCCGCCTACAAAGCTTAGGCTTTTGGTTTCACCATGCAGCAAAACAGGGCTTTGGCAGTGCACAATAGCTGTGATTTTGTCTCTTTGCCTTGCAGGAGCAAGTGGTGAAAGGCTGTAAAGTGGGTCTCTGTCCACTCGAACAATTTCTGGAAGTTCTTTCACTGTACTCAGTCAGTCCAGAGGAGTACAATAACCTGTGCTCCCAAATGGACAGGAATCAGCAAACTAACTCATGATTAAGCTGTCTTAAATTAAAATTCGTTTATTGTTACAATCTTTGACTATTTTTCTTGATGTTCTTGCCAGCCTTCTCTGTTGCAAAGGTATTTTAGATTGAGGGGACATTTTCCTACCAGACACAGGGTGGCACAGTGTCACTTTACACTGTTAGCAGCAAGCTGAAAGGAGCCACGTGACAGAATGGCTCAAGTTTACTTCTGAGGTGGCCACACAAAAGCAGGCAGAGGCTGAAAACAGCAAGGGAGAGAACAGATCATTTTAAATTGCCCCTCTGCATCAGGAATGCGAGACAAAACATTTCTCTTCCTTATATGCTGGGACTGTGGGATGAAGCCCAGCTTGCTCTGTGCAACCAGATCTGAAAGCTTTGACATAACACTGATTTTATGTTTGGCAAACTGCAGAAGCCATTGCGCCTTTCCCTTTCTTTTGGCATGTTGGAGGGTTGCTCTCTGCAGACAGATGAGCCTCCCTAATTGCATAGCATTTAGCTGCCCCATCTTCTTGAGGGCATTTTTGTGCACAGAAAACATCTCCAAAGGGACAGAAAGCCTCCACACCTCTTCCCTGCATTCCTCTAATTATGGAAATTCTACCGTGAACATGCAGAACAACCACAGTGGGCCAAGTACAAGAACACACAGTCTTGGTGAACTCCGCTTAATGTGCTTTAAACAAGAAAGTCGGGAGCTGCTATCAGCTTCAGCTTTGGGCAGCAGTGATCTATTTTGCACTTGCTGAAAGAGGAATACAACACCAGCCAACAGCAGTACTCCTGGCTGAGATGACAGTTTTTCCTGTAAGACAGTACCAGGAATCACTATGTTGCCAAAAGTCATGGAATCATAGAATGGTTTGGGGTTGTTTTTTTTTTTGGAAGGGACCTTAAAGATCACATAGTTCCAACACCCCATCCAGGTCCTGCTGTTGTGTCACCTTCACCACTTGACTTCGTGTCCTCTGCAAAGTTGCTGAGGGTGGACTCAATCTCACTATTTCACTGAAAAAGATCTCCACTTTTCAATCAGTACATAAAACGCGGTCCCTACTTTTTTTGGGATAGGCAAAGGTTAAAATAGGGGGACCATTTATTAAAATGGCCCTGCAATTTTGGTTCTGTGTTACCCCTTCTTGCTTAGTGAAAAAATCACTTAATGTAAGCCATTGACAGATATGTGATGGAGGCATTACAGCACATTTCCCTGAGAAGAATGGGCTGGATTTACCTCTACTCTTTCATTAGCCTGCCCCCACCACAATTACATGTTGACACCACGCACAGTGAACAGAATAATTTGAATACTAAATACATTGCTGGAGGTCTCACTGAACTGCTATTAGAAGCTGTCAAAAAAGCAAACAAAACGTTGTTATTTTCCATCAAGTTTTTATACAGCCTAAAACCATAATGCCATTATATAAAAAATCAATGCCTACCCCTGCTTAAGAACAGTGCGTTCTACTCTAATCAAGCTCTCTCTCATACACAGTTTCAAGTATTTGGGGAACAGTGATGAAAATATTAGGTCTAGGATTACAAGTTATTTGTGAGGCATTGACTGCTTGGAAAAGGCATGGGAAGCTTTGGCCATAGAAAGGGGGAATTCACGTACCTACTCTTAAATAATAACTAGGAACATCCCAAACAAAACTGACCAGCAACCAGGTTAAAAATTGCAACACAGCCACAACCCAGAGCACTTGGCAGCACAAGTTGTTCCAGAGCAGGAAAGATAAAGTGCACTGCTTTCTCACATTTAAAATCCTCATATCACTCTAGGCAGAGTAATACACATTTCAGTAACAGCAGAAGACCTCAGAAAAGCAGGCCAGCTTCTTGGCAGGGGCTGGGAGGAAGACACCACTGGGAACAGGTTACTTCATTGTCTCTGACAGGGTTTCTGTAGTGCCCCCTCTGCCCTGTTCCAGCCTTTCCCTTCCCCAGTGTGGAAGTGGTTGGGCTATGCATTGGTCCATCCCACTGAGCACTTCCATGGTAGTTGTGGCCCACAGGATGAAGGAGGAGTTATTTCTGACCACAACTGGTGTAAATGATCATTTCAGAAGAGGATTGGTTGGACAGTGGAAGAGTTTTTATACCAAAGGACACAGGTAAGTGGGAGCTACTGAATTGCAAACACAGCATGGAAGAGCTGAGGCATTTCTGAGAATGTGGAATAAAAATTCCCAGAAATCAACAATTTCCCAGTATCCCAGCCAAAACGGCATTACTTTTTTTCCTGTGTCATTAACCATTTTTAGGTTAAGAATTACAACCAACTGACACAGTGAAGTACACTCTACTACAGGCCTATATCAAACATGGATCATTTTTCCTTGAGAAGTGTCACATTAGGGAACAGGTTTCAGCCCGCAGCCCAGCAAGGCTGCACAAGGAAAGCATTCACCATTGTGAGTGCAGAAGGACATCAATAAAATCTAGCCTGTCCTGCCACCTGAGTGAAAACCAGCATAGCAGAGAGCACACCAAGCACCACAAAATTAAGCCCTGCATATTCACCTTATTTGTGATAGTCCTAACACTGGGGGGACAAAAAATGCTACATTTCAACTTACCCTCAGGAAGATTTGGCCACCCACATCTACTTTGAGTCAGGATATATGTATTGTACCTGAAGCACTACCAGCATTAAAATCCCAACCAAGACTGATGCAGATCAGATCTCCACACGCTGGTCTGTCTTCCGAAATGAGACCCATTAGACACCACAAGGATGTCAGCACTGAACTCCTAAGGCTGGCTCCTTGCTGTCATCTTCTTTGGTACATTAGCTAGCCCATGATACAGGTACAAATCTCGAGTTTATTTGGACGGTGCTTAAAACTGACACTGTACTTCACAGATGACCTGATTGCAAGTCTACTAATTTAAAACAAACAGATTTCAAATATTTTAAACTTTTGATTTAGCAGGCACATTACTTTGCGTTTCAGAAGTTCACCATCTGCTGGGTTTACCTTTTAAGTCTCTCCACACTCCGGCTGCGCAGCCATCTGGGATGAGATAATTTGAACAGCAGACGGTTTCCTCCCATGCTACTAGAGAGGAAGAGCAGCCAAGCATGTATGAATAAAGTCTATTTCATTCTTTCAAACAAAGGTGGAGGAGGATGATTTGAAAGCTTAAAAAAAAGGGGGGGGGGGGGGGGAAGAAAACTAAAAATGGCAACCCACTTTCCATCTTCAACTGTACCATGACTACCAAAGCTGAGTCACAGTTACTATTGATAAGCAGAAGGGAACAGAGCCTGACTTACAGATCCTCAGGTGAATCTGCAAGGCTGACAGCTAGAAAGCTTTTCCATTTGCAAAGCAAAAAGGGAAGAAGTAGAATCAGAGCAAAACAAAAAAGTTCATCTATGTACATCCACGGAGTCATTTTCACGACTGAGGTTGCTAAGACCTTAGCAACTCTTGTCCATCTGCTGGTGCAAACACTGAGGTTAAGTGCACCTACGTGGACTCAGAGGAATCCACATCTTCTGCATTTTCTGTACCAAATATCTCATTAAGATACCAAAGGCTAGCATCGTAAGTTAGACAGACACAGAAGGAACTTTAATTATACAGCATGTTTAAAATGTATCCTCTCGCTGTTCAGTGGCTTTGAAACAGTGAATTCCCTATGCTAATTTTCCTAGAATAAGTCACAGCCACCTCAAATCCTTTGCTATTCAAAATCTCAACAGGCATAGAAGGCACTGAGAAAGACAGTTTAAAAAAAAACCCAAAACCTCCAGCTTATTTCTATGTCTATCAAGAACTTTGCTTTGTTCAACATAGTAAAAACCGTCAGGAGTGATGGCAGAAGTGGCAACACTTAAAAAGGTTGCATTGTGACAATTCCCATGCAAGGTCCTCAAAAGGGAGCTGTGCAACCACTTAAAGAAGAGGTAATTCCGCTCTACAGAAATAACGCTTACTGTGTCATTGTCAGCTCTTTCTAAAATCTTGACAAGCCCGTGCTTCAGGCACGATGCCTGTCTTGTCAGAGGGAAGCACCACAACAGACATCCTACACTTTGTCAAAAGAGTAATTCTCACCCAAAATCATCGTAAATTTGCATGACAGCACAAAGGTGAATTTAGAAGCAGACAACAGAAGGCTCTGAGGTTTGCGTGCCTCCAATGGTGCATGGCTTCACTCATTTTATAACACCAGCAACAAAAGTTTCGTAAATCAGCCACCAAGAGGAATTCTTTTTCCACCTGTTAAGGATCAGTTAACTCTAAAAAATTCTCACACACAAGCGTGTTAAAAATACTCATTCTCCACATGAATTTTCACACTAATGGCCAGCCCTCTGAGGAAACTCCTCATTGAAATAATTTCAAGTAGCAGTAAGTGGAAGGAAGAACAGATTACACACTCCATATACAGTGCTGGGGGACCAGAGAACAGCCAGCCACAGAGCCCTTATCCTGGCCTACAGATCCACATCTGGCTCATGCTGGTATTCTCCAGGAGCAGGGCTCAACTCCCAGTCCATGTTTTGTCATCCAGCCTTTCACTCCTCATAGGCAAGACCATAAAACCTCCTTGCTGAAATCCTCTCAAAAGGCGAGTTTGAAAAGACAGGGGATTAGGAAGCAATCGATGAGAGCAGTGGCAAAGCAACAATTTACTCAGCAGGGTTGTCTTGATAAAAATCTGCTCACTGACAATTTCTCTCTCACCTTTGTTATTAAAGTTCATCTGTTCCCCACCATCTCAGGCTCTCAGCACTGGTAGTCAGAGACCTGACCCAATCCAAAGTCCCCAGAGAGGGACACAATCCCAGTGCCTCGGCAGACTGACACTGCTGCTCAGGGGGAGCTCAAACCTACGTACCACTCTCCGGGAGGAAGTGACAGAGACAAGTTTCATCTGTTCCTTGACCCTCAACAAATTGAGGAAGTCTGTAAGTATCGTTCCTGGGGTGTTCTGAAATAAGACCTCCAAAGGAAAACAAGCTCAGTTCAGGACTGAGTTAACAGAATTGCCTCAAAAGGAGGCACACAGCTGCCTATTGACCAGACTTTTAGGAGCTGTCAAAGTTTACCCCACCTGGCCTGTAGGCTGGCTGTGATCATAAGGAAGATAAAACAGTCATCTGGCCAGCTGTTTGATGTACACAGAAACAACTGGACTGGATAAAGAAGACAGTTCATTTTTGTAAGAAACAATATATTTTATTTTTCTGACACCACAGCCCTGGCGAGTGGTTTTGTACCAAATTTAATGGAGGTTACACAGAACGTTTTACGCTGGGGAGGAAAAAAAATAACCACAAAAAAAAATCCTGGATAACTTTTAGTGTCTGTTCCACTCCCACATTAATAAAATCACTTGGGGTTTCTAAGAAAAGGAGAATAGGAAACAGTGAGAGAGACTACTGTAGGATGTAACAGTGTCCAAGTCCAGCCCCTTCCTGAAAGTGGGAAGAGTCCCCACGTGAGGAGAGGCTCTCCTAGATTTACTCCCCAAAATAACACAATGTATTGCAGCTGCCATAGGAGGAGACAGAAGGGGACGGAGAGAGAGAGAAGCCTATTTAATAAAGAGTGGGAGGGAGAGACAGAAGGTGCTGGACAGCACGCCATAATTTGAAAAATATGTCCTTAACTTATTATTTATTTCTTTTAAAAGATTCCCCTCACTGAACTTAAGTTCCTTTTTGTGCTTTTCATTAATACTCTGCTCTGAGGTCGTAGTTTGGTTTTCTATACATTGGAGTTGAAGGAAAATAGTCCGAAGTTCTGAAGATGGATTCTCCACCTAAAGTAAACAGCCTAGAATCCCATTCTCCTCTCACCCCAAAGACTAAAGTCTCTGCTAAAATCCCTTTTACAATATAGTACAGTACACAAAAAACCCCAAAAATAACCGAGAGTCCTGGGAGAAGCCAGTCCGAAGGACGTAAACATACAGAGAATGGTGCAACTTGTGACAAATGGCAATTCTCAAAATACAGCTACAGATTCTCAAAGCAGGTGCCGTCACGGGATACCCAAGTCCACAAAAATAATTTTTAAAAAATAAATCTTAAAAAAAAAAACAACCTGTTAAAATGAATTTTTTTTTTTTCAGGTAATTCCATACATTCGAGATTTCCCAAAGCGTCCTCTGGTCTCTTTTCACCTATTGCATGGCCAAACTGTACTCCTGAAGCTCCCAAAAAAGCCCTCAGGACTTGGAATCTCATCTTGACAAGGATCAGAACATCCAGTCTTATGGTAGCAGCTTAAAACATCATGTTCCCTGGGTTTCCAGGGCCTTGGCTAAATCCTCCCATGCCAACATCAGCAGCCATACCTCGGGGCCTCATCTGGGGGGGAATCATGATGTTTTGTTGGGGTCCCATCATGCCCTGCATTGACATCATCATCCCGGGTGACCCCACGGGGCCCGGGTGGCTGTACAGCCCGGCGGGGGCTCGGTCCTTGCCCGGGATCATGCCCACGGCGGCCACGGGGTTGCTCATGAGCGTGGGCTGGCCGGGCATGGCGGGCTGTGCTGGTGACATCATGCGGTGGTGCGGCCCCATCATGCCCTGCTGCAGGAAGGCCGGCGGCCTCATCGGGTTGTGACCGGGCATGGATGGAGCCGTGCCAAGAGGGATATCTGGAGTTCCCACCGGCCCGGGGCCCCCCATGCCGGGCAATGTTAGTCCCATCCTCGGGGTCTGCTCTCCTATCATCCCCTGCATGTGGGAGAAGCCAGGCCCAGGACCCTGCGGCTGCTTGCGGCCCGGCACCTCCCCACGAGGGAAATACTGTAGTGTCTGGCTAGGCTTCTCTGATGGGATAATCCTGGACAGGTCAAACTCGGGTATTCCCGTGGCTCCAGGACGGATCACTTCCTGCAGCTCTGGATCGGTGAAAACCGAAGGCATGTTGTTTCCAAGAACAGTGAAGGAGTCTGGACCGCCAGGGCCTCCAGTCTTGCAAAGTGCTGGATCTGTCGAACTTTGGGGCAGGTTGGTAGGACGCCCCAGAGGTCCTTCTCCGTGGAAGCCCATTCCCGCTGGGAAGTTGCCTTGTCCACCGCTGGGCCCGTTGTGTGGAAATGGCACCTGCTGTGGAGGGGACTGTACGGGAGGGAACCCCTGCGGGAAGCCCAGGCGTCCTTGAGGTACCATTGGAGACTCCTGGGAACCATGCCCCATCATTGGGTTGTGTGACATCAGGCCAGGTCCCACGGGGACCCCATGAGGAGGTATATTGGGTCCCATAGCATTTGGAGAGGGCATCTGGTTGTTATGGGAAAGAGGCTGGGTCATTCCCATTGGGCTAAGGGTTGGCATTGGACCCACTGGGTTTGGACCTGAAATTCGAGGATTCTGAGAATTAATGCCCATTCCTAGGGAAGAAATAAGGAATCACATTTAGACAACAGCAGTAATACTCAACAAAGCTATCAGAGAGCTTTCTGCAAGGTTACCAAGTCTGCATGCATACACACAAAAAAAACAGTGCTAGTAAAAAAAAACATCAGCAGTGGCTCTGAAAAGTGTTATTTTAACCAGACATTTGATGTCACCTGAAGAGCAGGCTCCCTAAGCTTGTCACTGCCCTATCAAGCGGTGACTAAAGCCTGCTCCATAAGTAGGATCTCAAACCACACTTTTATTATGTCCCTGGCAGTAACAAACATGTCTGTGACAGATTATCAGCATATGGACACTTGTCCACTGGGAAGTGACTGGAACCCCTTTCAAAACTCAGCAGTGATAAATCAGGTAACCCTTGCAAGACTAAGAGGCAGCAATCAATGAGGTTAATGAGTTACCATCATGAACTTATTCAATTAGCCAGCTTCCCTCAGATATATTCAGCCACTCTGATCATTACTGTGTGAAACACACGGCAAAGCTACAGGTAAACTCATTAAGAATTCATCACCAATTGCCACTCTCATGAAACATCCACTCATCCCCTTTTTCAACTATTAATTCAATAGGGTGGAGGTGCTACAGCCTACTTTTGTATTTTTGATGATTCAGTGTCAAAAAAAACCCCAAACAAACTCCCTAAAAACAGTGAAGCTTCTATGGCACTGCCTTAAGGCAGGGGAGGGAAAGTTTCTTTTGGATAACACATTGTAGGTCTGACCCTTAATCCCATGAGCAGCCTTCAGTCACACAAATAATTCCAGTGTACCTGAGGGGAAATCTCTCCCATATGCAAATGTTTTCCATGTTAAACACTTTTTGAAGAACGCACACTTTCTGGACAGAAAAGAACAGTTGCAAGGAGAATTTCCGTCTCTACATTTCAGAGAATTGCAACTGCTTCCTCAAAAACAACCCATGGCTACATATTTCAAGTTTTTTTCCCATCTCACTGTCTTCATTTAATGAGGCTTCCATCAAATCACCCTCACTGTATTGCCTGATACCTTGTGCTTGTGTTCCTTTGATTTCCTTACCTGGTACGCTGTTCATAGGTGGCAAGTTTGGGGAGCGTGCTGGAGGGGAGTCGTCATCCGAGCTGGCCACAGTTTTGATGGCATCATGATAGAGCGGTGTAGAGCTGGGCATGGCAAATTTGGACATCCTGGACATCATAATGGAGAGGGGATTCTGGGAGAGGGTTGGCTCTGGAGGCATTGTGTAAGGACTGCTAGAAGGAAGATTTCCAGGGAGAGTCACAGGAGCAGACTGGCTGACTGTGGAAGGAGGTGGACCACCTTAGGAAAAAAAAAGAAAAAGAGAGAGCTTAATTTTTTCTCCTTCTTACTGTTTTCCTTAAATCCAACTCTTTTCCCCTAGAAATCTCAAAAACTACAAATCTTTTTTATTGCAAGACTTTACATGACTAATGCAGTCAATGGCTATGAAAGGTAACCAGAAAAATAAGCCTACTGGTCAAGTTCATTAACATCTGTTATCCTACTATCCTGAGCCTCCACAAATCCACATGAAGAATTACCAGTTTAGTCTGAAAACCTTACTATTCAATTTCTATACACTGACGACAGACTTAGAGCTAGCCATAAAAATCAAAATCTATAATCAAAAAAGACACAGGCAGCACAAGGAAAGCTGTAGCAGATATTATGCTGAGACATGCGAGAACATTTCTGACAAGCTACATCAGGAGCTACAAGTAAAACTCCCTGTTTACATTTCATTTCATGTTTCATATACAGATATTAGCTGCTTATTCCAGTGAAAGAAGCATTCTCTGCACCTATTAGCTTAATGTCATCCTTTGCTCTCACAAAATTAGAAGTAACTTAACTGCACTTCCAATCTCCTTTGTTCTTCACTGATGAATTTTATGCCACCCAGACCAATGTTAAGGAAAGATGCATAACCAAAGCTGTACTCTCACTGAAAATTCACTGCACGTTTCTCAGCCCCTCCCAACCAAAAGAGGAAAAGAGAATAGGGAATATAAAAATCCTGCAATGCCGAAAGATCCATGCTTTGGAAGAGCTGCATGTAAAAGCATTCATTAAGCACTACATAAGGCACAGACTAAAGCACCGAGGTGCCTTCCCGAGCCGCCGACCCCATGGCACATCCCCGTCCCAGTCCCCGCTGTTACTCGCGGCAGCACTAGAGGGCAACATGGGCAAAGGGCTCCTCTTTCCCAGCCAGGAGAATTTCCCGGGCGGGAAGGCCGCCCAGGGCTGTGGAAGCCTGGACTGAAGGGCGGGTGAGCTTTGGGAAGGTGAGGGCAGAGGTGTGCCAGCACCTGAACCCCGAGGTCCCCAGCACAGCTCAGCACGCAACCAAATGTTATGTACAGGGGTGGTTAGATCACTCCAAAATGCTCAAAACCTGAACAACTGAATCACCACTTCCTGTCTGCAGTGTAAACCTAGAAAGGACCAACCATTCCTGACCCATGCCTGGATACACAGCTGGTTTAAGTGCTCAGCATGTCTTTGTAGGAACCTTTCACACCAAAGTGCTTTAATAACATCAACGGGATCTTCTCCTTTGAGCTACAGTGACCATGAGCTATGGAAGAACAGCCAAAGACCCCTCCAGGGACCGATTTCTCCCATCAACCTTCCATATCTTTTCACACCTCTCAACCCCATCCTTTCACTTTTACATCCTCCGAGTGACCAGCCCTCAGCTCGATACATGGGAGGCAGGGTGAAAACCCACAAATACAACAGGAGGAGGAAAAGCCCTCACCCTCCACTGGCACAGCCCCCTTGAATGCGGAAAGGGCCATCCAGCTCCTGTCCTGCTGTGAGAGCCCTCCTCCCTCCCCTTGCTCCACATCTTGGATGACCCGACACAAATCAAAGCGCCAAACCTGGCTAGCAGAGGCAGCACTCACCCGACTCCACGTTCCCCAGCATGGCTGGAGAAGACATGGTTAGAGACGCCTTATGGTTCGGGGGAATCCCAGGGCTCTGCAAAGGAGGCTTTGGAGATGAAGTCCATCCAGGAGAAGGTGCGGGGAGAGACGGAGACTTGAGGTGGACAGGAGAAGCAGCAGCAGACCCCAAGACAGGCGGGGACTTAATGGAGGCAGCAGCAGCTGCGGCAGTGGGGCCCGCGAGCATTCCTGCCAGCTGGGAGGGCGTCTGAGGGGACTTGAGGTTCCCCGAGGGAGACCCCATCATGGGAGACTGGACCTGGCGCATCGTGGGGGACTTCAGGGGGTTGATTCCTGGCGAATGCACCTGGCCAGCTGCAGAGATATCCAAGGGCTTGCGGCCGAGGCTGCGCTGCGCAGGGGGAGCAGTGTTGAGGCTATTCGGGTTACTGGTGGGATTGAGAGGTAGTGGCGGCATGTGGCTGAGCCGGTTGTTAGTCCTTTGGTCAGGCCCGATCTGTTCTCTGAGATTCCGGAGACCGACTCCTGGGCCCTGAGACATGGGAAGGAAAGGCCTGGGACCCATGCCATACTCCTGCTGCGGGTGCTCCCCGAACGGCAGCGGCACCATTTTCTGCTGAGAGGAGAGCATCTCCGAGACACCAGGGCGCAGCTTCATCATCTCTTCTGGCCCAACTCCTGCCTCCCTCAGCTTCTGAGGGACTAGGGGTGGGTTGGAGCCCATGCTGACATTCATGCCCATGTCCCCCTTCATGCTGCCAGGGCCCATCCCAAACTCCAGCTCCCTGCTAGAAGCCATTTGTGGGGGTATTCCTTTTGGGAAGTCCCCCCTAGAGGGGCTCATCGGTCCTTCTACCGGCATGCGAGGGAAGATGGGGTTGTTCCCAGGCTCCATGTGTCTCTGGGAGGGCATCATTCTGTTGATCTCCATGCCGGGCCTGATGCCTTCCATGTTCAGACCAGGAGGGAGGCCCATCTGTTTCTCAGCCAGCTGCTGCTGATAAAGCTCTTCGGGCAGGCCCTGCGGATTGGGGAACCGCTCCCCTCGGCCAGGGCCGCTGAAGACACCCTGACCAGGAGGGAAGTTTCGGCCATCTGGGATTTTTGGCACATCATCTGGCCAACTAACTCCTGAAAGCCCAGGCCGTGAGGCGGGATTCGGGACATTGGGGCCTTCCATGTCAGGGTTCATCATACCTGCAAAACCAGGCAGGCGCATCTGGCTCCCGGGCACGTTGGGATGAGGGGCCATGCCCCTGGGGGGCAGAGAGTGTGACATGTTCATGCCTTCAGGGAAGGGCTCTGGACCCCCAGGTCCCCAGCCCTCACCAGGGGTCATCTGGTAGGGAGGGGGAGGACCTCGGACCACCCCACGAGGCCCGTGCTGGTGGACCATCATGTCCTGCAGGGAACACTGCTGCACAACCACCTGCTCTTGCTTCCTTCTCTTCTCCTCGTAAAACTCCTGCTGCAGCTTGAGCCAAGCCACCTGCTCAGGAGTCATATGGTCCAGGTGGTCTGGGCCTATGGCTCCTGACTGGGAGTTCATTGGTGGTGGCCCCATTTCATCTGGGGAAAAAGGCATGTCCCTGTGTCCTTGAGGGCCAAACGGAGCCCCTCCATCTGTCCGAGACCCCGACCCTTTGCCTAAACTTTGGGATTGAGCCATCATAGCCTGTATCGGCCCTTCAGGTTTCTTTTGGGGACCATCCAGCACCCCAGCATTTGGGGGTGGCCCCCCACTTTGCCCTCCCGCAAACTCCTTCTCATCGGGGAAGAGCATGCGCTGGATGTCTCTCAGGGTCTGCAACGAGCGCTCTCGGTGCTCCAGCTGCTCCTGTGACAGTCCATCGGGATTCTCACCCAAACTGGATGGGTCCCCACCAGACACCTGCTGGGGAGGACCTTTGGGGTCCGTGGCAGAGCTATTGCTACCTTGGGAAACCGGGCTAACCGCTCGGTTATTGGGGGTTGAACTCTGCCCAAATCCTTCTGTCTGCAATGGGGTAGAGTTGGCAGGGCTGCCCACAGACATCACTTTGCTTTCCACACTGGGACTGTCCTGATCTATGGGACACGGGGGGCCAGTGGGTTTGGATACTGGCGCTGACACGGGTGGAGTCGGCTGCATTTTGGCGTTCTGGGGAGGGTTCTGGTCCTGGGCAGCGGGGGGCTGGGGCTGCGGCAGGGGCTTGGGTTCAGTCCGAAGTGCAGTGATCTGGGGGTTCTGCAAGAGAAAGGCACGCTCGGTCACTTGCTCTTCTTACAGCCATGTCACATAAGCAGCAGTGCAAACAAAATGCCTAATCTCAACCCCACCAGCCCAAACTTTGCAGGCAAGGGTAGCCTTCATGCAGCAATTACACAGCAGCCTCTTGGCAATGCAGAAACCTACTTTGCTCAAGGCATTACTGCAGGGACCCCTTTCTTCTGTGCTAGCTCTGTATGAGCAATGAGTTGGAAATATACTACCCAAATATTGCAAGACTAAGTCTTCTTTGGATGACCCAAGACATTTATGTGCAGAAGGTTTGAACAACAACTGCCTGACTTCCTAAAACGTATTTCAGAGTCTAAATAATCATCCAACTCTCTGAGTCACACACAGGCACATTTACAATTTTCCCCTCCCGCCCCCATGCAGGTATTCCCTACCAAAGGTACAGTGTTTCGTTCCGCCTTGCTGTTTGAGATGTTCTGAATATGAAAGGACACGATGGTTTCCACCTGTCCCTTCAGCACAGCTTCTGCAGCCCTGCAAAGACAGACAGGCAGATGCACATATCCAGTTGAAGTTAAAAATCAATTTTTCTTAACTGGCCTCCCTTCTATCTTTCAGCTGGCAGAAGGGAGAAAGACTTGACCACACATTTCACTCTAGATAAGTAGCTAAAGAAAAATGCTTACATCTACAAACTCATCAGCATTCAGGGCTCACATCTCAGTTTAAACCATCCCGGCTGCTATTCATTGCATAGATTGCAAAACAATAGCTACCAGCATTTGCAAAAAAAAAAAAAAAAAAATCCCCATACCTCAGAGAAGTAAACAGTTACTTCTCAGAGGTAAAAAGGTAGGGATATTCTCCGCTCCAGCCTCTTCAGCATCCCCAAAACAAGTAATGACTTTTTGCTACTTGATGCAGAAAGTGCCCTTGATAATCTCTTAAAAGATGAGCACAAATATAACTCCTGCTCCCAGAAGACATTCAAGCATCTACCTACTTACTTGTTGGCCATCTCAGTAGAAAAGACGTAAACCACTTTGGATGGAGTCTTCTGCCCGCTTGCTGGCTCCAAAGTGGCAGTCAGACCATGGGAAGGTGTGGAAGACCTTGGGGCTGAAGCATTTGAAGGAGTCATGGAGTGTGGTGTGTGCTGAGACTCCTGGGACTTCACATGATCAGCAGAATTGCAGTCTGGAAAAGGACAAAGGGGAAAAGAAGGGAATCATTATCTTGGGAGCTCTCTGGAAATAATTTCTGGAAATTGATCAGAGCTTTTCCTCCTCTGAAATTTCCTGCTTCTTCCTCAAGCACCACTAAAGGCAATTCTTCTATTACACCACACATCTTTCCTCTAAAGCCATGGTGTCACTCAAGCAACACTGGGAGAAAGCTCATCTTGTCCCTTTCCATGGAAAGTGGCAGTTCCCAGAACTGATCTCTTTGAATTCTATAATGACGAGAAAGAAAAGCAGGAAAACTACACTTTAATGTAGGAACAAACATAAATATGTCTGCCTCAAGAAAACACTCCTGCAAAAATTTACTTTTGTTTTTTTGCTCAGCCACCTTAGCTAGGTGACCTAGAAAATGGACAACAAAGATGGACAACTGAACATGTAGTCTAATTTTGCACTGCCTCACAGAGCCAATGTTGGAGCTAGGAACAGAACACAGAAATCCCAACTCTCTGGCTTTTGTTAGCAGTCAGGGTGCTACGGGTTATGTACCTGTGTTGACAAAACAGACTTGCATATTGTTTAAAACCCCAGTTACAACAGAACAGTTCCTGAAAGGCCAAAGGCTAGAAGGAGACCAACAGGTTGCATTTGTGCTTTTAAATCCTCTGGGGGAGTTTAAGAGTTACAAAGGAACTTTCCCACCAGAGTCAGGTCTGGGCTCTAACCAAGCGTGAACAAGACATTTACCAATGCCAGCTATGACAACCTCTCCTCTTCGCCTGCTTTCAAGACCTTTAGACTTCATTGGCTGGAACTTACAGAACCCCAGACGAACAAGTGTTTCACTAATACTTGCATAGCAATTCTCCATCTCACAGAGGATTCAGACTGATTGTCTGCACTTGCACATGAATCCTAGCAAACATACCTTTGATTTCCGGGTCATCGTTAGGAGTCCCAGCTTCCCTCTGTTCAAAAGAGTCTGCCGAAATGCTCCTCTCTCTCTTCCCCTTCCCCTTGGCACCATTTCCAGCCCCATTCTTCAGCCCCATACTCCCACCCGGGCCAGGGAGCACTTTGGGGGTGTGACCTCCACTTTTGGGGTCACAGGGAGAGGGCTGAGATTGGCTGGTGGAGCCCCCTTGTTTGCCTTGGTTGGAAAATTTGGAATCCAGCTGTGGGTTGCCAGACGGGGACATCACTGTAGGGGGACGGACCATCACCTCCTGCTTTGATTTGGGGCTACTGGGGAGAGAGAAAAAAAAAAAAAAGAAAAGGAAAAAGTGACAAATCACAACATTGATTAATTCAGCCCTGTAGGAACAGATTAGAGTGAAGCAGAAACAACCACTGTCACCTTTGCAAGCTAAGACAATTGCTGACAAATAAAAAATGCCTGCAAGCTTAGAGTCATGCAGGTGCTTTTTTGAACATGCCCTGAAAGGGTTATTATCCAAGATGGGATCTCATTGCTCAAGAAGGCACCAGGGCAAACCACAGACCTGCCAGATCCCAGAAACTGCTGTCACATGAGGACCCACCTCTGGTGCTTCTGTCAATAAAGAAAACGGTTTCTATGTGCACAGAGAAGCACCTCACATCAAGACCAGCTCAGAGTAAACAAACAAGGCACAATAAAGTTCACCTCACCATTCTCCTGGACCCCAACCATGCTGCAGCTCTGATCAGAGCAGACCCCCCCACACCCCCTCCCTTGTACCTCCCTATCCAGTTCTACAGGGAGCACAAGGAAAACCCAGCATTACTGCAGCATTCGTCATACATTGGGGCGAGCTGCCAGAGAAACACAAACCTCTGACCGTGAAAACAATTAAACCAGCTACAACCTGCCCCTGAATAAGGAAAGAGAAGGATACCATCTCCAAGAACACTCCTGCAAAATGAGGCAGTGAAGCTTCCTCAATTTGCCAAAAGAGATTCAGAGTCTTTCATTCCTCTTCCATCCAGAAAATTGTATCCTAAAAATATTTTGCTCCTCTGGGTTCTACAGATTATTAGGCACCCCTTCCCTCCTCACCCTCCACTTACTCCATTGTTATCGGATCTTCTGCATTGTGTTTTCCCATCATCACTATGACTTCCAAAAGGCAGTACTTGCTAGCATCCTCACTGTGGGACTCACACAAGCTGTTCCTTCCTTTGGACAGACATCTGACTCAGAAGCATTCCCTCAGAAATACTGTTAAGCTCCAGATGACCTCTAGGAGTAAATAATCAAACTCAAGAATGCTGTCAATCAGAACCATCCTAAGTCCCTGGACACTGCTTTGCTTCCATATTCTTCCCCTTCCAAATTAGTGGAGAAGAAATGCTGACCTGCTGCACTGGCAGGTGACTGATGCAGAGGATCTCAGTGCTCAGCTGATCGGTTCTCCAGGCTGCTCAAGCCAATAATATGGAGAAAGCATTTTGTGTGAAAGTACAGACAGAGAGACCTTCTGCTGCCCAGCTACCCCTCGGGAAACAGATAATTAGAAAAGGAGGAAGGGAAAAAAAACCAAGATAGAAACAGCATGTTTACTCTCCTACAGCCTATCCAGGCACCTGGAAGAAGGGAGGAGAGCAAAAGGAATGGAGAATCCACATCTCATGGGTTTACAGCTTTCAGCTCATCCTGAGCCTTGCAAACATGGAGATCATCAGCACTGTGCAGCCACTGCTCAGGCACTCAGTGGGTCCGATGGGAGCACAGAGGGACCAGGAAGCCACATTGCCCCAGTCCTTGGGCTAATCCGGCAGCAGAGCAGGGACGGCAACATGCACCAACCCAGAGCAGCTGACTGCAGGCTCTTCTCCTTACCTCTGTGTGTTGCCTGACGGGGAGTTCCTCACTTTGGGGTTACTGGAATGCATTGACAGAAATCCTGAGCTCACAGTCTCACACACACGCAGATGGGCTCTTGTCAAGTTCCTCTGGGGAGCGTGCCGCCAGAGGCAGCGTTGAAGCACTTTCTGCCACCCGCTTCTCTCAGTGCTGGCTGCCTGCTTGCCTTTTTTCTCTTTGCTCCTCGCTGCTTTTGCACTGGGCACTTCCCTCCTGCAGCTCCAGCATTCTCTAGACGTGTGCCTCCTGCTGCCCAGGGGAAGTCTCGCATCTCCAGGGCACACTGCAAACCACCCCACAAGGAGAGAACAGAAAACCAGTGAGGAACTTCCCAAGCAGATGTGTCTGGTGTAAAGCAATGCACGGCAATTCTTCCCCCATTCCCAAGAAGACACAGGAGAAGAGCTTTCAGACAGATGTGTATTTCTGCCCCCTCAGACCAGAGGCAGCCCTGGTTCAGTTTGCAGGCAGTGAGGCCATCTTCCCTTTGTCCAAAGCAAATAATTCTGGAGTCTATAAAACAGGGAAGCACCTTGTATCTGAACAGTCTGATTCTGCATCCATGCTCAGTTTAAAGATAACTCACAGCAAGTCTGTAGGAAACCAAAATTACAAATCCCCAACATGACTTAGCTATCCAGAATTCCCCTGTGAATGGCCGTAATCTGATATTTCTTAAGAACATAAACTCTGCTTAAATCTTCTGTCTCTTTGGTCCAATATACCTAGACATATGTTCAGTGATGTGTGCTAAGGGTTACACAAAGGGAGAAAAATAAAATAAAATAAAATGCCTTCCTGACCACCTGTAAGCTACCAGCTATGTGTGATTACTCTGAAAACACCAGGGGTTAGTCACTCATCATATCTATTAGAAAGGCCAAAAAAGCACTGGAGTGGTACCTATCTAAATTTGCTCAGCAACACTCTACAGATTATTGAGGCTTTAAAAAAAAAAAGGGCACAAAAAAGCGCAGCAGCTTTTTCAGCTTCTTTCTAAGAAACAATATGCATGACGCACGCAATAAGGCACATAAAGCTGTTTCTGGAGGTGGAAACTATTGAACATTACTGTTTACGTGCTTTGGGCTAAATAATTTTGGAACAAATTTCTGTCTTGTTTATGTTTCAACAAAATCTCTCCTGTTCATCTCACCTACTCAGATGCAAATCTACTTAATTTAGAATCTAACCAAGATTTATTGTTAATGTATTAAGCATTGCTAGTTAAATATTATTCAAATGTAAATATTCCTGATATTCCTTCTCAGCACCAAAGAAGTAGTTTCTTCCTATGTATACCAAATGAAACAAAACAAATCTTACTAGGATGGGAGTGTCTTGAATTTTATGAAGAAACTACTGTTCAAACTGCATTTCAAAACAAAAAATTGGCTTATGTGCTGATGACACCAGAGGTTTAAAAGACACGGGCACTCTATGACCACCTCTGGCCAAGGAGAGTTATCAGCAACTCGTAGTATTGAGCACCATGGTTTTCCAGTTCCCCAAATTTGTACAGTTGTGAGGTTGTGCTGTTACACATTTTAGTGACTTTGCACTGCTCTGTTTTAACATGATAGTGATCCACACTGCAGTAGTTGTGTGAAGTTCTGCATCACCTCCAAAAATTCTCCTCTCTACCACACACCTCCTTCATGAGCCAGAGAAGTCATCCTACTCCCTGTTCTCACCTCCACTGTGCTGCGCAAACCTATTAATGTGGGAAACATTTCTGCAACAAATGTCTCATTTTAAAGGCCTCTTATCAGGCATAATCAGATGAACTCTAGTCTGAGCCACACACTCCAGAGGACCTACATGCCTCTCTGGAGCTATCAGCTGATTTTGGGAACAGTGTTGGAGTTACCCTATCGCTATTGTTACTACTATCATGTTGCAATTAGAGCTGGTTCTACACATATACATTAAAGAGGAGAGAGAACCTCTTCATACATATCTAAATTGTATCATCTTTGCATGAAAATATGGCTCCTATGTCTGTTTTGTTCAACAAAATTGTAACATTATCAACAGCACCCAACTCTGCTTTCCAAGAGATTGATACATCTGTAAAAGTAAGCAGAACGCCGTGAAATTTCAGCATCCTCACTTAAGGTGAAGACTGAATATACAGCAAATTCCAGGTTTAAAAAAAAAAAGAAAAAAGGAGTAACAGCATAAAAGTGAGCAGAGCTTGATGCTTACAGCAGGATGTAGATGCCTGCATGATGAACTTAAGTATTCTAGTTGTTGCATCCCGTTTTTCCATTTGAGTATTTATGCATTATGTTACCTTCTATTACAAGGATGAGAATTGACTCAGAGTCTCAGTCTTGCACAGTGCAATGAGAAAACATGAAGAGAAGAATCACAATCACACTGGCTACATGGTATTCCTGGCATCACCAAACTTTCAAGTACTTCACCCAGGGGTGGGAGGGGAACCCTCCAATTTTTTAACCCTACTTTTTTATTACTCTATATACACACATCTTCCATGTATTAGAACTGATGCACTCTGCAAGGGAACTGTGTTTTCCAATTTCAGTTTAAATTTATTCTTACCAGAGAGAGCTATAAAGAATACATCAATATATTCATTGGAGGAACAACAGCAACTCAACTTCCTCAGCTTCTTATTTCTGCACACGGGGAATGTACCATCTTTTATAATGTGAAATGGAACGTCTCATGATTTTTCTCAATGCACTTCTAACATATATATGCCTGGGAATCTAGGGTTCAATAATGGAAAAGCTCTAGAGAAATGTATTTTTGCAGCTGGAGTCTGCCTGCCATAGCAAAGCCTGTATCATCGCTTTAAAATTAGAGGTAGGATCTAATTTTAGGTAGCAACAGTGAATGGTCAAACCATGTCTCAAGACATTTTGGAAAGCTACATCCAAGGCTGTATTTTCAGGGTAATTTTAAGGTATGCCAGGCAAAGGTTGCAGAGAAAAGGGGTGGTTCAGCTGGCTACTCATTCTCACCACCTCTCCTCACATCAGGGAAATATCTGAATGGGAACTAACCCAAGGAAAACAACAGAAATTTCTATTCAGCTGGATTTGCCCCCAGATCTGGTTGATCACGTAACCACATCACTGCCACTGCACGCTCAAAAGAGGAGGTGAGAACAGGTGAAAATGTAGCCCCACCCCACTTGGTTGCAGCCTACAACTTGGATGGCTTAAAATTAATTCAAACTTCAACTGCAGAGACAAAAGAGATGGATCTGCGTTGGTGGAGATACGATAGGTCCTTGCTTTTCTAGCAAGCAGCTTACCAAGACCCCTGGTGTCACGACACTGCAGTACTCATCGTGGAGGCCACGAGTTGCAAACCACTTGTCTCACAAAAAACAGTCACCTGGAAAAAGGAGATGAAAAGTTTCACCAACAAGAACTCACAGCCAAGCTGTGCACCCCTTCCTTCCATGCATTCAACCACAGAAGCAGAGAAATCAAAACTTGCTCTGAACCAGCAACAGGGGAAGCTTCTGCTCAGCGTGGAAAGATTTATCAGCACCCAAGAAGCCACCATCAGAATGGAAGACTCTGAATATCCATGCTGCCCACAGAGGGAAAATAGGGCAGATCTGCTTTATCACTCCCATGTTTAGCCAGCTGGATTCCCATGAGCTCATCTGTGCTTAGAGAAGCTGGCACGAAGCTTGGACATGTCACCTTCCCTTCTCTGCACCCATCTCTCTTCAAAGGCTCACCTTCCCCTCACAATGTGCCCAGCAACTCCTGCCAAACCCTTGTGCTTCATGTACACAACCTCCTCCACAGCCAGACAATGTATAAACAGAAACATGAAGTATCAGGTAAAGCCAGGCAATCACATCTAGGGGAAAACCAGGCAGGTTTTAGAAGGAGGAAGCACTGTCTACTGTCTGGCAGCTCCTACTTCACATCATTGCATACCCTACAGGAAGAAGGGAATCCAAAGCAAGTTTAAGTGCCTGAAAGTTCAGCAATACAAGGAAACACAAGGCTCTGAGGAATGGCTTACTGGTAAATTTGAGGTTAATAAAAATGAGCAGTGACCTGCCAGCTTCTCCCTCACCCACTGTGAAAACTGTAGAGGCTGCAAGAACAGCATGAATCCAGATAACACTCACACTGTCAGGGCCAGCGTGATCTCTCAGAGCACTCTCAGCTATTTACACAGCATGGACAGCCTTGCAGCTAAAGTACAACTGCAAACTGAAATCACTACCAAAGTTTTTCTGTGTAATCCCAATGCATTCTGCTGACCAGATCTCCCAAGAGAAACACAGGAGCTGGAGGCTCAATTAGCTACGCGTTGTGAAAGCCTGTGCATATTCTCTTCCCTCCAACGTTCTCCAACTATTATCTACTGCAGCTTCACCTTAATAATGTAGCAATGTGCTGCCATGCAATCCATTTCACAAAACCAAACTACAAAGCTAGTCCCAAACAATGCAGCTACATTCTCCACCCAGTCCAGCCAAATCAAACAATGAAATCATCAACGTGATAGACCATCCTTATCTAGCCAAGTCACACCTGCAGACAGAAGCTGAAACAAACACCTATCGCAACAAGCTGCTTCATCCAGTAAAACTCACCACAGCAGCACAATCACCCCTGAATCGAATTACCCAGTTATATCTCCTCTCCCCTTTCCCCCACCCCACCCAATGAAACAATACAGGCTAAGCCATGCCGGTGCCAATACTGACACACCTCTACCAAAGCAGGGACAGAAATCACCTTTTCCCTTGAAGAGGAAAGCATGTGAACACCAGCGAACATCAGGATGGAGAGAATCTATCACAAACATTGGTCAGAGCTCTATTCCTTGAAACAGTCAATCCTAGCTTGGCAGAGAAGGGCAGCCTTGCAGACCATAGCTCAGGACTGCAAGAGGGGCACCATCCATCTTTTAGGCTACCCAGTTACCGCACTGTAATTCTGTTCCCTAGTGTCCCATCTCTGCTGCTCACCTGCATGGTCTTAGCCCTGTCAGCACAAGACAGTCTGTTTCACAGTGAATTTAAGAGCAAAAGGCTGAGAGCATGCACACAAGCAGCTACCACAGAGCAACTAACAAGATGCAAAGGCACATCGTAGTTTACCTTTCAGTTAAGTATTTGGACCACCCCTGTACTTCTACAAACCAGCCACCATATTACTGTACTGCAAATAGAAGGTTAAAAAAATTCAAACTAGCTAATTCCTACTTTATAGCCTTAAACTGAAGAAGCTTGATAGTGACAAGTGGTCAAGTACTTGGAGGTGTACAGCATTACGGCTATTCCAGCAGGAATAGCTGCAGTTATCACTGATTCAGTTCAGTCTTTTCTCCCTCTTTGAGAAGGAGAATGTGGAGACATGAAATAAAGGCATACCAAGTAGATAAAAGTATCAGACTTGTGGCCTGACTGTGACATGAAGCATTAAAGGCAAGAAACCTTTCTCTGCATACAAGAAAGAGCACACTGCTATTTTCCCCGTGGCCTTTCTGAGACTGTCAGTCTGTGCTGGACTGAAGGTGGTGAGAGCTCAAGATCAGCGTGGAAAAAGAAGAAAGGCTGGAGACCTGCTGCTGCAGAAGAAAACAAATGATAACTTTGAATGCAAGCTGAGCCTGCACCCTGAATTGTATCTGTGACAGTGGAGTGGGTAAGGAAGAAGAGAAAATGGAATAAGAGACTGCTCAGGAAAGAACAGAAGCTTTAGGAGGAACCAAGAACAGCAGCAGCAGGAGGTATTTGAGCAACTGCTGATCCTGACAGCCACCCGGAAGCAAAGTTCTGCAAGTGCATCCACCAGTGGATTCCCTGTGTGACCTCAGAGGTGGGGCAAGGCAATGAATCAGCCAACGCGCTCCTTCAGCACAATTTTACTGGGAAGGGCACCTCCAATTTCTCTGACCCTCATTCAACCACATGAGAGGGAGAACAGCTGCACTGGCAAAAGGTAACTCCACTACACCCAAGAGCTACCACTGGTTTTCATCACATGCTGCACTTACCAGTTTTGTTGAGCATTTGATTATTTTACACACTTGCAGCTGAGCTGCACATTACTTTTTAATAAGCTGCTGTTTAATAAAGTAGTTGATTACACACCTCATTGATAAGGAGAGTGACTGGGAAACAAGGAGGACACAGGAAGTATTATTCAATGCTTTTATCGAGCTGTCAGACTTCCTTAAGATAATGTAAAAGCAAATAGATAAAATGACATGAGTATTCTACACCCCAGACATCTCCCTATGACATTTGGGGATATAGGGACACAAGACACTTCAATCCCTTGAACCAGTCCAAATTTCTAGATAGGGCTCCCTACCAAGGGCTATTAAATACACCTTTTAAATCTGCCTCTACCTCCTAGCAAAGGCTGTCCTCCTCATCCTTTCCCAGGAATGGATAAAGCACATGCTTGTAACACAACTGGGATCAAACCCATCAGCATTCAAATAGGTCTGTCAAAAATGCAACCTTATCTTCTGCACACCAGCTGTGTGCTGGACCCAGGAAAGCAACTTCAACCAGCCTAAACCTATCCAACTCTATCCCTTCCAGCACTTGTGATACAGCTGAAGACTAACTCCAGATAAGATGTGAATAATACTCAGGACACAACTTTCCTGTTTCATCCCACCAGGTGTCCATGTGCTCACTGGCACAAAGGAGGCAGCACTGACTGATGGCAAAGGCATGGATAGACTTGTGCTTGTTGAAATACATTTGTGCCCATCTTCTGCCAGGTACATCTGCTCTTTTTCTTAAACAAAGGCAGAAAATAACTCAGGTACCTACGGATGGGTAACTTGGATACCTAAGGGTAGGCAGAGAGAACTTGTTCATCTAAGCTGATTAGATAGCAACTTACAGCCAGTCATCAGTTTCTAGAGAGTCCTAACTTATCCTGAAATAGTATGGACTTTCCTATGTTTATGTCTTGACAATAAAAAATTATACACAAAGACCTCACAGTCTCCCAAAGATTCCACCTTACCCACATCAGAGAAATCACTGCTACTCCAAAATCTGCACAGCATTACCTCTCTGCTCACAGTTTTATGCCAGAAATTACTCTCAATAAACAGAATAATTAAGAACTCGTAGCAAAATAAGTTTGGGTGACATGAATGTGGGGGCTACACAATCTCCACTAAGCAGCATTGCAACCTCCACAGGGAAAATACCTTCTCCTGTACAAGTGGTGTGTAAGCACCTCACTGTTAAACTCTAAATGAGTAGGTTATTGCCCACAACTACCTCCAGCCCCAAAGCAGAGAGAAAGGGGCTAAGCAAAGACAGACTCACTTAAAATTAGCACCTTGAAGACCTACAGACACAGACACGGAAAGGGCATGCAAGATTCTATGCCATTACATGGAGAGAAGCTCCTTTGAGCTGCTTCATTTAATGTAAGAATTTAGGACCACAGGATAAGCCTCCCAGAAACCATAAGAACATACTTAATCACATCCATGCAAATGCAGTACCTGTGGTCACACAAAACAGCTCTGTTGAGCCTATCTGTGCCTGCCCATCCCTCTCTCAAATTAGACAGTACAGACATCCTTCCCATACTTCCCCCCAGCCCCTATCACCACACACGTGGACCTTCCCAAAGAACAAATCTCTCCTGAAGTCCATTCAAAACAACAAAGGCCACAGAAAATCCAACCTTTTGCTCCGCATCCCTAAAGTGTGCGGTGAAGACAATCACTGACAAAGCACAATACAAACCCAAAGGCTCAGAGAATTAAGTGTTTTATGAGTTTCTCATGTCACTATCCCCTTTTCTGAGAAAATGGTATCTCTAGCAACTATTCTCTTCCTTCTGACAAGCACATGGATAACCAACAGTAGCCATGATATAAAGGCTGTATAAGTAATCAGTCTTTTTAGGTACTTTAAAAAATCATTTTAAAATAGTCTTTTGCAACAGACACATCGCCCGCTACTCTCACAGGCATAACTTTTAAGAGTTGTGAGTAACACTAACACTTCTTGTCAAACAGACAACTATATGCCCATTAAACTTCATTTTCAATGTATCTAAACACACTTCAGTGCATTATTAATCCAGCGGGGATGAATGGCTGTCCTAGACAGCTTCTGACTCTGTACAACTCCTTCCCCAAAGTAATGGAGGAGACAGACACTTATGGACACAGGTGATCAAATTCAAGGTGTACACAGACTAACACTGAGAGCTTTTCAATTTCCCATCTGCTATTATGTAAAAAACACTTGAACTACTTGCTTCACTTGGGACTGGAACAAGCTCTTGGCAGATTCTGACACAGTTCCAGAAATCAGTCTGGGGAAAAAGCCAAAAGAAAAATTCTTTTAAAAAGCCCTCAAAGCCTAAGCTACAACTATCTGCTTCTGTACAGGAACATTACGAACACTTCCCCTCAGTGTTCCTGCCATTTCAGCTTCACCAGCAGCAGTGGCATTGGCAGGTGCGGGTCAGCCAGGCCGCTGCCGGGGCGTCGGGGACGCCGTCGCACACCCTGTCACGACATCGCGCTGACCTCAGCTCAGCCCTGGCGCGCTCCAGCGCAGCTGCCAACATCACTTCAGCTCCACCTCTGTTAGCAGTGCTGGGAGCAGTCTATGTACTTTACAAGTGGAGTTTGGAGCACCTTACGTGAAGCGTCACTTACCTGAGCAGCAGCCCGGCTGCCATGGAGTTCCAGCTATTGTTAACACTGATAAAGATCAAAAGCTCGAGCAATAAGGGATTTTTCGAGAAACATTTTAACAGTATTTCTCTAATATATGACAGGCTTCTGCAGCTTTCCATATCATGTTAGCAGTTAATAGCCTCAGCAGTCAGCATTGCATGCAGGAGTCCAGTGGGTAATGATAGTTTTCCATGGGCTGCTTTCATAGCTTTGGCTTCTGTCAAAACTTCATTTACTTTTCAGGAGTTAGGAGAAGCCACAGGCAATCTCTTTCTCCTTACTTCTCTGGGTTTATTTTTTGAAAAACTTAAGTAGGGACATCAGCATGAACAACCACAGGTAAAAGACACCTGTATTGAGCTTGCCAGCAGCCCATTCTCTAGAAACTAATCTGTTGAAAGGGGCTGGGGAGACAGGACCAAGGAGACAGCAGTTTGGTCTTCAAGTATTAACACCACACTGCTTAAACAAAAGGCCTGGGAGAAACAAGTCACCTATCAGTTCAGCACAGAAAAAAACCCAAGTGCTTTTTCCTTCCCTTTCAGCATCCCTTCCACAGGCTTCCAGAAAGAAAGATAAGAAGCAATCCTCAGGCGTAACTCCTTGGGCTGCAATCTTGTCAGTTTTCATAAGCTAAGTGGGCCTGGGATGGGTCAATACAGGACAGAGCTCCTCTGAGGAAAACCCAGTGCTACAGCAAGCAGTAATTCCCCACTCTGCTGCAAGGGGACATGACACACGATGCCAGTCGGAATTGCTGGGGGCGAGCCATACACCTTCCTTCACGTTAACCTTCACCTTTACAGCTCCCCGGTCTCTCTCATCCCAAACGAGCATTTTTCCAAGGCTCCCCTGAGCACTACTACCTTCCAGCAGTGCCTGCCAGACCAGTTTTCATTCAGGACTGTCACCACCAGCCATCCCTCTGCTCTGCTCTTTTACACAAGCCCTCCTGCTGTTCTCAAGCACCTGGGGAGCTCAGCACCACAAAGCTGGCATTCCCACGGGAGCAGAGCTGAAGAGTTACTACATCCCCTGCAGCTTACTGCTGGGTGAAACGTGTGCCAGGGTGTGCTTGCTCCTGGTGCACTGAACCTCTCATTTCTTTGCTCTTAGACCCACATTAGGCATGTGAGATGCAGCACAACCCTCAGTGACACAGCACAGTGATTCCATACTGGCTTCCCAGCCATTAAATGTAGGATCTTCCACACAGCAAGGACTCTTCTAAGGAGTAAGGCACTTCAAAGAACTCCAGCGAGCAAAAACTGCATGTACACAGTACTCCACGATGCTACATGATTATATCAAAGCTGCTAGGATGAAAAACTGACATTTGATAAATAACATGAGGTCACCTCGAAGATCTCAGAACACTGCATGTGAAAATGTTATTTTGACAAGAAATTAAGCAATTGTATAATCAGGTCTATTATCAAATCTACTGCTTTGACACGATCTTATAAAAGTACGAGGAGCATGCAATTCCAATTGCTGCAGGATCCTCCCTCACTCAACAAGATGTAGGCATTTAATATTCCTCTAGTTAGCCACGCATGTACAGCACAGCCTAAAGCACTTCAAAGTATTTACTGTGCTGTATAAACACAGCGCTATTTTCAAAGCCTCATAACTGTCAAATCAAAGCTGGCTTTCACTAAAGCATTCAGAAGCATTTCTGCTGGATGGTGGCTATTTGCCTGACAGTTTCAACCTTCTATCCACCAACCACAAGGAGGTTAAATTTTTTTTTGTAAATATGCATATATATATATATATATATATATATATAAAATTATTATTTTGAAGAGGCAGAAGAAAGAATTTTCTTACTAATGAGCTGTCAAACCATTCTGACCTGAAGTTCTTTACTCTTTTCTCATGCATACATATAAAATGTTGAAGAAAAACTTCCATTCCACTAGCAGGAGTCCTGAAAAGAGTTTCTCCATACATAGGACTGCCTCAGCTGTCCATTGTACCAGCTCTCTCTGTTGAGGCTGTGGCTGCTCACCTCAACAGGCTACAGCTTGGTTTTATATTACACTGCAAATACATTTCTAATCGATCCTCAAACAAATCCAGATTGGTACATAGATAAAACACTGCCATTTCACAGGCAGTGGAACAGTGATATCAAGACACCTAAAGAAGTCAGTTTAGCAAAATGCAGAAAGCAGAGCTCTGAGCAACCTGAAAATGGTCTGCACTGCTTGATCTTACCCAGTGTTTTTATCAGTGAACCACTAAACCAGAATTTTTGTTCAGGTCTTCACAACTCTGTACACACTGCAAAGGTGGCAAAGATAGCTTGACACAACATACACAGGCAGACTCACGGACTTAAAGTAATTTGTAGAGCGTAAGTAACGTGGTCGAGTAGATAAATCACAGGCACGTTAAGAGCCAAGCTCTGTTCTCAAGTTCGCCACCAAATCCAAGCAACCCTGGTTTTAAGAGCCCATGGGCCTCAGCTACCCCACTGATAAGGTAAAACAGATATCTGCACCCTTTGTTCAGAAGGCAGAGAGGACAACCACAGGCACACGGAGACCATCCAGTGACAAGGTGGGTCAGTGATTTAAAGCTCTTTTTCTCTGCTACTATGCAGAGCCCCACCAGAAAGCAAAGGAGAAAAAACACAGTGGCACTGCTTTCTTAAGAGGCCAAACAGCCATGAAAACAAGACACCCAGCTCAGAGCAATTGCTAATGCTAGGAGTTGAACAGGCAGCTGTGTGGCTGTCTGTGCCTGAACAACAACTGCTCTGAACTCAATACAGAAAACAGCAAGCTCTCCCCCAATTCCATATGCAGCTAAATTATTGTATATATCATCCACTCTTTATGCCATCGACTGCATCACTAAGGAGCACTTAAAACCAGCATTGTTTTCAAGACTACAACACCCAATTTTCAGTGAAATCTCAGAGGACATTGCTCCATCTTTCTTTATTGAAAGAAATCATGTCAGTGGTAAAAGGCACTTTCCTTTTTCCTTCCTTCAAAAGGATTTCATTGATTCTGCCTCGGCTTTAAAAAACAAACAAGCCAATCACCTTACAGTTCCACTGTCCATCTCCCTTCCCTATTCCACAAGCATCTTCTTGGAGGCCAAGCAAGGAAAATCTCACTTCTGCTTCTAAGTCTGTCTGAAAAAAAGGGATCTCTCTAAAGAGATAACATTCATTCTTCAGATATAGTTAACTGCAATTTCATAACAGTATTTAAAATAAATTCAATTAGTGTTGTCAAAGTAGATCAAAATCAGAGCACTCAGATTCAACTCTGCAAAAGAGTAGGTAAGAACAACCCACAGAAGTAGGAATAAAGAAAATGTAAAAAGTTGGGAAGCAGCAGTTCACTTCATGATAGCCACGGTTTAGGAACTCAGACCAGATTTCAGGATGGTTCACCAGGATCCAACCAGAAGCCTATGGCACATCTCATATGCTGGTTCTCAATCAAGTCGCCAGAGAGGAGTGTGAGAACCCTGCAGCAAACCCAGGCACAACAGGCTATTCCATCCCTCCCTTTCCCAATATAGAAGCACAACTGCTAGAGCAGGATAAAAAAGAAGGTTTAGACCACAGGCTTAATAACTCTTCCAAAATTTCTACTGTCACTGATTACGATAATTGAATATTCTTCATATTCTTAAAGACATCTGATGCTTTTTAACTCTTGTTGAATTCTTGCTCCTCAGCAAGATTCTCACAGCGTGAGTTTCACTGCTTAATTGCAACCATACTAAATAGTCTATCGTCAATTTACAGTACATGTTCTGTATCATCAGAAAGTCTTGAAGCAGCAGAAACTCTTCCATGGCTAAACCACCACACTCTTCTGCTGGCCCTGCTTAAAGCTTCTTAAAGAGGGCTTCTCTTTTGATACCTTGCATATACGTTCAGAGATGATTTTTGGCAAAAAGAACAAGGTAAGCTGGAGGAACTGTTCTCAGGCAAGGGAAGCTGTAACAAACAGGTGTAAAAAACATTTAGCAAGTTTAGCAGACTCTTTGGGGTATAGTTAGATGAGCATTCCTTTTGGCAGCAAGGCAGCTTAAAGAACTGCTGCTACCAATATTTACTCCCACCCCTGCATCACACTGTCTGACGTGCCTGTGGCCAAACAGTGAACCAATGTGGCAAACTGATGCAGGCTAAGTATCATCATTTCTTTGCCAGGCTACTTCTAATCCAGATCAGCTCCCTGATCCGTTCCAGCATCCAGCTGCTCCAACAGCAGCACCAGCACACACAGCAGGGTGGTGCAGAGTCAAAACAGATGAGCACCAAGGACTCCTCAAAACCCAGCTCTAGCACTGAAGGAAGTGCTCACAGGAATAGGAACAGAGGGCAGCTCGGCCCACAGATAAGGGTGCAGTCACAAAGCATACCCCTGCTTCTTCAAAAATATAAACCAAAAGTCAACACTGGAACAGTTCACTTGGATTCAGCACATTAAAATGTCACCTATTGTTGCTAACCAGTGTTCATGAGCCTGCATGGTCTTAAAGGCAACCCTTCAGAAATTTCCCAACAGATCGATTGTTTTTTGTTCAAGTTCTTCAAGATTATCTGGGCTTCCCAATTATGAATAAAGTTCCTGTTCTTCTGGACTTGTATAGTCCCTACTACAAAGGAGGTCAAGCTCCAAAACAATTAAACTTTTAAAGCAGTAAAAAAAAAAAACCTAACAGACAAGTAAGGGTACATAGGGGAAAGCTCTTTTAAATTCAATAGGCAGAGCAGTGCTCGAACAAAAATTCAGCAATGAAATCTCATTCCATTCACAAATTGCTATGAAAACCTGAGTTAACACCTTTATTTTGCCAGCAGGAAGACTAGAGGGACTCCAGCAGAGCTTGTAAGCAGGAAATCCAAGTCCACAGCAAAACTTGCTCGGTTAAAGGACTTCATATCTATGTAAACAGACCACAGACCTCAGCGAGGCACAGAGATTTCTGTGAAGTCCAAGGCCATGCAAACTAGTTAGAAGGATTTTACGAAGGCTGCCTGCATTGCTGTGAAGAAAATCTGACAAACTTCTACAAAGCAGAAGAGATGAAGCCCTGCAAGGTAGCACAGCTCACATTTAAGATAGGAATTAGTTTGAATACTCACTTGAGTGTAATTGCTTCACAGGATAAAGTTGTTGTTGTTTGGGGTTTGGGTTTTTTCCTATTGAATTTATAAAAGACCAGCAAAATTCCTAAGCCATAGGCACAGTTTGTAAGGCAAGAGAATTGACACAGTATGTCAAGAACTCAGAGGAAAAAACAACATCTAGAAAGAAACATGTAGAAATAGGTATGGGAAGTCAGTGTGCTGCAGAGCAGCAAGTCTTTGAATAGCTGGGAAATACGGATCAAAGGTACTCCATTCTTATCCACATCAAACATATAAACTGCTCAGGAAAGCTGTCCTGTATGAATATTTTAGCCTCGTGGCTTATAGTTGCCTTGGTTTCTATATTTGGATATTTGGTGATAAATGCAGTTTCTCTGGCTGTGGACTAACCCTAACTGAAAACAATCCAAGCACATGAACTGTAAAGATGAAATGCAAGATGGGGGGAAGGAGGGGGAAATCACAGGGAAGAAAGAGTCCACACCCTTTGTATTCATAATATACAGAAGAGATCTACAAAGTTTCTGGTTGTGTGAGCAGAAACCTATTTATTTTCTTTCACATTAAAATTCAGGTCCTGCCTAGCTTAGAAGATTGTGTTGACCAATAAACAAATTAACTGATCTCAAGAGAGAAAAGCAAAATAACTCCCCAAAACAAACAAGAAAAAAAAAACCCTAGCCTACAAAAAGATGGTCACAACAGTACCATCACAGTCCAGCTACTCCTCCACACCAGAGCAAATCACAATTTCTCCCAGAACATTTTTAGATATCTAAGAGCTAAATAATCTGTACTGGGAAAACTACACCGGGAAGTCATAAACAGAATTTTACCAAACATTGCAAAAACCAAGTGCACAGACACAAAATACGTCCCCAAAAGAATTTATCACGTTAACCTGACCAAAGATGAGCAGCTGAATGGGAGGGGGACTTACACAAAAACTTGTTTAGGGTGGGTTTTTTTTTTGCTTGGTTTTGTTCACACTTATTTAACGTCAATGATTGATTAACATTTTGGATAAAGGAGGTCTTTGTTAGTGATTCAGCATCTCCACCCCTTCAATTAAGGTGTTAAGAGTTCACACAAGTGCAGTGAGACCCAAGATCCCCAGACCCCTCTCCACAATAAAATCCCGACCCAAAAAAAGATTTAAAAAAAAAAAAAAAACAACAAAACTAAACCAAAACAAAACCGCACTCGCCCCACTGAGAAAATTCCAAAATCCCAAAACTAACATCGTTGCTAACTCCAAGTCAAAAAAAGAAAGATGCCTTTCTTTTGTTGTTTGAGGAGAGGCCAGCAAGGGAGACAGGGGAAGAATATGAGCCCTTGAGCCATTTTTATGCACTGAGTAAGAAAAAAAGGACACATTCATTAAAAATAATCTCTTTGGAGATCACTGTTAAAAGAAAAAAATCCACACCGCGTAACAGAGCCATCATGCCAACTTGTCCAAAATGGCTATAAAATCTCAGGAAAACAACCCCTGTAGTTCAGGCAAGAAAGCAGATCCCTGTGCCATGGGATGCAGGCGTGAGCACTCCGGCAAGCACAGCTCCTCTGCAGTAGGATGGACACAAAACCACTCTGTGTGTGTGGCCCTGTTCAACTTCCCCAGTTCCACACCTGTAACACCCCACTTCAGCCAGAAATTGGCCATTACAGACCTCATAGGAAGCAGGACAGAGGTAAACAAAAAGAAGTGGGAATAAAGCCCTTAAGGTATGTTAATTCTTTCATTCCATACCCTTTTATTTGATTTCATATAATGCCTTGCCTAGCTTTCCAACGTTTGTTTTTGTAGTATCTCGAGCAATCACTGATCAAATAATCCAACGAAACGGAAGAAAAAAAAAATCTACATCACTTCTTTTCCTCATGCTTTTAAAGCTTGATACATTTAAGGATGCTTCCGAGCATCCTATGTCTGTGTGGGCTTTTCATAGAGAAATCAAGGACAAAATACTTTCAAAGAAAATAAAAATGTTACTGGAACCCCTAAAAACTGAGAGAGCTGTCTCCCCCGCTTCCTCCAACTGTGTTTTGACAGAAGGGCAACCAGTCACCAACAGGGAAGCTTAAGGAGACAAACTTGACTGGGCACAAGCCTTTCTTCTCTGCCCAGACCAAGGAGAAGGTGTTACTTTAACAGGTAAGGGATACCAGATTTCATGTTCCTCTCCCAAAAGTGGTTATTTACAGACCAGCTTCAGAGTCCACATTAGGTTTGGCATCTGAAGAATAAAAGCATCTTCCCTTTCGCCTTGGTGGGCTTTGAATCACTCCACAACCAGCTCCCAGCTGACACTCATTTCATACTTTCTTACTTTCTTTGCTGCATGACAATTTTCTGATTTCTCATGTAGTTTACTATTAAACCACTAATCATGTAATCATCCCACCTTAATATTTTACACCCAAATAGCAACCCACAACTGACTGTCACATCAGATTCTTCCCATCTGTCTCCTCATGCTTTGTCTACTCTCCCTGAGTAACATCCGCCTTCTACATCCCAAACACTCCATCTTCAGAGGCCTTTTTAGACCCATCACCTACACAGAGAATTTGGGGACAGGACGCTGGACAACACAGAAAAACAGGGTTCTCTCTCTCATCCTAGAAGTGGAGCCTTGCTGCCTGCATGCATCCACCTTGTCCCACCATTTCCCTAAGCATTTGGGGTCTCCACTGTTCATTTTTTTTCTCATCATCCAACCCTCAACCTCATGAAATTTGCAGTGTTTCTACAGATTTAGCCTCTCATCCCCCTTTGCAGCCAGCCAGAGCACAGACTCCCTCTCATGCATACACACACAGAGCCTCTCCTCTACCTAGTAGGAATCCTTCCAAATAAACTGCCTTGTCAGATACTGCTCTTCCCCATAATCCCTACATAGGAGATCCCCTCCCACACTCCTAGTATCCCACGAACTCCTCTTGCACAACTAACCCACCTACCAGTTTGATACTACAGGCTTAACTTCCCTGGATTCCGGCTCCCCTGATCTATCTACACTGCTTCCCAGCTCTGGAGCCCTACAATTTCCCTCATGACCGTGTGCACCACCTCCCTCATGCTGAAAGCACTTCCTACCCCATATTCTGGCTCCCAATGCTTCCCCACACCACAATCCCACTCCCATATCTCTTTCTTACAATGACTCAAGCCCCAACTCCTCACATGCTTCCCTTCATGTATCATTCTCCCCAGCAAACCTCACCCTCATTTCTTCACCCAGCTCTCCACATTTTTTCCTGCAGACACACATATTTCAGTACTTCCTGCACCACAGCCCCCCATCCCCTCCTCACAGCACGTCCCAGGTGATCTAATATTCCATACACCACCTCCCACCCTCTCACTTCATGTTTCACCTAGTATCCCACTCCCTGCATCCCTACTGTGGATGTCTGTGTCCCAGCCCCTCACTTCAGCTCAACCAGAGTTCACACACCCAGCTCCCACCCCACTTTTACACCAGCTTCTTTCTCCTAGGACAGTCTTCACTCCCAATCCAACAGCTCCTCCCATCCTATGTCCCAGCCCCTCACTGAGACTGGAATCTCATAACCACCTCTCTAGTCCACCCAACACTGTCCTCTTCCACAGCACTTCTGAAGGCACTTCCACACACCTCAGGGCAGCACAGATCACCCCAGTGCTGCACCCCCCGGCACCACCCCACAGCCCTCCACACAGCACAGCCCCAGTGCCCCCAGCACAACCCAGAGTACCCCACACACGCCTCCACACAGCAGAGAGCCCCGGCGCATCCCCCGCACCACCGAGCATCCCACACATCCCTCCACCAAGCACAGCTCTTGGAGCATCCCATGCACCACACTTCGACCCAGGACAGCCCACGCATCCCTCCTCCCAGCACATCCCCTATGGCATCCCATACGTTCCTCCATATATCACAGCCCCCGGGGCATCCCATGCACCACAACTCGAGGCAAAGCATTCCCATGTGCCGCTCCATACAGCACAACCTCCAGGGCTCCCAGTGCACCCCAAAGCACCCCACACACCCCAAGGAGCACAGCTCCCAGAGTATCCCCCATGCCCCACACATCCCTCCACGGAGCACAGCTCCTGGAGCATCCCCTGCTATCCACACAGCCCTCCGTGGAGCGCATCCCCTGCTATCCACACAGCCCTCCATGGAGCACAGCTCCTGGAGCATCCCCTGCTCCCAACACATCCCTCCATGGAGCACATCCTCCAGGCATCCCCTGCGCCCCACACACCCCACGGAGCACAGCTTCCAGAATATCCCCCATGCCCCACACATCCCTCCATGGAGCACCGCTCGTGGAGCATCCCCTGCTTCCAACACATTCCTCCATGGAGCACATCCCCCAGGCATCCCCTGCTCCCTACACATTCCATGGAGCACAGCTCCCGGAGCATCCGCTGCTCCCCACACATCCCTCCACGAAGCACAGCTCCCAGAGCATCCCCAGCTCCCCACACATCCCATGGAGCACAGCCCCCGGAGCATCCCCTGCTCCCCACACATCCCTCCATGGATCACAGCTCCCCAGGCACCCCCTGCAACCCCTAAACTCCCCTCGCTGCCCCCTTCGGGGCACCCCGGGCCCCCCCCAACTCCCGAACTTGGGGCGGGCGGTGCGAGTGCCGGTGCCCGGTGCCCGCCCCGCACTCACCGCGCTCAGCCCGGGGCCGGCGGGGGCGGCGCGGCGGCTCCGTCCCCCTCCCGCACACACACACAGGCTCCATTGTCCGCCGGCGCCTCCCCCCCCCGCTCCCCGCGCACATGGTACCGCCCAGCGCAGCCCCTCGAGCCCGCTCCCCC
>VZTI01002266.1:2543754-2570790 GCA_013397865.1 Struthidea cinerea | reverse complement strand
GGGGAGGGGCCCTCGCGCTCCCCCTGAGGCGGCGCGCGCGGGGGGCCCGCCCCCCCAACGGCGGCACCCCCATAACGGAAACGGCGCGCGGGGCCCCTGAGGGGCTGCGCGCGCGGTCCCCCGGGGGGATGCGGGATGCGGGATACGGGATACGCGATAATGTGGGATGCGGGATACGCGATAATGTGGGATGCGGGATGGCGCCGCCCGGCACCGAGCTGGTGCCCTGCCCGCCCCCCTCGGCACCGGCCTGCCCAGGCCCACCCCGCTGCCGGTGCCATAGTATCCCCGCCTCAGCCTCGCTGCCCCCCCGTGAGAGGGATTCCACGCGCCCGAGGCGGGCACCGGGAATCGCCCGCCCGCCCGATGGCACGGCCCGGGGGAGCCGCTGGACTATCGTGGAGTGGCTCGGGCCCCTGGCACATGTCCCTTCCACATGTTTCTGAGGAAGGCAGGATGAGAGCAGGGGAGATCTTGTGGAGGAGAAGCGCCTCCCTCCTCCCCGGGGGCTGAGCACCCCGACTGCCCTCCCGCCGAGTGACCTGAGGGCTTTCTTCTGGTGGGAAGAAAGCGCCAGGATAACCAGCAGCTTGGAACTGAACAGGGAGGGATCAGGCAGTAATGGCAAACAGACACAACCTATCAGCTCCTAAAAATGCTCAAGGGCAGCATCCTGGACAAATGCTCCGTATTTGGGGGATTAGACATCAATGTAGTTTGGTTTCAAACTGGCAGTGAAGAGTTTTGAAGATTTGTGGCAATCCCCCGCCCTATTCAGTCTGAGACTTACTCTGAGAAAAGATGGCTTTCAACATCCACTAATCCTTCTCCTTCACCTCCACAAAATGTTCTTAAAACGGGCGATCTCGTGGCTGTAAGGAAGAGCCACCGGTGGCACAGCGATGCAGCCGAACAGAGAAAGTCAGCGGATCAGTTTTGCTGATCCGCGCTGCCTGAACAACCTGTTTAGCCAATACAACAACAGTGAACAGAAATGCAGTGTCCTCCCTCCCCCTTTATCCTCAAACGACCCATTCTTTGTCCAATTCCGATCTTGTCCAACTCCCACTTTTAAGTAACTCAAGTCTTTGGAAGAAGACCCTTTTAGCGCAACATTCATGCTGGGCGTTGCTCTTGGCAGATAAAACCACCTCCTCTCTTTGCTCAGCCCTCAATCCCTTTTTCTCTTTTTGTCCTTGTCCCTGCCCACTTGCAAACACTGTTAAAGAACTCTTAACAGTTTCCTGAGCACTGCAACAGTAGCTAATTATCACCTCTTACCCCAAATAGATACTGTTCCTTCAGGGAGATACTGCTTAACAGGGGGGTTCCAGTCCCTTCTGATGTGCAGACCAGAGACCCTAAGCGGTTCCGCTGGACAGACTTTCAGCCCACTGACACCTTTTCTACACAAGTCCCTGGGGCTACAAGTTCCCAGGATCCACGACCCGAAGGTATTTGGAAATCTCTGGTCTCTGACAAGTCTTTCCACCCACTGGCACCAGCCCCACCTGCACCTTTCCAGTGATCGCGGCCAGCACTTTCTACAGCTGAAGTGTCGGTGGAACTGGAACCACCACCTTTGCTGCAATCGGTTCCACACGGTCCTTTACCTGATGTTTAAACCTTGCCCATTTTTACATTGATACGGCTCTTTTTTAATGGAACACCTACAACTCCTCCTGTCCTTCACGCGTCCCCACCATGCTGGCCAGGCAGCCTAGCATGGTGTAAGGAAGAGAATGTACTTCACAGCGCTTCCGACAGACGATCCAGTCCCACTCTCACCGACCCCAGGAACCCACCGTGGTTTGCTTAAAAGGAAGTTGTTTGCCCTGGACAGTAGAGGCTGGGATTTTTCTGTGGAGCCTAAGGAAGCCAGGCACCCAACTTCCATTTTCCAAAGGTACCTTTGAAAATCCTACCCTGTGCCTCAATCCCGACACATGCAACAGCAGTGATAAAATACGAGGAGGTAGTGAACTGCCTTTTTGTTCTCCTCCCTCCTCTGACCCGGTACTTTGCCGTCTTGTCCCTTTAGGAGCTAGACTGGGAAAAACGAGCACAAAATGCTACGAGTTTGCAGATGCTGTGGTTCCTCCGACTCCTCTCCCATCCCCCCGACCCCATCCCCCCACATTTCAAACAGTTATAAATGACTGTGCAACTCTGCAGGCAGCGGTCTCAAATAACCACACCAAGCCTCTCCCCTCCAACGGCTTTAAGTCTCTTCCTTCCTCTCTTTGGGGCACCGGAGAGAAGCGATCAAGGTGCTTTGCTTCACTCTCAAGAGTTAAGTTGCTACTTCACCCACCACCTTTGGGAATCCACCACAGCAGGGAATTCCCAAGGCTGTCCTTGAAGGGTTTTACCATGGGAACTGACAACAACAGGCTCCAAAACTATCCTAGCTGCAAAGATAGGTTGTAAGTCAGGATTTCAGGTAGCAGAGCCCCAGACAGTGGGACCGTCACCACCAGCCTCGAGAACAGCCCCCTGTATTGCAGCCTTGCCCTCCCTTGGCCAAGCTCATAAAAGCTGCCCCAGAGAAGCCCGCTGTCCCGGCTCTTTAGAGCACTCCGGCAATTCCAAGAACATCTTGGAAGCATTACAGCTCTCACCACACTGCGTACGCTTTCCTCACAGCTCCCTGTCTGCAGCGAGGGCAGGAGATCAGCCTGTCTATTCAAAAGCAGGGCCCTCTTCCAGTAGAGCAAACCAAGCCTAAGGAAAGTTGCCACAGGAGCTCCGGTTCTGCGGAGCAGACAGATCAGACAAGATAGCCCATCCAGTAAAATACATTTGCATGACACTTTCTGTACATGGTTCAGAGCATGGCACACCCTGATCACGGCTTTTATTCTCTTTAAGGGCCTGGCCCTGCAAACACTTAATTTTACATGTGTAAGTAAAGTCCCACTGAAGCACAATGGAGCTACTCATGCAAATAACATTGAGAGCGTGTAGGGCTGTGGCTCTGTTTCACTGTTCCATCTGCAGCAGACCCAGTTTTAGAGGATCCTGCCATGCTCTCTCAGCTATTGCCACTCACTTGTGCCAGTTAAACTATTTATGTAGCTACACTCATAGGTGAGCAGTTTAAACGATCCAATTTTTTTTTAAAAGCCCTACCAACAAGAACAAATCCTTAACAACAGACTAGCTCTGATGTAGATTTCATCCCCACAAGTGGCTGAACTGGCACAACTGGAGGAGGTGGAAACATCTGAGAAATGAGAACTTTTGAAGATGGGACTGAGGGAAGGTGGAGACATGGATCCTTAGTATTTGAAGGCTGGAGACATTACCCTCTTCTGAAGCCACACCCTGCTCCTGACCATCGACTCTCTGAAGTGGAGCCTTCTCCAGCCACACAGTCATTCCACATGAAACAGTTTCACCTCAAATGCAACAGCAGGTTGGGCCTTTTCAGTCAATAATGCTTAAAAACCTTGCCTCAAGGAAAGCTGTCAGCAGTAAGAAGAATCGGCCAACAGTCCCTATACCCAGGATCAGCGACACACACTTCTCCTTGCACGTAAAGGATGCCAACACCATGCACCATGTAGCCAGTACACTGCTGCTTCCGCAGTCACGGGATCCCTTTCTATTAGCTTTGACATGGCACATTTGGGCCATGCAAAGTGTTCCCTGCAATTTATTTTTTTTTTCAGTTTATGGCTATTCTATCTCTACCAACTCTGTGCTGAAATTGCATCACATATTTCCTGTCTGCCGAGGCAAGATTTCCCTCTTTCAGTGTGATTATAACCTTCCAGCAGGGAAGCTCCACTAACTCCTTAAGAGCTTTGCTCTCTGCACTGCTTCCAGACCTGCATTCGTGTACACCTGCATAAAGTGGGTGTAAAACACCATCACAGTTGGAAGTGAAGAACACACACCATTAGGAGGATGTTTTGCTTTGTTTGTTTGCCTTAGGTTTGGGGGTTTTTTGCCCTCTTTTGTGCTCCAGTGTAAATGATCAGAGGAGCTGTGGGACAAGAGAGATCAGGCTCTATGAAACCATTTTCTTACAAGCTTTGAGTTTTACACTGCTGCATGCTCTAATGAGCCTTCTCGAAAGGAAACAACCCATTTCTGTAAGGAATCCAGGTGATTATGGTTTGCATACCGCCGTGATCTCTCTGCATGGGCACAGGGGAGTTGCCTTCATGAATCTTGCTGCAGGATGAAGTCTAAAGCTGGACAGTGTGAAAGAAATGGGAAAGGACCACAGGGAGGGGTAGTTTGACATCCATTGTTAACTTGGGAAAAAAACCTTCTCTCAGAAAGTCTTTTATTTATTGTAAATCATTCCTAAAAGATTAGGAAATCAGGCCTGGGGGAGGGGGAGAGATTGTTGTGGCTTTCTTTCTTGTTCAGTGTCTTTTAGTATTTGACATTAACCCTAGTCTCCTCAGTTTTGCTGAGCCTCTGTCCTGCAAACCACCAGAGAACATTTTTAACATGCTTCGGGTGAGCAGTCCCTCTGCACCCCATCGTGGGTGGGACATCACAGCCTCCCAGAGGAGGGAAATGCCTCTCTATCCATATCAGTGTCAATGTCCACAAACAGTCACACACATGCCCCCAAAACGCACACATATGCAAACCCCACCTCTGTCCCCACTGCTGGTGAAAAACGCCCAGTAGGTCACCTACAGCAATGACTACTGCCCGCCTGGCTGCACAGGGCACGGAGCTGTGTTGGGAAGGAGACTGGCTGATGGATCTGACCAGCACTGGCTGCGCATCACCCCAAGGCAACAGTGTGCAGATGATGGCAAATTCACCCGGGCAAGAAAGGCCCTGCTCTCACTTTCCTGTCCGCACTGAAAAGAGAGAAACAGTTGATGTTGTGTTTTCCTGTTCACATGAACACCCAAACAATCTGAGCCTTAATCAGGTTTCGGCAGGAACATGGGACAGTGCCTGTGGTTCAAATATTCTTCTGGACATCCAGAGAGACTTACAGTTGATCTGCCCCACTTGAAGACATTATCTCACATCAAAAACTCTGGTGTGATGAACAAATCCCATGTATTAAAACATTCTAGTTGCAGGAAGCTCTTGCCCTATTTAAAAAGCCATCTCTCAAGTCAATAAGCAGGTATGAGGCAAATATGCAGCCCTAGTGATAAATGCTCAGCTCTATCTCCCATGATTAAAAAAAAACAGGGAGAAGAAAAAGGAGAGAACAGATACTGATTCAGAAGGGAAATCAGGTAAACAGAATCTGGGGAAGCATATGCTCATGCAACACATGAAAAATATGAATTCATACCAAACAAAGGTAGGAAATTTTGGCACAGAGGAGACTTCAGAACCAATGATTGCCCAGGAATACTGCTTCCACCACACTGTCCCCATGCGTTACAGGGAACTGCTAACACACTGAGTGTGGGGGTGCTGCCAGAATTTGTCTGTGGAATTACCTGACTCTTGAGCCTTTTAGGATTCTCAGCCATGACTTTACACTCCCTTTGTACGTGTATGACTATCTTTGACATCAATGAGAGCAGACATGGCAGCAGCTCACAAAATTGCCAACCTCACCTCCTGCTTCCCTTCAGCCACCTGCTGAGCCAGGTACAAGCCACCAAGCCCCCTTGCACAGCCACACAGCCACATTCTCTGTGCTGCCTGCCCACAGCACAGGGGCACACGTGTGCACCTCCATGGTGTAAAACCAAGCAAACAAAATTTCATTCCCAAAGCAACATTTCTGAGAAAGCCACGACCAGATGAAGAAAGCACCTCTCATTAGAAGCATCCTTCTCACAGGATAAATAGGAGGCTAAGTCTGCCCTCAGACAGACACAAGAAGTCATCTGTCGCCAACACATACAACAGCTCTCTTGGCATAACAGGCTTTTTGTGCCTTCCAGCGCTGCTCCTCTGGCATCCAGCTGCTCAGGGTACCCGCCTGCTGCACAGCAGGCCAGCAACATGGACAGATCTCACTCACGCTGCCCCTACAGTCTGCACAGAGTTGTTTGAGGGTAAAATTTTGCTCATGTCTCTCCTTCAAGGCTACAAAAAAATAAAAACAACTTCAGCATGAATTCCCCTCTGGACTGTGCACAAAGAAACCAAGCCCTCACTGTACCGCAGACTGGCCCATTAAAGCGAATGGTTAAATTCTTGCTATGAAAAAGTAGGCGTTGTTGTCTGTTTTGCGAGGCAGAAATCAATATTCCCGCCTCCTCTCCTTCTGTGATTTCACCTTGAGATACTCATGCTCAGTTAGATGAGATCTGAGTCTTACTCACTGTTACTGCAACTTTTCTCTCTCCAGCATTTCACAGGGTCACGGATGTTCTTGGAGTCCTAACCTGCCTGTAATTTACCACTCAGCTCCCTAACCTAATCGCCACTGCTGACTGAAGTAGTGACTGATTCTCTTTCCAAATCACACCACTGCAGCCATTTCTAACTATTTATCTACACCTTCTATCTCCGTCATTTTGCTCCCTGTGTCCTCCAATAACAACCCTCGTTCTGCCACAGCCTCTCTCTGCTCCGGACCCCTGTAATTCACTCCCTGGTGCTAGCCTCTCCCATACTGTGGCCATCTTGTAGAAATTATGTTTTATTGTGAAATGCTCCTTCTGCTCTCACTCTCCCTTTAATCTAACTGTGGGGGGGTAGCTTGGTTAAGTCTATAAATTTGGGGAGTGGGGGGTGGGGCAAGGGAGGAAAGACCTGGGTGACTGATCCTCAGCCCAGGCAAGCCTGCAGCAATGTTGGCTGGGGAGAGACAGGCAGGGGAAGATAAGCCAGTACCATACCTCAACAGCTGCTCCTTCAACCAGGTTTCCCTGCGGCAGTTCAGATCCAGGGCCTGGACCGATTCCCACAGATCAGGTAGCAATAATGCCAGGCTGACTGGGCTGTTCTGATGAGTCCTCTTGGATGCAGCTCTGCCTACAATCATGCCTGCCTCTGTCACCTAAGGATTAGACAACTGCAATATGGTCTGTTTGGCACCATGCTTTAAATCCATTCATAAACTGAAGGCAGTGCAGAATTCAGCACTCAGTTAGATAAGCCATGTCTCTCACCCACGATCATTCTCACATTTGTGCTCCATTTTTATGCCATCTGACCACTGGCTCCCAGACAGATTTTAACATGTTCCTGTTGACCTCTAGTGCCTCGCATCACAGAACCTTTCCCAGCTGACAAATCACCTCTTATATTTCCTAGAAGCAGAAAAGACACCAGGTACTCTAGCACAGGTACCTAGGAGAGTAGAGTTGAGGGTTGTTCAGTCTTTAGTTTGCCATTGTTTGCTGGTGACAGTCTGATGAAATTGCTTGAGTTATAATGAAGACAGTTTTCATTATCTGTCATTTTAAAATGTCAGGGGAGCTTAGACTGAATGGATAGGTGCAACCTGTTGTTTCAAATAGCTTTTGATGAAAGAAATACATTACAAAAGTACCAGTCATTGATTTACAGGTGTTGTACCAAAATTACATAAAACAGAGAGATGCCTCCAAAGAAAACAAGCAGATTTTCCCCCTTGCTCTTTAGATTAGACATAGGCTTATCATCAGTATGGTGCTGACTTTCTTTTGCAGTAATCATCAGCTTTCAGATTTGCAAGGCCTTACATGATGGAGGACAACACCAACAAAACCAGGACACTTCATTATTAGAGGGCAATCAAGAGTTTTGGCTCAGCTATATAAACGTTTCACTCTTGTTCTTCTTCATTTTTACTTATGCACTTTTATGGTGCAAACTGTGGGCCACTTTAGCAACAGATGTCATGACTGGACATACTTCTGCCCAAACATTTTGCTAGTCCCTCTCTGCTAATGGTGCTGGCCTCTCACAGCTGAACTGCAATAACAGACTGTATGAATATTCCTAGTCCATCTGAGCACAAAATCTGCCAGCCTATTTTAAATCATACCGGGCTATTCCCTAGCAGGAATACATCTGCTGACAATACCTGCCTTGCAGGTCCTGAGAGACACCTAGAACAGCATGCTTCTTTCCATCTCTATCTTTTTATTTCAGAGCATCCATTTAACATGTGAGCTGGTGCTGCACAAGGGACCTGCCTTGGTAATGTAACTCGGATGGGACACTCCCTGTGCCCTGACTTGCTTACAACACGTGCTGTTCCTATACACTGCCTGCATCTTTAGCCTGCCCTCTCTGTCAAACCAAGACAAAATGAATGCCAGCAGTCCATCCAGCATGCAAGAAATGTAGGTAATACTGTGTACAGTGTCCTTAGAAGTCACTTGTATTTTTGGTAATTGCTTTTATATGAGTATCCAGCATCAAAGAGTGTAGCAAGGATCTCCTGTAAACATTTAAGTGCTGAAGCACAGATACCTTCCACTTTAGAATCTGATAACAGATTGCTGCTGCTTTGTCCAGTGGCACAACTTCAGCCTGCCTGGATCCCATGCAAGTCAGCTGGCTTCCTCTTCCAAGTCCCTATTTCCCCCATGTGCAGAGACTGAAGTGTCCCTCATGGTGTTCCTGCTCTTGGTGGTGTATATGATGTTCAAAACTAAGATGATAATGAGGAAAGGAGGGAAGGACTGAGCCTTAGGATGGTGGATTCTGAAAGTCACAGGTGTGGGGAGGAAATAAGAGTTGTTCTGAGACTTGATCATTTCAACGTCTTGTTTCCATTAGGACAATGTTTCCCAGGCATTTACTTGAGTCATCCTTACAAAGCATCTCCCAAAGAAAAGGCTTTATGCTCCTGGCAACACGTTCCAAAAAAACGCGTCCCCAGCTCCCTGCTGCCATAAGCAAGCACAACTCCGATGATTTCAATAAAGCTGCACTTTCTGTGGCCCTCAGGCTATAACACTACAGTAAACAAAGCCAAATTCCATAAGCCAGATGCTTTAAGGTCTGAATCCAAGTCTTCAACATCTTACAGATATGATCCACCAAAAGATGGCTGAACCACACCAACAGCTGGCTGTCACTGAGCTGTTTCAGCCACCAGCAGAACATGGACCCCAGGGCCTCATCCTGGGGCACAGAAATGGCTGGTGGACATCAGCCTGCTCCTTGAAAGGGCAGTGGTACCTTGCTCCTCTAGGATTTCAGCCTCCCTGCTGAGCCGTCTGCCGTCTCCAAAAAGAAATTTACATTCCCCAGTCTAGCGGCCACAAGGATGAGTTTGAGAAATGAAATGCTGACACCAAAACCAAATGACCTTACAATAGCAGCTGCTTACCACTCCGGTTTCTTCATCTCCCCATAGCACAGCTTGTTTTCCCTTTACATCTGAAACATCCAAACAAACACCACTCAGTCCAAGGAAGGGCCAGCCCAAGGCTCTTGCCAGATTAGGTGTGGGATCCACTGGCACACAGTGAAAGCAGACCCATGGCTCAGTAAGATGACAGCATACATCCTGGAGTAATAAGGATGTAATGCTGGACAGTTGCTCAGGACTGAGTGAACACAGCAAATGAATGGTCTTTCCAGCTTCAGAAGTGGTCCCTGAAGAGCAGCAGTAAGGGACTCTGGCTTGATAGCATAGTCTGGGGAATGTATTGCACACAGCTCCAATGAGTAATGCTGAAAATCCATAGGCAAAGGAAACGTTTTAAAACAGAGGAGGAAAATCTACTTGAAATCAATACCATGAAGGTCTCTAAAAGGAAACACTCTGCAAAAAAGGACACATTTGCCACATATAAATCTTTAATGATATCTTGTAGTTTTAACAAAGCATTAAAAAACCCAAACAAACAAAAAAAGAAACCCCAGTTGCTGCAATACACCTGAGAGAGCAATCATCCTCACATGGCAAAATATGATTTTCACACCTGGTAAATGAAATAACTCTGCTGCACCCCAAGGCCAGGGTTAGGGTCTAAGGTGAGCTGTTAATGGAAGGTTAGAGACCACAGAACGGCTCTTCAGGAAGCACCTTTCAGATGCTCTTTTCATGTACAGCAGTACACAGTAATCAGAAGGCACTGGCAGCACATACTAAAGTCACTGTCACTGACAGTGGTTCTAACTGTGCAGTCACCAGTTGATAGCTCGGATTAAGATAGCCGGCTTGCATGCCCGTGCTCCTCTGACTCAGGAGAAGGCTCACACTCTTGTAAGAGCAGTTCTGTATTCTTTCATCTCCCTCCTGGCGTGCCTTCTGCAGCACACCAGGGTTAACCACTCGCTCTCTTCTCACAGACGAAGAGTGGAGCTGCAGAGCTGAGACAACAAACTTTGCGACCGCATACAGCTCAAGCCTCTGCACTATTAAAAGAAAAGCAAGCACAGAATAGCGAGGAAAATCCTGATCACAGGCCATGCTGGTAGGAACCCAATGACATTCAGAATCTGCCCTGTATCAGCATGCTAGACTGCCAGATCCAGGCAGGATGGCTACACAATTTGCCAGTCATTCAGGAACATGAGAGGAGTGAGGCCTGTGGGGAGCCAACAGGCCCCAGAGGTACATACAGATATTTACAACAAAAATTCCAAGTGGAATCAGCAAGAGGAAGAAGTACAGAGAAAAACATTACATGATCTAGCACCAAACAAGACACATGGCTTAACAAGACACTTTAGAATATCTGGCTCCATAAATTAGACTGTAATTCCCAGATCTTTAGCTCCCAGCTCCTGCTGATTTCTGAGTATAAAGGGGATGTTTGTCACTCCCAAGATCAGACGCCGGCTCGAATGCCTTTCAAGAAGTACACAGATGAGTACGTTCCTAGGGAAGGATGAGCTAGAGCTATGCCTTCAAAGGAGCACAAGGAGAACCTCCTGCCCACAGACAGGAAAGTGGTAACCTCCTTCACTTCCTTTGTGGCTTTAACCTAAACCACAACGCCTCCCTTTGGGTTAGAAGTCTCTTCCACTCATTCAGATGTTTGTCAGCTTGTCTCTCTAATACCCAGCATTCGTCACTGCCACATAGGAAAAAAAAACCAGCTCTCTTCTTCTTTCCTCTCTCCCACACCCCTTTTGCAGTTTCTTCCCTAAACAAGAATGGCTTCAATGCATGGGAAAGCAAGTCTAAACTACAGCTCTTCAGGCACAGGCACAGAAATTAGCAATTGCAACATGAGGGGGCAGGGAGAAATGAGACGTTGGCATACAGGCTACACCAACATTTGGGAATGCTGGCAGTAATGAAACATTGCTGCCAGCAGGAAGAGTGATGCCAAAATAACTCACAGGGCTTTTCCATGAGTGCAAGCACTCCTTCCCAGCTCAGGGTGCAACATCCCTCCTGCTTCCCCAGAGAGCTTCAGAGCACGGATGAAGTGCTGGAAGCGAAGGGCAGAGCTGGATGAGCACAGGGAAGAGCTGTGGTGACACTCGGGAGGCCCTCCCTTTGTCCGTGCACAGGGAGGTGAGAAGGACAGGTCCCATTATCCCCAGTGTGGGGCAAGGAGAGGCGGCAGCTCCCCCTCAGAGATCCCATCATCTGCTGAATCGAGGTTTAACGATGTGAGAAACAGTGGCTCCCACCCAAAACACTCCCGGTCCAAAGGCTTAACCTTATGATATCCAGGTGATACTGGGGGTTTTTAGAGACAGTTGAGCCTCGTGAAAGATTTGAGCAGTTTGTTGAGCAGGCATATTTTGCTACGTGCCTTTACCAGGTAGTCAGAGAGGTATTCAGTGGCAAACCTCTCCCACTGCTCCCATTGCAACACACAACCGGGCAGCCACACACGGTGCTGGGTGATGCAGTCACTCCCTTGTCACCTGCCACTCCCAGGACAGTTCTGGACTATGTAGTGTGAAAGAACAAGCTTTTTATTCCTTCAAGATTTTCAGAAATTTCAAATAACTGTTCTACATATGATCAGGTTAAAAAAAAAAAAAAAAAAAAAAAAACAGTTTTAAAAATTTCTACCTAGAAACTATGACTAAATGAACTTAATGCAAGGTTTCATTTTACCTTCTTGAAATGCTTCATTCTGACAGCTTTAAAATTTTTCTCCATTTTTTTTTTCCAAGATGAAACACAAAACCGGAGTCAACTTTTCCTGAAAATAGCAACAATTCTGGCAAATCAGCAATTTTCTAAGAAAAATTATCTCTGGAGAAAAATCCTAACAAAACCTAGTTCTGTTATTTCCTCCCAACACCACACAAGAATATGCCTCCATGGTGTAATTCACCCTTAAGTTTCATAGCAACTCTGATGCAGACATACTGCACACACAGATATTAGAATATGCCTTTGACATCACCAGCACAATGCAAAACAGTGTATATACAATATGGCCAAGCAACGCTGCTATGGAAACCTTGCTTTGAATTCCTGTGTACGGGGTGTTTAAATTCTTATCTCTAATATTGCTTTAACAGAATTCTGTGTACTTTATTTCCTTGCTCAAGTCATCTCCTTTCTGGAAGGGCTCTCCTTCCTGGAAAAGAAAGATGTTTTTGTGGGTGAAGCAGAAGGTGATGAGACCTGCACTGCATTCCTGGTGCTGCCATGTACACCAGCTCCATGAGCTGCAGCAAGAGAAATAACTGATCTGTGCCTCAGTTTCTGCAGCTGTAGAATGGAAATGAGATGATGTTTTACTTCAGATATGACTCGCGTGTGCTTCGAAATCCTTTGTGGCAGCCAGAGGATACATGCATTCCTATTTGTTACTTTCTGTAGGCGAGGAGTTACTGTCCTCTACAGACCTATGCTGATGATCTCTCTGTGTTGGAGAACCAAATCAGGAAGTACAGTCGCCCACTCATGTAGCGAACAGATAAGTAATAAAGCAGCACACTTGCCAATTCCTAAGGAGGTGGTTTCTTAAAAAGACATTGGAAGCTTTCGTGTTTTGATGCTGACTAATTTCAGAAAGTTCCCATTTCACTCTCTTCCTTTTAAACTCCTTCAAAAAACATGTTTACCTGATATTCTGAAGGCTCTTCTGCTAGGGAGGATCAGACCGGCCAGACTGAAGGTAACACTGCTGGAAGAGCGCTCTTGATCTGTCCATCTCCTCCAGTTGCCAGGTGCTCCTGGTGGCCCTAGCGGAACCTTCCAGGTCTCACCCCGACAAGGAGAGGACACTGCAGCCAGCAGTAGCCATCTGAAAGGATGCCAGCTGCATCCTGGGATGTACGGCAACACCTCCCACAAAATCTGAGCAGAATGTGCAACCTAATAACCATCACCCAGCAGCCAAACTCACCCCTGCAATCCAGTGATCGCAAATGCAGATTAACTCACTTGCATTTGTCTGATGGTGTAATTGCCAGACTGCACATTCAAATGAGTATTTGTTTAACTGTGTGATACACAGATAGAGCTTATACACTTGAGGCCAAATTTACCCCTGTTGTAATTTCCCTAACTCCAGCAGCAATTACTCAAAGGACTAATTTGGCCCACAGTGTTTCCTAGTACATGTGATTCATCATTTCTTTCCTATAACAAAGAATAATACCCTGTTTCAATCAGTGGTGATGTCCTGGCCTCCTTGAGGCTGCCGGACTCCCTGCTTAATCAGACATAAAACAAATCACTTGCAGAGGCAGAGGCGTACAAGCATGCTTTAATTACAATATTGTAACACCAATTAGAGATCTATCTAATCGAGGACTCAGTACTTCCTACTCGAGTATTACTCCCATGTTGGGATAATTACTGCTAATTAAGCTTGGAACTAATTAGGCCAAATGATCTCATTTATACCAACATAGATGACTTCTAGGAGTTCACACACACACACAAAAAAAGTCCAAGGGTGATTTTATCATTCCTGGACTCACCAGCACTTCACTTCCAAAATGGACTGTCTTTTCCCAATGGATAATCCCTGCTAGAACTCAAGTCCCAGGTCTCAGATGATCATACATTCTCTCAAGGTGGAGAAACACTCTCTGAAGGCGTTTCAGTTGGTTGGGCCAAGTCACCTTCTATTCTAATAGACACAATGGATTAACAGAATCGTGTCCCATCATGGCCTGGTTAATTCCAAACCTCCAGGCCACTCTCACAGTTATTGTTACAGTTCTCAGTGCACTTAGCACTACCCACACCCCCAGGATTGCTGCACACAATAAGGAGGTTTGTCATAGGGTGCAGTGCAGTGTCAAAACAATAACTTAAAAAAACCATCCCAAAACAACTCTCAAACACACCAACAATCGCAGGTACTCATCGAATGATTCGCATCAATCCTGCTTAAAATTAGAAATAGCATCCCAACACCAGCAGTAATGGTAGCTCAGCTGTGATGGCTGAGGGCAGGGGCTGACTCTGGCTAATGGAGCTACTGTCTGTGCTGCAAGACTCCTCATGTTCACGGTGTGACTGTATCTAACAAAGTAGGCTTCATACTGCAGTCAGAAAAATAAAGGACAGCCCATGAAGCTGTGTTTATGTTGCGGTTTCTCCTCCTCCCCCCCAGCCCCAAAATTCTGCACCAGCTCAGCACTGAGATTCTCAGGTTGAAGTGTCACCAAGGCAACTCCCATTTAGACCTGCTCTTGGCTCACGGAAACAGTTACAAGCAGTAGGGAGGGTGTTCCCCGCCCAATGGTTGAACGCGGTGGGGTAAAACAAACCTTAAAAATAAAACCTTTACATTTTGTCTGGGTATTTTGGGGACTATGAGTTAGCTTCTCACCCAAAGACAGTTTGCACCAGTGGCATGATTTCCTCCTCCAGTATTGGCTGATTTCAGATTCATGGCTGAGTGAAAGAAGAATGCCACCTACCAGAATACGAGTCCCACCTCTCCAAGTGACTGGACATCTTGCAAATGAAAGGAAGGACCAGTTTCCAAGAACTGGCTGGGGGCACCCATCCTGTCACCCATCTGTCTGCACTCCAAACTTCACAAACCTGCACGGTCTCCTGTCCCTGGGTACCTCAACACCTCTGCTTTGCCTGTCGTGTCTGCAGAGGCTGCAAACCAGCAGGTCTGTGCTAACAGACACTACAGGTAACTCAGGAAGGGTTCAGTCACAGTCACTGCACAGGCTACCTCTTTCTGCACATCCATTCTTTCAACTTCTGCCTCAAAATCAAGCCTTACAGGACCCACTTCAAGGTGCAGCATTGCTTTCTCCTTACTTCTGCCTTTCTCTCACCAGCTGCCTTTATTACTCCTGAAGCTTCCTCCTAAACACTTCATTTTCTCATGCTTTCTTGTACTTCAGGCTGGAATCCCAAAGCCGATGAGCCCAGGAATTCATCATTGTCTCCAGGTCTTCTTCCAGCCTGCCCCTTTATCCTCACAGCGATCATTGTTCCCTGGTGAGTCACAGACACCCCCCACACACACTTCTCCCCTCCAAATGCCTCCTGAACAATCTTCTCTTTTCCAAAGCCTGTCAAAACTGAGCCCAGCAGGATTCCCTACACCAACCTGACCTGGTTACAATACCTCCTGGAACTGATCCTCCAGCTGTCTGTGAAATTTCTGTAGAAGTGCCACTTCTTTATGCAATACCATTAGCAGAAGACTGATAAATAATGCACAGGAATAACACAATCCCCAATAAACAATGTACTGCTTCTTCTCCTATTTTCTTAAGCGAGCAACATGGATCCTAAATCTGATCTCCCCCTCCAGTTGTTACCCAATCCTCATCTCAGCTACCAAACTCTCTCCTCCCTCCCCTAGCAAGCCTGTCATTCCTTTCCTCCCAGCTGCCAGAGCCTTTGCTGCTACCTCCTCCAGCCCAAACACATTGCCAGACATGAATGCAAGCGTCCACACAACACAAATGCAACCGTCCAGGCACGTATCAGGTTGCACGTTGAAAATGCACGTTTCCATACTCTGCAACAGCGTATGGAAACACGTGCACAGCCCACTGAATATCATATTTATTTGGGTATCTGCTAGAAACCCTGCAGGAAGAGGTGAGTTGGAGGAGATCTTCTGATGAAAACAAAATCACTGAACCCGAAGTCTGGGCAAGACAGTGGTAGATATAAGATCAGGGCAGTCTTCAGCAGAAGCACACATTGGGCCCAGGGGGCCTCTGAATGGCTTCTTTAGTGTTAAAAGGGAGGAATTCAGGAGCTTTAGATCAGAAGTACATCCCAAACGGGCATTCGACTCTAATAAATAAGGTGCTTTACACTGACAGAGTGCCAGAAACCTCCCAACACCCTCCCCACGGTCTGCATACAGGCATCTCTTCAGCTGCTGGTGGTTTGGATGGCAGAAACCAAGCAAACAATCTCCCCACGTCACAGAGGAGGGAAGGGAAGCAACATCCTGCCGAAGGAACATCAAGTCACAGCCACGACAGAAAGCACCAAGAATGCTCTAATTTGGGATTGCAGTAAATCCTTCAGGACAGGGACTGGCTCTTTCCAGGGTCTGGACAGCACACTGCACAATGGGACTCCAGCCCCATATCAGCACTTCAGCATGCAGTGTACAAATATTTACTGTCACCAGCGGCCTGCAGAGAGAGGCTGTCTCAGATGGACCTCCCCAGGGGCATCTGCAGAGATGATGGAAGTCTGAGTCAGTGACCTAAGACCCAGACCTGGGGAGCTCGCTGCAAGCCACAGTTCAGCATGTCCTCCTTCTAGACAGGTTCCCTTTTTTTTTTTAACGCTCACTGATTTGGAGGTTTTAACACTTTTTTTTTCCGAGCAAATCCCATAATCTTATCCAGGGTCTGCATACATGCAGAGGTCTAGTTGGTGGCCAGCCCTGCATGGCCCTAAGAGGTCAACCCTGTATTTGAAAACAAGAGGCAAAATGTGCAAAGAAACACACGCAGGCAAGAAATGAACAAATCCTCATTCTCCCAGCACACTAGCCATGGGAAAACACGCAGGGTCCCAGCAGCAAGATGGCAGGAGTGTGGGGATGTTGGCCCTGTCCCCTGACATCCTGAATATCTGGACTGGTTCCAGCTCCATTTACAAAAGGAAAGCAAAGGGGCTGCTGCTTACTGCAGGCAGCTACCAGGTTCGTAACCTCAGCCGTCCCAGGAGCTCAGGCTCTTGTTGAATAAGGAAGGGACATATCCCTAAGTCTGAGGTTTAGAAACAAGATGTATTTATTTGTTATTATTTTCAGTTATCTGAGTGCAGCAAAGGTCAGAACACTTATCTTCTGGGGTTGGTTCCTGCTCCCACTCATGTGGTTCAAAACCAATTGAATGATTTTCTGCATACTTCTCAGGCAGAAAAAAAAAAATCCAGGGGGAATGAAACCTGATACAGGGCATTTTCTAAAGAGGATCTGTGGGAAACAAGGATCCACCGCAATGGGAGGAAGGGCTTGTGGGCATTCCTGGGTACCTCCTCCCCAGTCCCTGTTACACACAATGAAACATGAATAAAGATGACTGAGAAGGCCACAGCTTTTTACCTACATTTTAGCCTAAGCTGGTATCAAGGACTGGAGTGGACAGTATCACCTACGTGATACTCCCAGAGCTGCATTTTGGGTGACAAGTTTCAAGGACATAGCTGCATATCCTGTGCCCTGTGCACCGGCTGCTCCATAATCTCCAAGATTAATTTATGCAAAACATGGGAAGATGTGCTTTTTCCTTTTGCAGTGAATGACTTCATTAACCTTTCAGGAGCTTGCCAATAGTGAAGTTGAAGCAATGGGAAAATCACACTTCTGGGAAAAGGGGACTTCTGCCATGTAGCTAAGAGCACATACCTGGGAGAGGCCAAAGACACCAGCAAATGATGGACCCTGGATGGTTTAGGAATCTGCCTTCCTGCTCTGCTCTCCCTGACACCCTCCAGTCTCTGCCTTGCTCGTACAATGGTCCTCCTCCCCTGCCTTCTGACAGCTCACGGCATGACCAGAGAGACAAGGAAGCCAGATGGGAAGGCAAATGAGGCAGAGGGTTTTAGACAGAGTCTGGAGAGAGACCTAGCCCAGAGGCAGAGCAGGAGGGAAAAAGCAGGTAAAACAGGTGAAGCAGGTATGGAGAGGGAGAAAAACGGCTGTGGGAAAAATGGGAAAAGGTGCACAGCACCGGCATGGAGCACGAGGGAGATCATCATGCTAAGGAAGGGTTGGAGTGTTGCAGAGACAGAAGGGAGAAGTCAGGAACTGTCTGGTCAGGGGAGGCTCATGACGTTAATGAGCCTGGGACTGAGTGACACCTGGCAGGAGGAAATGTGGTGATACCCAGGAATAGAGCTAAACTCCACTGGAGGCCAAAAAGTCACCATGCCCTGTCCTGTAGGACACTGGATGGACTTCAGCACAAGGCCATCTGCTTGACCTCTTTGTGCCTTGCTGTCAGGAACACCTCATGAGCCCTGATTTGGCTGTCTCTCCCATCAGCCTAGATGCAGCCACCTTTCCCTGCCCTGAGAAAGGGACTTCTCCATGCCACGTGTCCCCTATGTGGGAAGAAAACAAAATCCATGAGGGGATATAAAAAAACCACCACTTTTCAATTGCTGCTCCTGGACATGATCCTTGCAGCCAAAATCCTGTCCCTGAAGAGAGGTGGTTAAATACACCGCAACCACTCTGGCTGACTTGAAGGAAACTCTATCCCACATCAGATAGCGGGATAGCCTCCTCCTCGTGGCATCAGGTGGCTCTCTCAGGCAGATGGGAGAGGGGTTCTCCCTACCACAGCGACCCTGTTGTTCCTGTCCTCTTCCAACAGCAGGACACTAAGCACAGGTCTGCCAGGAATATAGCACAGCTGTCCTGACCTGTTGGCTACTGCCTCGTGGGCTCAATGCAACTCTCCATCAAGATGCAGAGGGCTTCCCAAACCTTGGTGCTCGTCCTCTGCCTCCTCCATCATGGCTTTCCCTGGCAGGGCACAGGGCCCTGAACTCAGCTGGAAGTGGCACAGTGGGACAGTCATCCTCTCAACAACCAGATGCCAACACACAGCCAGGCACAGCACAATCCACGTTTTCAGGACAGAGTGTCTAGAGCCAGGGGGAAGTCAGGGGAATGGGAACAGGACAATAGGTCAAGACCAGAGTAAGTCACAAGGTCACGTCGAAGGAGGTAAGGTGACGTCAGGAGAAAACATTTGAGACGAGAGACTTCATCAAGCTTCCAGGCAGAAACAAAGTACTCAGACATTAAAGTGACAACCGTGCTGCAGCTCAGAACGACACTCGAGGCAGCTCCATCCAGAGCCAGCAGCACACACATGGAGGGAGTCTCACCTTGCTCTCTCAGAGGGCAACCCCCACCTCGCCTGGCCGGCCACGGCTGCAGCAGGGGGCTGTCCAGCTGATCCCACGCCCTGTCCTTCTCCCTCAGGCCTGGCCAGCCCACCCCTCTGGCAGCTCCCAGGCAGCCAGGCCGCAGGGACACACAGCCAGCAACAACAAAAAGGGGTCCACCGTGGAGACACACACACATAAGGGAGGAATTTGGAGGATAAACTAGAGGGAAGCGATAGGAGTGTGTGGCGCATGAATAGTGGGGGAGGGTAGAAGATACAGGGTGAGAGAAGAAAATGACATGAACAGAAGGAAGAGAGCTGCAAATAGAAGGGGATATGGAAACAGCAGAGAGAGACAGATTGCAAGAGCGGTGGAAGTAGAGGAGACCTAAAGGGACAGAATATAATAATGACAACTCTCAAAATGAGAGGAAAAGGAGAGAGAGGAGAGGAGAGAGGAAAAAAGGTGGAAAGGAGAAGGGAGAGGGGTGAGGGGAGAGGGGAGAGGGGAGGGATTTATGATTTCCTGGAGAGGGAAGACAAATGCCCTGCATGTTTTTCTCCTTAGTTTTCAAAGGTTTTGTGGAAGCAGAGTAAAGACTTGTCATCCTCATTTGAAGAAGGGAGGAACTACGGCACTGAGACAGAGAGGCAGTGAATGAGTGAGGTGGTAGAAAGAAGCTTAGCTCCCTACTTTGAGTTTTCCATCAAAGACACAGGTGAAGTACAGCCTAGACTTTCTTCTCCTGAGCATGCCACGGAGAATCCACTACTCAAAGATGGTAGGAAGAGAGCCTGCTAGAAGAGCGAGAGATAACCCAAAGTAATGTAAGAAAAAGAGGGGTACCTGTTTTTTTTTTGCCAGCACCACCAATGTCTCTGGAGATGTGTCTTCAGATGTATTCAGAGTAAACTAACTTAGAACACACCAAAATGAGCACTGTCTGAGTGCTTACGTGGGGAACTGCCCACAGGGAGAAGGTGTTACAGTATGGGTTCAGGTACTTGCCAACCCCACCAGCCCACAGCCAGCTGCAAGGAAGATGGAAGGGGGGTGCACGGGAGGCTGCGTGATGGGGGCTCTGCTCCTGCAGCGCTCACTGATGTCTTCTGTCTGCAGCTCTTTTTTTGGGTGTCTAGAATTTATCCACTTTAATTTGTACCACCTTTGTGTTTCAGCTGCCACTATGGACAACAGGCTTTTTGTTGTTTGACAAACAAACAGCAAGCCCCCAAGCACAAGTACACCTAAGCCAAACATAGTTTGTAAGAGCCTTGAATAAACCAAATACCTGGTGCCTGCTTGAACTCCTGCACGCACTTGGGCAAACAGAGCTTCCCAGTTACTCCCCACACACAGGAACCCAAAGGATCCAGCATTTTCCTAATCTCAGACAGCACTACTTTATGGCTTGCTAGCACACGAATTGTCTAGGATTCCCTCATCAATGAGTGACGAAGGTCTCTCTGCTATAAATTGATGTTAATGGCAGGTTGTGCACCTTGTTTGTTTATTGCCAAGGAGGAATGTTTGCCGTGGCTGTCAAGTTTATAAAAATATTTCCATGACTTCAGACAGCTTGGCATTTTTACATGCAGCTGAGAGAGTGGGTGAATGTACAGATGAAAAATTGAAGAAACATTGTTGAGGTTGGAAAAATAATATCTCCTAGCACCACCGAGGTGGCTTAGAAAGGCCAGGGAGGTCAGCGATATTTCTGAATAAAAAGCTGTTTTTTCCCACCATGGGTTTCTGAAGAGCTGGCAATAATTAAGCATTACAACACCTTTCTGAAGTAGATAACCCAGCTGAGGCCATCTGAGGTTAAAGGACTTGCCCGTGATCACACAAAGCAAATCAGTGGCAGAGAGGAGAATTAAACCCAACAGGCTTAGCCTCCATGACCCAAGTCCTACACACCTGGCTGATGTCCAGATGGAAGGACAGGAGCTGTACCAGCTGTGGACCTGACTGTCAAGCACAGGCCTTCCCAGGCAGTCTAGCAATTGGGCAAAGAGCTGAGCGACAGGCACCCACCCCAACTTCAGACAGTAATTGTGAAAACAAGTGACAGAAGGCTGGGAAGCAGTGCCTAGTTACCAACCACGGTGCCAAGTGGATTAAATATACATCGATAGATTCAATTACAAAGAGCAGCATGCAAAATGGAAGTGATTGCAGTCAAGGACCCAGGATGGCAAGAAATAACCTCAAAATAAAATCACGGGCTTCAGTAAGAAGAAGTCCATGCTTCCAGAGCTCCTGGAGAAAGTTCAGCCTTCAGTCCCCAGGGGTACTGTCCCAGGCCACCCCAGGATGGGAGGGTGCAGTGACACCCAAGCCCCAAGGGCTAGTGAGAAGCCTGCAGGACTCAAGTTTAGTGGGCTGAGAGAGATCCATATCACCTAATGCTGAGCAGCCCTTTGTTATCACTGTCACCAGAGAAGCTGGAGAGTGAAGTGCAGAGAAAGTGAGCTGTTCTCCTCTGTGTGTCCCCCCTGCCCCCACCAGCTGCCTGCTTCTCACTGGGGCAGGGCTGAGACACATCACTGAGTGAGGAGGAGGAGACCTGTGTCACACTTCGGGGGTCCTGGGCTGGAATATCCAAGGATACCCTTCCCAGCGTGGTTATTCAGCCCTGCATCCACCTGTGCCCAAATGCACATTCTGTTTTGGGGGGCCCTGAAAGTACTGGATTTGGCAGAAGGCAAGGTCAGATCCTGACAGCACTGACAAACTCAGCAGTTCAATACTCCTCATCTGTAGGGGGAATGGAAGCTCACTCTGCTCTCCTTCTTTGCCCATGCATTTCCCCAGGATTTCAAAGCATTATGGAATTTTCATTGCAACCCCCCAACCACCTCCATCCTGGACTTATCACGACACATGCACTGCCATGTAAAGATTTAATTTCCTTCTTCTTGGAGCAAAAATAGAAAGGATAATCATTCAGCACTCCATACACACAGCTGTCACCTGAAAAATGCAGGTGAGCACAGTTAAATGGAAAGGCAAGTACAATCTCAGACCATTTTTTGGTACCTGGAGAAGTAGACCAGCAGCATTTTGCATGCGAGATTACAGGTCTGTGTGTAGTTGCATTTTCACATTCTGTTACTGCAATTGCACGCAGCCAGTTACGTGCCTTAGCAGCAGCTTACAAAAGCAGTTGCTGCTAAACATACAAAATCCAGCCCCCAGATGCACAGGCGCAAGACTAGAAAACTGGTCCTTCTTTTTCTGCCACAGAAAAGATGTGTATTTGCTGGCTGCGCCTGCTCCCTGTGCAAATGCCACACCAGCATATTTCCTTGCATTTGTATGTTGAGCCACATATTCATTCAAGCTTTGCAATAACCTAAGATGTATACAGCATTTTGCAATTAGAAGCATCCCAAAAATGCAAAAAAGGCCCCGGTTTTTGCATTAAAAAAATCTCCCAGCAAGCAACTGTAACCACCTCTCCAGCCGGAATGTACTGTCTGTTTAAGGCTCCAGAGAACACAGTGCTTACCCTTTAAGACAGTAAGAGATGAATACTTTTTTTTTCATTTAAACTATTGGGAGTTTTACCTAGATAGACTGCAATTTCCTGAGCTCGAATCTGGCAAAGTGCCCGGGGCTAAGACCACTCCCCCTTCTCCTTTTGGCAAAAATTACCGTGGCGTCTTTAATAGTCAGAAGTAGTTTTTAGGGTTTTGTTTTCACAAAAGATGCTGAGAAAAACCCAGTTGTGCAAGCAAGCAAGCCCGGGTACTGCAGAACTTCTCCTAAGAACTAGACTGAGTTCGACATCTGAAGAGCACTATCCCCAAATACTCTACCGAAGGATAGTTCAGTTCTGAGTCACAGGGAAGTGGACTGAATCACAAATAGCCATTCCTGCTAACTGCTCTCACCCCCCTACCCATCCCAAGTTTACAATCCAAGCAGTGACCAGGTTGAGGTTAGCTTGGGAAAGCTGATGAGATCACAGTCTGGGGAGATACAGCCTCAGACAGCCTCAAGTTTTTGTTAACCGGCTCCTTGTTCTGCGTGGAGACACTGACAGCAGTTGTTACACCAGGTTTACCATATGTTTATAATATTGCTGTTATGGGAATACATGTCCAGTCCATGTCACTGGCAAGTTGTGCTGTTTTCTGCTGGAAGGACAAAACAGAATTCACTGTCCAACAGAGCGCCGAGTGTGTGCATACTTCAAGCAAAATTTATCGTCGCGTGAGTCACACTCGGTGCAAAACCACACGCTTTGTCCGTGGGCCGGTGTGCGAGCCCGCCGTGGTGTCTGCACAGGCACACACAACCCTTGGGGTGCTGCTCCTCTCCGGGAGGTGGGCAAGCACTACCCCATCTCACAGGCTGCCGCAGCAAGTTCCACACAAGCTTAAAGGCAATTTGCCTAAGGCTGCCCATCAGATCAGTGCCAGGATCTCAAGTTCTGTGAGACCTCTTTGTCCCATGGCCATTTCTCATGCAGGACAAGTGAAGGATAAAGCAGGGCCAACATTAACTCAGTTAGGGTCATAACTCTGCATCACATAGCAAAAATATTTGCTTCTCCACGTGTCCCAAAATGGTGTTTAGGGCAGTGAGTTGGCTTATGGGACACAGAAGTTACATGTTTGTGTATGAGAGACTGCTGTCAAAACTACAGCGCCTGGGCTGCCTGCATCGTTAGGTGTAGGGCAGGGAGCACTGGTGGTGCTCCCATCTCCGGTGGGCAGGAGCAATGTCAGTCGCTCAAGTGGCTCTGCCATGCAGAAGCAGCACTGAATAACTAACTGCTGAGGAGAAATCCTCTTGTCTGACAGCCCCCAGCAAAATTCAGGCTGAAGGAGTGAAACACATTTTGTTTACTGCCAGCCCTACCTACTCCTGAGCTGCCACTGAAGACCTCTGAAGAAAGAGCAGCTGACTGGAACAACACACCACCAGTTCAAAGGAAAACCAATTTACCCATTTAGTCTCCTTCCAGACATCAGCAAACAGCATAAGAAATGGCCAACTCCCCTCGCCGCCTCCACCCCCCCCAGCCCTGACACGTTGCCATTTTCTGTCCCCGTCTCCATGCAGCTCGTCACATCCCATGCCGTAGTTGAGGAACGCCGTGCAGGGTTTAATTGTGCACACGTTCTCCGGGGAAGGGCGGCATGGGATGTCCACAAAGGAGCGGAGGCAGGAGGCCAAGGCTGGTTATTGGCCTCGAGTCATACTTGCTGATTGGCGCGTCAAGGATTTTAAAGTGCATAGCTGATCAGATCAGCAGCTTGTCCTAGAAGGAGAAAAGTGACATAAAATATGCACAAGCCTTCCTTCTGTCCTGACAGCAGGTTGAGTTTTCAGATGATGTGGAAACAGCAGCCTGCTCTCCTCCCCCCAACATGGTCTCCTCTCGCGCCTTTGCTGCAGCACTGCCGTCTTGTTCCCGACTCCCGAGGCTCTGCTCCCTCCCCAGCCTTCATGCCGAGGCTCAGACTCTGGCCAAGGGGCTCCATGCTACTCTTTTTATGCCCACTCAGCCCTTGGCTTTTCTTCTCAGCATGCCAAGCAGGGGCTCATTAGTGTTCCCTGTTGTTAAGCTTTTGTGGCTCAAGCCCATCCAGCGCCAAGCTGGAACAGAAAGGCCATCAAATCCCCATCCAGGAGGGCGTAAAACTTCCCTGTGCTGCCAGCCCAGCTGGAATTCAAACAGGTGATCCTGGAGAGGAAAGGTGTAGCATGCACACGTGTGATCTGCGTGTGTGGGAGCGGCGTATGAGCTCTGCCTGCAACGAGCTGGTGCTGCTTCAGCTTCTTCTCAAAGAGAGTGGCTTGGAGTACATTTGACCTGAGACCTGTCCTCTGCATCTGCATGTGTGTAATGCTTTATCTGTGCCTGTGAGATGCCTGCAGTGTGTCCCTGCTCCATCATGGGAATGCTGCCATGAGGGGAAAAGCTAAAACATGTCACATACTGGTTTTAAGCCCCAGCCACCTCACATGCACTTTGTGCTAGCACAAAGTCAGCTGTCAAATACTACTGCTACCAGGCTGATGGAACGAGCTATTCTGTAAACTGAGGAAAACACAAGAGTTGGGCCATGTCTGTGCAGGAACCACGCTCACAACGCGAGCACGTTGCCCCTCAAGAGGAAGGATGTGCGACACAAGCAGGTGTGTTTGCACAGACTTGCTGTTTCCATGCGTGTGGAGATGCTGGGTGCATGGAAACATCAATAAAGTGGTAAAGCTTTATTTCATCCCCACACTTACTTTCACAAGGGACAGCTGATTTTTTCCTTGCTATTGTCAGAGTCCAGCAAAATTAACAGAAATTTACAAAGACATTTTAAGAGAAGGCTCCTCTACCAGAGAAGCCACCTATGGAAAAGGCAAGCCACGTGCTCCCTCCTCATCCTCTCAGCTGCACTCCTTGCACAAGTTACAATCAGCCCGGCTACAAAAATCTCTTCCCCTTACCAAATGCCCCAAACTCCACCAAGTCAGAAAACTCAGCCTCTGTGTTCTTCCATACTGAAAAGTCCTGCTACATCACACTTAGCTTAGCTGTGCTTTAGCCTTGTTCATGCCCTGATTCAGTTCAAAATTTCCCCTCTTTTTAAAGCCCTCCAAGGAGATGGTCCAAGGTCTTCCTTAGACATCCTTCCTCCCCACTCCCCCCATCTGTCTGCATCCCCTCTCCACAGATTTTCCACCCAGCTTCAGAACCGTAGGTGCTGGAGCCACCTCCTTCTTCTCCCCAGGTCCAGCTGCCTAGAACAGGCATTTTTCCTCCCTACCTCATTGCCTGACAAGTCTCCTTTCAAACATGATCTGATACTTCTCCCCCTCCTGTGACGATAAACCTCAGAGTCTCTCTCCCTGCTTCTCGCATACCTCCATCACTGGACTGACTGTAAGGCATGTGGGATAAAGGTATCATGGAAAACGTTACAGCAAATCACAGGGTTTTGCTTTGATTCTTTTTCTGCTTATTTATTTATTTTTTTGAGGGGAGGTAACAAGTCAGAGAGAAGCTGGCTGAGATTTCTGCCGTACATTTTTTTGCAGCAGCAAGATCCTCCATCTTCCTTGCTGGATTGAATAGGGTCTCAGGACAATTTAGACTCCCTCCCCCATCTCCCATTCCTGCTCATATTCTTCAACACATGATGCTCTCCTCCCAGCCTTGACTGGGAAAGCACATAGCCTCACTCTCTCCCCCTCTTCCAGCTCCTGCCTCGCATAGGTTGTGTCAGGACATTAGGATGACGAACATTTGTGCAGCTGAGATTCTTGTAGGTTATTTTTTAACAAAACAACTAGAATCAATGAAACCTGAATGATGGCACACGACAAACTTAAAAGACCTCGTGAGGATGCACCTAGCATTTCAGGAGGCTTTCTGTGTCTCATGCCTAAAGGAAAAAATATCCCTCCAAATTTAACCAAACCCAGTACCGATACTGTGATAAGCCCGGGTGTGAGGAGCAGGGATTCTCTCCCCTTTGCTTTTNCCTTTTTTTTTTTTTTCCTTTTTTTTTTTTTTTTTTTTTTTTTTTTTTTTTTTTTTGGCTCTTGCACATTATCACCTCACCAACAGTAGGATAACAGCTAGAAAACCTCCGGCAAGAGAGCAAGCAAGCAGGCTTCACATTGCTGCTCTCACGCCGAGCTCGATATTTACTTGCTGATAAATGGCAACTGTAAATACATCTCATCTAATCTCCCGACATCCAGGAGGGAAAAACATCTCCCATCCCCGCGGCGATCTGCCTGGCTCCGGAGGCAGCGGGATGGAGGGCTGACAAAAGACCCCGGCTTCCACCCTCCCCCGCGGGGCTTCTCCCCGGCGCGGGGCAGCGGGGCCGGCGGCCGCCCTGGGCTCTCCCCCCAGCCCTTCCTCGGACCGCCACCCCCATAAAAGCCGC
>VZTI01002266.1:2509773-2534455 GCA_013397865.1 Struthidea cinerea | reverse complement strand
TCTCCGCTTCTAGCTTTTTAGCACCTACACACTCTCTAATAGCTTCATGTCTTTTTTATATTGTGACACCCAAAACTGCCCCCAGGACTGGAGGTGAGGCTGCCCCAGCCCAGAGCAGGACAATCCCTCCCTTGCCCAGCTGGCGATGCTGGGCCTGGTGCCCCCAGGACAGGGATGTCCCTCCTGGCTGCCAGGGCACTGCTGACTCATATCCAATTCACCATCAACCAGGACCCCCAGGGCCCTTTCCATGGCACTGCTCTCCAGCCTCTCATTCCCCAGGCTGTACACACAGCAAGGGTTGTCCTGTCCCAGGTGAACAGTCCAGCACTTGCCCTTGTAAATCTTCATCCAGTTGGTGATCACCCATCTCTAATTTGTCCGGGTCTCTCTGGAGGCCCTGTCTGCCCTCGAGGGAGTCAACAGCTCCTCCCAATTAAATCTTGTCAGCGAATTTACTTAGAATTCCTGCCAGTCCTGTGTTCAGGTTGTTAATGACAATGTTGCAGATCACTCGGACCAGGATGGAACCAGCCTGATGTCCCCCTCATTCACCATAACTCTTTGTGCCCGAGCTGTGAGCCAGATGCTCACCCACTGCGTAACAGTCATCCCTCTGTGTGCCGGACGCTTTGTCCGGAAGGGTTCTGTGAGAAACAGTATCAAGAGCTTTGCTGAAGTCCAAAAAGGTTACGTGTGCTGCTTTTCCCGCTAATTGGTGTTTGACTGCTGACTTTTTCCTGCCCAAGTAACTGTTGCTGTTATCAGGGAAATTAACAACTGCAGTTGCTGGGTTCCCGCTAATTGGTGTTTGACAGGCTCTCTGCTGTTGTTCTCCTGAACTACCTGCTCCAGACTGAGCATGAGCTGTATCCACACTGTCTGGGTGACTGCAGAGGTGCTGTGGGGCAAGCTCAGACTGGCATAATGCGCAGTTCTGAGCAGTGGTCGAAAGAAAGAGCTTGCCTGAGTGGGCATGGGAAGGACCAGTGTGTGGCTGGTTCTCCAGACCTCTGGCAGATCCGGTGTGCAGAGGCGTGCAGCCTCCACGTCATGTGCCAGCCAAGTATGGGAGTCGGACATCACCTCCAGCCTTGGTAGCCTGGCAGAACTTGAAAGCACAAGTCTTGAACCACAGATAGTGGTTTTGCCAGGTTAATCCTTACATCTCCTCAGCTCTGGCTCTGCCCTCACAGTTGACATCTGACCATCTGCTCTGACAAAACCCTAAATTCTTGCAAGATGAGGTTACAAAGAGGAGACTTTCAACATTGCAGTAACTTTCATTTGTCTTTGGGTTCTCTACACGTTCACAGTCACCAACTATGGCAATAACCAGAGTGATCCTTATGAAGCAAGGCAGGGTTACCAGGGGCAGGTCAGAAGGTACTTGGGAATCACAGCTGGAGACATCTCTACAGTTACGGGGATGACACCTGGCGACAAGGCTGCACTTGAGAAAGCTGCACCTCATGCATCTGGCAGGTCACCTCCTGCTCCACTGCCCTGCAGAGCCAGTCTGCATGGTCCCACAGTGTTTGCCACCTTGGTGACCCTGACACCTATGCAATACAGAGCAGAGAGTTCTGCTGCTGCTAAATCTGTACCAGAGCACGCAGGCACAGCAGAGCTCTTGGGACACAAGCTGGCTTGGGTCCAGTACTAGTCCTGCTTCCTCAGTTCAGCAGTGTGCCTTCTGCAACAAGACTTGCCCTCACTCCTTTGTGCACAGCTCCAGAAAGGTACCATGACTTCACGGGATCAAGGCCAGAGCTCTGAAGTCTGCAGGACTCCTGGTGCTGCACGGGCACAGTGACTTGGGTCTTCACTGGCAGGACACCCCTGCACCACCTTTCACTGTGTGAAGGTGTTTGCAGTATCCAGGGGAGCAAAAGGAGGAATGAGTGACATCAGGGGATCTGCCTCTGACTAGGAAATCCAGAGTTTGTCCCAAGGTCCTCTCAGGTGTGCTTTGTCACCTGCCCCAGTGCCAGGTATGCCTCAGTACACACACCCCCATAATCCCAGCCCAGCAGCCATCATCACACTCCTCTCAGTGGGCACTGCCTGGCTCGGAGCCTTCTCCTTGAGTTTCCATCAAATGCCAGAAAAGCTCCCGCTCTCTTGTCCCTGGTGGCCAGAGCTCACATTTGGCAAGCAGAGCCCAGCAATCCTGTGGGAAGGCATGCTTAAACAGAGGAGCTGAATATATCTCCTTCCTCATCCAGCAATTATTCTGCTTCCTTTCCTCATCTGAGGTCCCCAGCCTGAGTGCCTCTGCCTCGGCGCACGCTGGATGCGCTCCCAGCAGTGCTCAGCCCTGAGTGTCAGCTGGGAGCGCGTGCAGCCACAACATCAGGCATGATCCCTGATCCCAAACAGCACCAGCTGTCACCACCTCAACCCACTGGGACTCGGTGCAATGGGGTTTTTCTAGTGTGCACATTCTGCCAGCCCCAAGCCTCAGAAACCCACCGAGCCGTGCATTACTCAGCAAGCCCCAATCCTAACCACCATCCCAACAAGGAGAAGCCGTGGTTACTGTGCTGCCTGCTTGGGGGCAGGCGGTTGGCAGAAGGGGGGGTGACCCTCCCGTGGGTCAGGGAAACTCCTGGCAGTCTCTCAGCAGGCCCCTGGGCAGAGGACTCGCCCCATTCACAGGTGCAGAGATGCCCAGCAGAGCTCCCCAGGGAGCTCCGGTGATGTGCATGGAGGGAAGGGTGAGCTAGGGCAGGCAGTGTGGACTCTGTGGGACGATGCACAGAGGAAAACCTCTCCTATCAAACATCTAGCCTTGAAATAGTCTGAGTGACCTCATCTGGCTCCCAGTGTACTCCAAACATGTGGGTTGATGTTAAAACTGTGCTGCTTAGGGCGGAAGAGCCCGGTCCACTTCCAATGTGTTTCTGCTAGGAATATTGCCACTGGCTCCAATGGGGACTGGGTTTGGGCCTGAGGGAAGGAGAAGAGGTGGAATGTGATGCCACCATGGAAGAAACCACCTGCATTTCCCAAAGCCATGCAGCCGTCCTCCTGGAGGCAGAGGTAGTAGAAGGAGGACATCCAGACGGGAACAAACTGACATCTGGAGCTCTCTGACTCCATAACTCTTTGTCTCTCCAGTACTTATTGTTCCTACAACAGGAGCGATTAGTGCCCCCACCAAGGTCAAGGCCTCCCTGACAAGGCACCGAACGGGCGTAATGAGAAACAGCTCCTGCCCTGAGCAGCTCGACTGGAGAAGAGATCAAGGGCATGGGAAAGGGGGACAGAGGTTGGAAATGACTTGCTAACCATGGCACGGGCCGGGAGAAGGGCTGGGATCACAGACAGGGGTCTCTCCACCTCCTTTCCGCCCCTCTCCCCCAGCCCAGTGCCCTCGGCAGTGAAACCACACAGACGCTCCTCCACAGCTCCGCGCGGCTGCAGAGTTAATGAGTTAGGTCTGTGAATTAGTTAATTTCCAGGAGCGGTTCTTTCATGACAAACACCACACAGCAGGCATTTTACATCTACAGCTACGAGAGCAGCCTCTAAGCCCACAACCCTTTGTCAAGAGTAAAAATAGAAAACAGTTGTGGTAGATGGGAAGAGACAGGAATAAGGCAAGGGCAGGGAAAGATGGAAGCACTACAAGTTCTGCAGAAGAATGGAGGCTTTGAAAATGTCCAATTATCTCCATAATCTGTGTGCTGCACACTTGTTTCAGCAAGATGGTAAAGAGGGTGGCTCAGGGCTACACAAAGCCATCTCTAACAATTACTGGGATTCAAAATCCTTAGACTCATTACTCAATAATTAGGGAGCCCATCCTAGCCCAGAAGTCACATCTTGCCACATTGGCTGAAGCTGAACAAGGCCCTTGCATTTCCATCCCACCACGATCAGGGGGACCAGCAGCGTGGCAGCCCTAGCAGTGCTCAGGGCCCCAGAGGTGAGGAGCAGACAAGGCAGAGGGAGGCAGCTGCAAGCAGGGGCAGTGCAGAGGGACAACAACTGCAGCCCCCAGAGGCCCTGTGGAGGAGCGATAAGGAACACCAGGGCAAATACATCCTTGGGGAAAGATTCCTTTCAGGGAAAGAGAGGTTGCAGGAGGGGCACTCAGAAAAGAGGGCAGCTCCACCCATAAGCACAGCTGTGCTGGGCCAGCTCAAAGCCCCAGGCAGCCCTGTAGCCTGTCTCCAAGTGCCAAGGGAGGAGATGATGGAGGAAAAGAGCATGTTCCCATGGACAATCCTCCAGTCCTGAGCTGAGCTTGCCAGCACAGGGATGGCAGTGGGTGCACAGCTGGTCCATGCAGAGCACCAAGTGAGCATGAGCAGGGCTGTGAAAGGCAGTGCTGCTGCACAGTTGTGGTGTACAACAGGCACAGAGGAACTGCGACTTTGGTGAGCGGTGTTTCCGTGGTGGGGAGAAGGGGTGGGGTGGCAAAGGCACGGGCAAGTGCCAGGCAGTGGAAAAGAGGGAGACAAAAGAAGGTATTTTAGAAAATAATGGAGGGGACTGATTAAGAATGGAGCAAGAGGGAATGGATAGGTCTCTAGAAGATAACACGGTAGGGAAGGAAGAGACTTCGATGACAGGTGGTGGTGGAAGAACAAAGCAGAATAAAAGGGAGGCGGTGTGAGGAAGAGAGAGTGAACACAGTCAGGCTGAAATGAGAGACTGAAATAATGGTGGGGAGCGCACCCCTCAGACATCCTTCAGAAAGGAAGTGACAAACAGTGAAAGAGGGGAAAAAAACCCCATAAAGTGCAAAGGGAAGAAGTGGATATCATTTTATCACTGAGTGTGAGGTGACGCTGGCATGCAGGAACCCAGTGATTGAAAAGCACGGGCAGAATGGTAAATTCCCCTACATGTGCTTGCACACCACAGGCACAAATAACCTGGGGATGCAAGGACTGAGTGTTAAATTGGAATGACGCCCAGAAGAGTGGCCCACCACCTTTCCTACTGTGTTTCTGGGCTGGGCCTAGAGCTCAGGCACCAATCCACCCCAGGCAAGACGTCCTGTGTCAGTGCCCCCCTAATTCCACAGCCTGATGGGGAGGAACCTACTGGTCTGTCTCTGAGGATCCCAGCCTGGGAAGTGCAGGAATCCTGCCTACGGGGAGCCAGGGAGCTGAAAACATCGAACTGCTTTGAACAATAAGGAGGTTCATCTCCTCACCTTGGGTGCTCTGCCTTTTGCCTACACTGAAGGCTTAAAATAGCCACAGGGAGACAACACCAACACTCTCAGGATCTGCCTGGGTGCCCCAGGATAAATGTGAGGCTGGTCTCAGCACACAGAGAGAGGAATCCAAACACCATGTATGTGGTTGTGGTCCTTTCTTCAATGCTCTTACAAGGAGAATTTTAGGTATTAAAATATAATTTTCCCTGTAACTTCCTTTTTAACACTGCTGGCCGTTCAGTCTGGAAAACGTGACTCAGGAAGAGGCTGTGGACATCTCCCTGAACAGAGGGGAGAGCAGCAAACATCAGAGAACAGAAATCACATCCCTTGTCATACAGACACCACCCAGGAAGGCCAGCTTGCCGCTGCTCTGGAGGAGGACTTGGGCAGAGGAGGGTTTGTATGCTCTGCCACATGCAGCCCTTGCCTTCCTTGAGAGGATCAAACGCATCATTTACAGCTGCGATTATCAAAGCCAATCTTTTGGTCTCATTGGTCAAACTGGGGAAATCTCCCAAGTGCTTGTACTGCTAAAATAAGATCTTGTTCAGTGGAGATTATGCAGAACCATCTCTTTCCAGGCACATTTTGTTAGCAAGGGATTAACTAGGAATGTTGACATTTAAGTTGTTGTCACTGCATATTTGAGGCTGAGTGTACATTAATTACAGGGCAGCACTGCTCCCAGCCTCAAAGCTCCTTTTTTAACAGAAGAAGGGACCGAGGCTGTGCCTCCCCCTGTGCGTGAGAGGGGTCAGACCTATGAGATGCTCCAGGAGGGGCTTCAAGGGGGAAGATCGGGGGACAAGGGGTCAGCGTTTCCGCTGCGTTGTTTCTGTCTGGTGCTACAGAGGCAGCCTCAGCTAATACCGTATTCAGGTGAGTGGGGCAGTGTGCACTGGTGGCAGACTATCATTTCAGGCATCATCTTGTCATATTTAAGGAATTGGGCAATTACTAGAGGTTCTTTGCAGAACCATATTTATCTCCAAAAGGGGGGGAAAAAAAGAGAAAGAAGAGGAAAAGAAAGGATAATATCACTTCAGCGAGTTGGTTTGTCCTTTTGGTGCTTGGATGGCAGGTAATGTTTAGGGCCATGCTCTCCTTTATCCAGCCTGGGTATCTCAGATGACTCTGAACTAAACCAGCTCAAAATATCAGTACAGCCATCCATCACGTCTCATTCACGCTGGATTTCAAATCTCATTATGATCCAAAAAGGCACAGGCAAAAATCCACAGTTTTGTTATTGCCCTAGTATTTCCAGCGCGAAGGCTTCCAAAATACCACAAGAGCAATGGTGCCTCGGCACACGGACATATGGCAGGAGCAGAGAAAGCTGCTCCGGTGCAATTGTTCAGCTCCATTTCATGGAGAGAGCTGCACAGGGGGAGGGCTGCGTGGCGGGTAGAGGAACAGAGAAACACGCCAGGCTACACAGAGCTGACAGAGGGAGCAGGACTAGAGGGAGAGCAGGGCAGCGAGAGACGCATGCAACTCGAAGGGAGAGACAGCAACAACGGCACACACCCCCAAAAGGAAAGGGAAAAAAAAAACAGGGCGGGAAACTGGAAGGAAAATAAAGGGAAAAGGCGGAAAAAGGTAGGAGCGGGGAGCGAGGGAAGGGAAGGGGGGCGATGGATGCGCGCTCGGGTCCCGCGGGCAGCCCCGGCCCGCCATCGCCCCCTGCGGGCCGGGCGCGGAGCTGCGGGCGGGGCTCCCCCTGCAGGGCGGCACCGCCGAGCGCCCCCATCCCGGGGGTCCCTCCCAGCCCCCCGCCCCGCCCTGCCGGGGGACCCCTGCTCTGTGCCTTCTCCGAGTCTGGCGGCCCCGCTCCTGCAGCCCTGCCGCGACATCACGANCAAAAGGAAAGGGAAAAAAAAAACAGGGCGGGAAACTGGAAGGAAAATAAAGGGAAAAGGCGGAAAAAGGTAGGAGCGGGGAGCGAGGGAAGGGAAGGGGGGCGATGGATGCGCGCTCGGGTCCCGCGGGCAGCCCCGGCCCGCCATCGCCCCCTGCGGGCCGGGCGCGGAGCTGCGGGCGGGGCTCCCCCTGCAGGGCGGCACCGCCGAGCGCCCCCATCCCGGGGGTCCCTCCCAGCCCCCCGCCCCGCCCTGCCGGGGGACCCCTGCTCTGTGCCTTCTCCGAGTCTGGCGGCCCCGCTCCTGCAGCCCTGCCGCGACATCACGAAGCTCCCTTCCTTCCTTCCTTCCTTCCTCCTTCTCTCTGCTTGTCAGAACGCTGTAGCTGCAAACTGCTGCCCCAGTCTGCGAGGGAGCTCTGTCTCCTCCATAAGAGGGGCTTTCTGGATAGATGAGACCATCCTCAAGGGGCAGTGAGATGGAGAAACAGCTTTTGAGGAGAGACTCGGAGAGAGCTGATGCATCCCCTCACCACCGCCAGGCAGTGAGGAAGATGCTGCCGGAGGAAGACGGACACAAGCTTGCAGCCCACAGCAGTGGCAGACCTCAGCCTGCCCCGTAGTGCTTTGCTCTTAGAGCACGTGTGATCCGAGGACGACCCATGGGATCATCCCGTGGGATAAGGGTCAGGAAACCCTGGCAAAGGGTCTGGGGCACTGTGATGAGAAAGGCCACCAGAACTGAGCAGGTCCTACTCCTACTCGTACCGCAGCGGAGAGGGACATCTTCACTTATAAGGATAACATGGGGTGGCCGAGGTGTCTTGAATCTTTAACCAAGTAGTACAAGCTTTGGGCGTTTTTTCCTTTCCACCGTGTGTAAGGGACTCCCCCATTTCTCCTCCTCCTCCTCCGTCAGCCTCGGCCGGGCGCTGGGAGCCCTTGGCCGAGCGCCGGGCGCAGCAGCAGCAGCGGCAGCGGGGAGTGTTTAAGTGCCCCCCGAGGCCCTCCCGCCTGGGCGCAAAGTGGAGAAGCAGCTGCCTGTTTACAGTGGGAGGGTGCAAATTGGCCTTCGGGGAGAGCCGCACCGCGCATTTCCCTGCAGCTCGGCTTGGGCGGGAGCGGGGGGGAGACCTCCAGCTGAGGAAAACAACCAGGAAGGCGAGTATCTGCCATTTCCTAGGGGGAAAGGATTCAGAGGAGAACTGTCTGAGTCTATTAACTGATGCTGGTTCCTGTGGAGAGATGGTGGCACACTGGTTTACTTCAAATAGTCTGTTTCCATCTCTAATACCACCTTCAAGCATTCAGAACCAGACACACAGAACCCCCTTCCTGCTACCTTCTACGGCGTGTCTCTCACAGAGGATTTTATTTTCCTAACGGGAGACACGAAGCAGGGTTTGCAGTAAATGAAAAGAACCGTGTCCATTTGCATGGTTGCATAATCACGTTATACAGGGATCTTTCAGACTCTGGAGAGCAGAGCGGGAGAGAGAGAGAAAAGTGGGACGTCATGAGCGGGAGCTAAAAGCCAGATCTCTCGATGAGATCAAGGAATAGATGTGAAGTCAGTCAGATGGAGAAATGTCTGGATAGCTCTTCCAAACAGTGAGAGTCGCAGGCTTAGCTCTGAACATAAACAAAGCGAGATGTTTCTGGGGGTTGGGCTAGGTTTTGTATAAACTCTGTTTCCTCTTCCATCATTGAAACCGGATGAGAAGAGCAGCCTGTAGCCAGGATCCTTTGCCTCTCTGCTGAGGGCTTACACAGGGCTCAATTCCCAGGGTGCTCAGGCCAGGACCTTTCACCAACATCATATTCACTGCAGAGTGAAAGAAAAATCGCTCACTTCATGCTGCTGAATGAGAAGCTCTATTTCCAGAATGCACATTTGCCTCTTACTAAATGGTAATTTACCAGCATTGTCAATATTCCCTTTTGGATTCCCTGGTGACCGTTGGTTAGTCCAAGCCTCAGCCCAGGGTCATCCAAACCACAGCCCTCTGAGAGAGAAAGCTTCACTCAAAATATAAGTGCTATTAAATCAAAAGGAAAAATTTTCACAGAAATTTAATATTCTCTGAAACAGGGGAAACCAAAACCGGACAAGTGTAGCCTTTCCTTTCTAAGGATAAGAAATCAATTTTGAAACCTAGCATCACCCATTTACTACCCTGTTACCCTAAAATTCCCACCTCCCCTTCCTTACTCCATTATTTGTTCTGATGTCAGTAGCAGGAGGGTAAGATCATCTCCATAAATATTTCGTGGTCCACTTTGTAACTCAAGTACTTCTGTGAAATTTTTAAAATCTAGGACATTTAGCCATCCAAACCATTTGAAATGTTTAACCATCTGAAGGATTTCTCAGCTGCTTCCTCGAGTGCGAAGTCAAACATCGCCTATCCTGCGGAAAAGGGAGAGTGGGAGGACATGTTTTTTACATGTTGTACCTCTTCGCCTCCTTTGCACAGTCTGATTTCTTGCTCACAGAGCAGTTAACGGATACAGTATTTAAAGGAGATGTATCCTCAGCCAGAGAGGACAAGGAAACAACAGGTGCCCAATCTAAATTAACTACCTCACCCCTAGGAGCAAAGCTGTCATCACCAGTCCCGAACTTGTTACAAGGAATAAAAGGCTAACGTGAGAGGCACAAGAGAGCCTTCCACCCCCCAGCAACCTGCAGCATATGGCAGCAGGAACCTGCAGGATTTCCAGTGGCATGGAGCATGACTGCCAGGGGCTGCCTTCCCTTTGATGCCTGGACCTTTTTGCATCATTTGGGAAGTGTGAGGAGGCAACAGGCGAAGTGCAAACCTAGCCCACTGTGCTCACATTAGATTTCTCAACATGTGGTGTTTGGTGCGAGTGGGATAACTGTCAGACATTGCCTCCAGAGGACACATTCCTCGGTGGGCTTGGGCTGCTCAGAAAATCCTGGATTTCTCCCCCAAGCCAGGCAGCTCCTGGTTACCTGTCTCTGCACTGCTGTGCCACATTCTGCCTGCTGCAACTGTACTGTGAAAATTGGGGCATTTATCCGTACCTCTGTGCTCCACATAGACACAGTTTAGCTAAGGACATCTCCTTTCATGTCCTCACTGCACCTGGAGCTCCCAAGAGAAGCACCTAAACCTTCCAGAGACCATTAACAGTCCCAAGAGTGGGACTGAAAAGTAAGCTGAGAGGAATACAGTGCCACGGAAGGGAGGGATACCTGAGATACCTGCAAATGAGCTTGTGGAGGTTCTGGAAGAAGACTAGGAGCTCTGGAAGCTAAGAGGTCCATAAAGACGCTGGTTACAGCTGAAAAATGTTTGACATAAACCACTAGACATTGGCAGTAGAATGTGTGGGTTTTACAGAGTTTGCAGAAATTAACGTATTACAAACTTCTTGCTTGAGATGTGAGGGGCCAAGTTATCTGCAACATAAAAGATGAACAGGACCTTTGCATCGAATTTCCTGCTCGTTTTCTGTCTGGAATGTCAAGAGGAGGGATGAGACAGTATTTTTTAATGATGAGAATGTTCTTTTTTGGCCTGGACAGTGCCATGTACACCTTACACACTGAAACAGGGATCAGGTACTAAGTAGAGGAAAGCTTCAAGCAGGACCCTGTAAGAAGAGCAAGGGGTTAGCCTGAAGTTGGGAAGGGGCAGAACTGGGGTGGGAAGGTGACTTACTTTGTCTCTGCTTGCTCAGAGGCTTCTGCTTTGCTTGTGGCTGGGCATGTCTTCTGGAGGGCACCCATGAAACAGGCACAGAAGAGCAACCAGGAACAGGCTCACTCCAACTAAAGCATGATCCATGTGGAGAAAAGCTGTCTGAGCAGGAGAGCTCCAGCAGCAGTGGCAGAAGTGTGGAGCTGTTAGGAATTGCTGGTGGCTAAGCCTGGCGTTAGAGAGCACATACCAAGGAGCTCACCAAGCCACACAGCCAGAGAAATCCTTCCCCGCTGCGAACTCATCCTGCTGGTCAAGACATGCAGGGGGTGTAAACTCCAGCAGACAGCTAGAAAACCGTCACAAGTCATGGGAGCCAGCAGGACCACTCCGTGCCAGGGTCAGTCCCAGTGAATCAGAGCTGCGTGATGCGGCCAGTGGAGGAAATGGTTTTCGTGTTTCAAAAACGTTCGCCAGTGCAGCTGGAACAGAGGTAGGCAAACAGCAAATGCCTATGGAACAAACTGCCAAGGCAATAACACTTGGCTACACTGGGGCAGCTCTAAAACTGAGTATTTTCCTCATCAGTGTCACTGCAAAGATGCCCAAAACCCCCAGGAAGAGTAACACTGAAGGGAGAGGTGGTATGGAAACCCTGAAAAAAACGAATATCGCTGTCAAGCTTTGATTTCCCATTTACGCAAAGATTCGTTTTATTTTTTTTAAATCTACTGGCAAAAAATAATCAGTGTGGAGACAGTGGGAGTGCCCTGTGGAAAAAAAAAATAGCTTTTCTGAAGAAGTTTTCAAAGAATGGGTCAGATCTCCTTCAAAATGACATTGAATCAGAAGAAATAAATGGAGCTACTCAGATTTAGTAACGAAGTGATCCTGTTGTTTTAATGTTATTTTATTTTAATGATGTTGGAAAAAGATGACAAATTGGCTCCCCCTGGTTTGGATTTTTCCAGACTGGCACAGGACAGATGCAACAAATGGAGAAAGCCAGTAGGACTATAAATGGAATAGAACTGTAGTTTCTACACTTAGCTATGTCTGTATCTCACATACCAGAACAAAAAAAAAAAAAAAAAAAAAAAGGCAAAGGGGAGGGAGCTATGCTGACTTGGAGTTAGGGCTTGTGTTAGTAAATTTAGGGTAAGATACATCTCAGAGCACTGCAAACTCTCAGGGCTTAGCATTAACTTGAAAAAAATTACCTTATCTCTGGAAATGCAGTGCTAAGGGCACCCAAAAGAATGTGATTTTTGTCATGCAGTGCCACTGCTGACCAAGAGCATGATTAAAGTTAGGTCATATTGACATTGGAAACCAAGGACACTACCCTCTCCTGCCAGCCACTGTGGTAATTCCCAATGGCAGTGGGAATGCATCTCTGCATTTTCAGATATCTGCATCTTTGGTTTAACCTTGAGCCTGACTTGCAAAATTTCTATTCACAGCACATCAAATAGTTACTTCCATTCATCCACAACAGTTTTCTATGAAGTTTACATTTCCATCTTCATCAACATATTTTCCAAAGACGTGCATTTCATACGAGGTGAGTTCTGCCTTGTCAAAGATCTCATGCTCACTGATTCCAGCCAGTCTCAATACATACTCACATGTGTATTTATTTTACTTAACCTTAAAGCAAAGCAGCTCAGCTTTGTTGTGTAGACGATCCTTATATTTTCTTGGTTTTGAGAATTTGTATACAGATAAACAACATTCAGGATCTGACATTTCACTTTGATTGCAAGTTGCTGTAATTAAGAACCAAAGCTTTATGAATTTTAATCATCAGCTGTAAGTGGTACATTATCTCTAGTTCACAATGAAAGCAATCAAGTGGACAAGATATTTTTAGAGACATTACTGTGGTAATATTACATTAAGTAGTGGTTAGTACACTATTTTCACACCCAGTGATTTCACACATTAATGCGGCTATAGATCAGCGTTAATGACAAGAGAAAGTTATTTTTCAAGTAGCATGAGAAGGGTGGTTAAAAGAGCTGCTGGGGATTTACACTCCAGCAGCAGGAGGGGCACCTCAGCGGGGCTGCCGCTGAAGATGCTCCAGCAGCAGGGGCTGCTTCCACTTCTGCTGGAGACCGAGGCAGGAGCCCCTGAATGGATACAGGTTAATGACAGGGGCAGCATTTTCTCCCTGCTCCTTGGGAAGGAAAAAAGGACAGGAGGGGAGAGCAAGGTAAAGTACAGTGACGCTGGCACTGAACCTCAGAGCGGGTGAGAGGAATAACACACTGCTTCTCGCCCAAGGCTGCCACTTCAGCAACACAACATTCCCCCCTTTCAAAGAGGGCACAGTAAAGAACAAATCAGAAACACCCTACGGCTTGAAGGTAAAAAAAAATAGGGAGTCTGGCACATTTTAAAGTTTCAGTGTATGCTACTCCACGTGGATAAAATGTTGTCTAGATAAACCTGTAAACACAGACATCTCTTCTTTCAAGGCAGGAGAGACTAATGCACGTTAGTGATTAGGGCCCCAAAAGGAGCACATTTAAGTGTTATCGTCCCGCTGAAGGATGCCAGTTCATCCAAAAATTATTTGCCTGAAACTAAAACTAATTAGAAACACTGTTCTGGGAAGGAGAAATTCTTCCTTCTTCCTGGAGTCTCAGATCTGGGATAATAGAAGCTCCAGCAGCCTTACCCCAGACCTGCAGGCCATTTTTATTTTACTGCAGAGGTCCTATGGGGATGGCAGGGCTGGGATTGAGAGAGCTCAGCAGCCAGCTGTGCCAGGCAGAGAGTATGCAATGGAGAGCTGTCTGTGTGTCACAGTGGCAGACATCTGTTGTCACTGCATCTTGGATTCTGTTGGAAATGCCCTCAGAGAAAGCCAGTTCGGCTCCACAGAAGATGGCACTCGGGGGCTGATGCCTCTGCAGCCAGAACATGCTGGTACCAACATCACAGCAGCACTTTGCAGCTCCAGTCCAAACCACCTGGCTACAGAGGCCAGCTGTTGGCAACAGGAGCTTTCTATGGCATCCAGATGCAGTGATACAATGGCCTCTCCTGCTGCTCTCCCCCACACAGCACCAGTTACATTCCAGTAACAGGCCAGCCCCCAAATTCAGCCCAGAATTTTTGTGTGTCAGTACACAAAGATTGGACCACTGTTGCTCTGTGATACAGAGAAGTGGTATGGAAATACCAATCAGACTTTAGGTACACTTTAAAATGGCCCTTTTGCAATGTTTGCCTTCTTTTGTTCCAGGGTAACCCAAGCAGCTCTGCCACAAAACAACCTGAGGTAGGAGCACTAGGTTCTGCACCCCACAGTAGGAGAGGAATCTTATATTTGAGCAATAGATAACGCCCTCTGACCTACTTGTGCACTGAAGAATCATTTCTTTCTCAGGATCCTGTAGATGCCTTCAGAAAGCAGCATTAACTGCATATCAGGGCCTATTGGACAGACTATATCCACAGAAGTGTCACTGCAGTGCACACAAAGGCTGTACAACTTGGGGAAAAAGAATGTTGAAATAAGATCTAGACAGAACAGAAAAAGGTCTACCCGAGAAGCTGAGAAAAATACTGTTTTTCTGTAAACATACCTTACATAAAATCCTGTATGCTGTTTGCTCACTGCCCAGCTTTCCAGGCTCTGCTGGGTTGTTTCTATGTGGAGAAGATGTCAGTTGCACCAGCAAAGTGTTTCTTGATACACAGCCTCTGTCTTCTGTTTCAATCCCATTACCCTACACCCTGTGGAAATGCATGAAGAATGTGGTTTCCCTGTACAGAAATTGGAGTCTGCCTCTGGAGAAAGCTCTTGTTCCTCACTAGGCAATGCTCCCAGCTCTTCCCATGGTGGCAGCTGCACAGCTCCCCATCACGTGTTTTTCAAACAGGTCATTTGAACTAATGGTACCTCATGTCAGGACTGTGGCCTCATCAGTGTCCTCTCCCACCATGGGAAAGAAAATGAAATTGCTTCTTCATTAGTTCAGATGGGGGATGATTTACATACCCATCTATGCCTGTAATTAAAAACATAATGATAGGAAAACACTAACTATGATAATAAAGGATGAAGTGTCTAACGGAGTGAGAGGTTTCTTGATCATGGATCCAGACCGGTACACATGGAAAGGTGTGCAGTTACATCACACAGGGCTTTTTTTCCACCTCCTTTTGCCTTTCCAGAGTTAGTTATGTGTAAAATGCAAATTTGGCATCACTTGGCACACATAGAGGTGTCTCTGCTAAGTGTGAGAGACACAAAGAACAGACACCCTTCTCTCATTCCCCTACATTAAAATGTGAATTCCCTTCTTTGGACTTCTGTGCAAACTGGGGCTAAAGTCAGTGCCCTGTTTATGATGATGCCACACATGGATGCTCGAGAGGAATATGTAAAATGTCCCCAAGACTCACAAAATCATTGAGAAGGGAAGGGACCTCTGAAAATTGCCTGGTTCAACCCTGATCAAAGATGCTTCAACTAGAGCAGGTTGCTTAGGCCTGTATCCAGTCAGATTTTTAGTATCTTCATGTGCAGAGACTTGGTAACCTCTCTGCATAGTATTCAAACCTGTTCCAGTATTCAACCCATCATGACAGTAAAAAAAAGAAGTGTTTTCCAGACAAAACTTCCTATGTTTCAGCTTGTGACTGTTGCCTCTTGTCCTTTCACTATATACTATGGAGAAGAGTCTGTCTTCTTTCCATCAGGCATTTATGCACATTGGTAAGATCACACCCTTCCCCAGTCTGAACAGTCCCAGCCCTCTCAGCCTTTCCCCATGTAAGAAGTGCTCCAAGCCTGTGATAATTTTTCTGGTCCTTTGCTGGAACTGTTCCAGTAGCCCGTGTATGTTTTGTACTGGGAAGCCCAGGACTGGGCATCACTCCATATGTGCCTCATCAGTGCTGAGCAGAGGGGAAGGACCACCTCCCTTGGCCTGCTGGTGATGTTTTTGTAGGGTGTTGACCTTCTTTGCCACAAGGGCACACTGCTGGCTCGTGTTCAATTTGATGTCCACCAGGACCCCCAGGTCCTTCTCTGCAAAGCTGCTTTCCAGCCTCTTAATCCCTGGCCTGTTCTGGTGGCTTGGGGTTATTCCTGCCCAGGGACAGAGCTTGGCAGTTCCCTTTGTAGAACTTCATGAGACTCCTGCTGGCCATTTCTCCAAGCTGTTTAGGTCCCTTTGAACTGCAGCAGAACCATTTGCAATAATCTGCCTTCTGCAGAGTGTCTTCCTGATACCAAACACTTGGAGGTTGGCTTAAATCTGGAAGGTACAAGCATCATTACCCTGAAAAACTCAAGCCCTCCTGTTGGCCATTTGAATGTCTAGGGACCCTTAGAAATATGTCTGAGAAGGACTTGACTACATGCAGATCCCTGTACCACCAGTACGAGTCACTGTGCAACCCAAAAGTCAGAAGTACCAAACCATGAGAGTTTTTTTCAAAGGAGTAAAACCTTCAAGGAATTTTCAAGTGTTCTGTAGAGGTCATGCCCATTCCAAAAGTCCTAAATCCACAGGTTTGAGGGTTGTTGGTTTGTTTGTTTTTTTCTCTTCAACAATATGCTGAGACTATTTCTGTAACATTCCAGCTTTAAGGCCAGGAGCAGTCTGGTCTTGGTAGGTGTCTGGCAGGGGACCATAAATCCTTAAAGAATTTCCTTGAGCAGAACATCTCACTTTAAATGTTCATGGACTTTATGGCTAGAGCATGGATCCTCTACAATCTATGAATAAATTCTGTTCTTAGGCATATTTTGGGCTTGCCCAGCCTTTGGAGACTTTTCTTAGTAAAAGATTTTAAACTTGGAATGTTTCGCAATCTGAAAATTATTGTTCTTGACTGTTAGTTGGAGGAGAGGGAAATTTCATATCCAGGGAAGTTACTGCTCCTTCTCCATCAAACAGGAAAGATGCATCAAGCAAGATTTTTGTAGAGAACTCTCCCAGAACTTGTATTATTCAATATTTTCATTAATGACAAGAATGAAGAAACAGAGGCTGATCTTACTAAACTTTCAGATGGCACCTTGTTGGGAGAGGCTGCAAATATGCTGGAAAACAGACTTAGTATTCAAAACATCTCTGATTATCTGAGAAAGTCTGGGAAAAAAAACCATGTAATTCAAAAAAGACATGTAAAATTCTACAGCTGCTTAGGAGAAATCAGCTATTCAAATGCAGTAGACAGGGGTAAGACTGGCTACACGGGAGTTACAGTGTCAGCATTGGAAGGCAGGACTTGAACTCACAAGGGAACTCACAAGGGAACTCACAAGTCCAAAATGAGCCAAAAACTGCTACAAGTCTGAGCAGGCTCCATCATTGCATGTCTTTAAGAAAAGGGCAAATGTTGGTCAAGAATGGCAGATAGAGGTAGCCATGCTATCGGATAGAGGGATGGGCTACAAGGCATCCCAATGCATCCTTCAGTCCTGTTTTCTGACTTTTCAGTGATAGCGTATTTGACAAGAAGAAAAGTTTCACTGCTTGTTTCAGACTGGTGGGCATCTCCGAAGCAGTATACCTTTTAAGAGAGATCTAGTTCTCTGACAATAGGAGGTGAAAGAAAACCAAATTCTGCTTTTGGAAACCTCTTCCAGGAGCTCTGCTCTCCGATCAGTTAAAAGCCTTTCTCCAATTTTCTACATCAAGGGTCAAAAACAGCTTTTCCCTTGACCTTACAGACAATGTAATTTAAATAGTATAGGGGGATGCAGAGTGCAGTGGAAGACTAAGTATAAAGGAGAAGTTCAGCTCTGCTAAACTGTTCAAGTCAATGAAACTGCCATAGGGTTTAAGTAAGCCTACAGATTTTCTTCATGGCGAATTATCCTCAGAAACCAGGTTGGTCTCTTTCCTCAACTCATATAGACATGAGTGCTGAATAATCCAACAGGTTTATAGACCAAAAACTGTGCCAGACCAGAAAGAAACCTACCACAAGCAAGGCTTTGTGATTTTTTAAACCACATTTTTTTAAACCCCAGAGAAGTTTTGGTTTGAATTTGCTTCTCCCTGACTTTCATACAAGCTTTAGCTGAACCAGATAGAACATTCAAAATGTCCAGCTAAGAGGGCTATCACTGTGAAGGTAAAGCCTGATTCTGGGAAGACATGAGCTAGTAATGCTTTGGAGACCATCCTATCCTATTAAATATGGAATAAGAAATTGTCCATATTACTGCCACTGGAGACCCAGCTCTTATAAAGTTTGAGGAAACTAAACTAATCACCATTAGAAAACAAGGGTCAGTAAGTGATAATTAAGTAGCTTGGGGATCTATTAAAAAACTTTAGAAATCAATGTTTACACTGTGTAGTTACAAATTAGCTGCAATGGGCATTGTTAAGGAACCATTTTTATACGACAAACACTGAATGTGTGCACATTAGAAGAGTTCTCCCATGATTAGAAATCACAGCACAACTCATTTTATCCCATCCCTAAATTAGAAACTTAATGCCTCAGTTTATTAGCAGAAGGAAATTCTATTACATTCAAGCAATGCTAGGACAGAGAAAAGCACAAATTTTGTGCAGCTCTGCAAAAAACTTGTTACAAAGATGCTCACAATTACAGTTCCTTGCTTCAATGATTTAACAACTTCAGTGACTTAATGTCTGTGGAGTCACAAACATCTAGGAATTCTCCAGCCATGATGGTCTTCAGGCAGAAAAGTAGCTGCAGCAATGTCACTGCAACACTGGCAGTGACAGCACTGGGACTTCAGGAGGAAACAGAGCCCTCTCAATGCTCAGCACATTGTACCTGAACGCGCCTTTTGTTGCTGGCTGAAATAGCATGGAAGAACTCCCATATTCCACGTTGTCCAGGAATGACTCCCAGCCAGGAACCCCAAAGAGCTCTGCATGGATCGCTGCCTGAGCTCTGATCAGTGCTGTTCTCACAAGCCTCTGCACAATGGCACCTCCTTCAAGAGCTCCTGAAAGGTACAGATTCCCAAAGCTTCCCTAGGGACACAGGTTCAACTGCACCCAACTAACGGACATCACAAGTACTTACAAGGTGTCTGTTCCCCTAAGAAACGGCCTGTTGTCCCAGATGTCCCATGTTCTAGCCCGTGTCCTCTGGAGAACCCATGCCATGGTTAGCAAAAAGCCCACTAAGAAGCTGTTTACTTTTCTAGACTACAGACACTCGATGCCAACACCACCAGCGTGGAAGGCAGCAATTTACACTCTCCCACTGCCCTGTGGAATCCAGGAAACACAAATCTATTTCTCCACAGCATGCACTGCCTACAACAACCCCCTTCACATGATCAGGAGGTCCCCACAGAGCACACCCCATCTTCTGTCGTTGTGTATCTCTGTTACTGTGCATCTCTATCACTTGTGAAACACTGCCAATCCCAGGCTACAAAATCACACCACGTTCTTGTTCCGCTTTTCCTGTTTGCTTATCTCAACCAACCCTCCCTCACTATGATATCAATTTCTGCTAGCACAGATGTGACAATCCACTGCAACTGGGGAGTGCCAGGAGTGCAACAGATTGACACCGCCTCCTTCCTGGCAGAGGAAGTTTCGGCATCGCTTCCAACTGCTGTGGTAAGTTTAGGCACCAGGGATTAGCTGGGATACACATAAGATTGCACTGAACTGCAGTCCATTGACAGACATGTTCTGAATATGAAATCCACTGTTAGCAGATACCAGCAACCTGCTCCCTTACAAAGCTGTGGCGCCTTCCCTCAAAGACTACTCTGCAGTTTGAAAATGGCTGCTCAGGATTCCCACGTCAAGCTGATGCCAGCCTACTTCCCTAACTTCCTTCCAGAGGGTGAGTGTTTTCCACCAGCACACACTCCTCCATTTCACATCACTTGTATTTCTGACTATTGAGGGAGGCAGGGATGTCTCACGCTGCCTTCAGGCTCTAAATGGCTTTCTGTGTCTTTATTTTCCTGCAACACTTCAAGGATCAGTTTTCTTCATGCCTCAGAGAAGTGGTATCTAAATCGTTTTAAACTGAAACAGGGACAGAATAAGCTGTGCAAATCATTTTCTAGTAGAACCTTAATTACATCCTGCAGTGTCTCGTCCTCAGCAAACCACCAGCAATAAAATTCTGCATTTCATTTTAAAACCGACAAGACTGGGTTTTTCTATTTTGTTTTCCCCAGATGACATATCCATAATCTAGCCTGGGACTTTGTTCCACAGAATTTTTGTCAAAGGCTCTAGAGAGTGTGCCTGCAACTACTAAATCTTTCTCAGGTTCGCATTCAATTTGCAAGTTATACAACTGTAGCTAAAGAAAGAGACGTTCTGTTTGCAGGAAGGTGTTTGCCAGATCCCCACAGGCAATGGCAAAAAGTGATTTATGATCAGTTTTAGTTAAAATGGCCTCTCAAACAGATTTTTAAAAGTCTTTACAGCCATGGCCTAATGCCAAGGCTTTTTCTATAGGAATGTGCTCAATTTCAGCTGGTGGTGGTGTCCTGTGACTCAAAAGCAAAAGGGTACAAATATTGAATACATCCTTTTGATGAAACAAAGGGCTTTTTACTTTCCAAGCATCTCCCCCATGCTCCACCACTACAAATTTGCCTTTTCCCATTTTTGGTTTGTGCAGGGGTGTTGGTGACTTTTGGTCCCTCAGTTCACAAGATGCTGACAATTACAGTTCCGTGCTTCGATAATTTAACAACTTCAATGACTTAATGTCCATGGAGTCACAAACATCTAGGAATTCTCCAGTGATGGTGGCCTTCAGGAAACAAAGTAGCTGCAGCAATGACACTGGTAGTGACAAGTGCTGTGTCTTTAGGAGGAACCAGGACTCGGTTCATCCTTCTGTGCAGGAGTCCTGACTGTTGTTAATTCCTCCAAGAAAGACGGATTTGTCTGTACTGTTTTTAAGGGGTACAAATAAAAGCCTTAGATATATTCCTGGCCCCATGTTTACACATGTACTTACATATTCAATTCACTCACTAAATAGGTGTCCTTCTACCTCTTTGGGGCTGCTACACTCTGCTACCAGTATGAAAAAATTTTCATGACACTGTCATCACTGTCATGAGCACAGGAATCCTCTGGCACATACAAATCCCTCAAGGGATGAAACCACTGCAGTTCTTGCATCTTCTCCCAAGCACCAGATGTAGTTGGTTTGTGTTGCTCACACAGCATGCACAGCTACTTAAACTTTAACCTTGGGCTTGAGCTACAGATGCCTTTCCCACTGTTTCTTGGAAGCTCCATTGTTTCCTTTGCCTCGACAAATCCTCAGGCTGGGCTGAGGGCTGGATTACTGACTTCCTTCGCTGGCACACTCTGATGGGGTTTCATCAAAACCGAACTCTGGGGTCTCTGGCATTGTTCTGCCCAATCCAACCCCAAGGTTCTGCAGACCCTGCAGAGTCTTAGTCTGAGCCTTCGTTCGTGACCCCGACCCTCACTGGGTGTCCCATTCTGACACTACACTTCTCCGCAGTGCTCCAGTTGCTGTAACACTTTTATAATTCCCCTCCTTCGCATAAAATAATTGAATGTGCAATACCAAACATCCCCAAGCCATGTACTGCAGCTGTGGCCAGCTTTCCCGAATCCTGACAGCCACAGTCCGACACCTCCACAGGGCTGCATGTTATGGGACACAGCTCAGAGCAAAGGGGATAAGGAGCTCCACAAGGACCTCACCAACAGGAAACAATCTTGACTCTCCAGAAGCTGCGTGGCTTCTTATGGGGAAGACTGGACCCATCTGCAGAAGCCCTGGTAATGTCAACAAGAGGTTTTGAAGCTCAGCAGCTTGTACAGCTTCTTTCTTCCCTCTGCTGAGATGGCCATTCTTCATAGGAAATATTCCCCATTATCTGAGGAATTCAGGAAGCCTAGGACTTCGATTTAGCACAGAAGGATGAATTAAAGGAGAACAGCCCCCACTGCCACCCCTGCTCAAGCAGATAGCAGCAAAGAAAAGCCAGACCACAGTTCTGAGAGAAACTCAACATGTAGGAAGTACATTTTCTTCAACTCAATCTTATAAGCAGCTTGGAGAACCAAACTCTTTCCCAAGCACCCTTCTTCTAACCTATGTTGAATATGTAAAGCAAGGACACCAGATTTACAGCCAAGTGATTTTGCACTCCGGGCACATGGAACAGGATGAAAGTAAATTTGTGGGTGTTTATGCTTGATTTGGCAGAGAAAAAAAAATGAGGGAGGGGCTGTGTTTGAGGGAGGGTATCAAAGATCAGAGCCAGATGCTCCTGCATAGAGCTCTGGATTTACAGGAAATTAAGAAGGTAGAGAAGGTGAGGCAAAGGCTGTGTTTGAAGTGAGAGTCAAGGGGTTCTGAGGCTTACAACCATCCAAGGTGCTTGGGGGGAACTACAGCACATGCCAAAACCACACCACAGTGGCCTGGGGTGCTTTCATTATACAAAGCCTGGGAGAGCAGAGGCTGTAAATGTAGCTTCAAAAGGAGCTTCATCTTAAAGTCTTAGCTCTCAGGGCCTATTAAACATTTATGCTGACTACCACTCCTACTATTTGCTTCAGAGAAAGCACCCGAAATAACCTTTGCTACAGAGTGAACTACTACAGCTCTACTGACTGTGTAGGAGACTAGCAGAGAGCTGTGAGAAACAAACAGAAATGGTGTTGGAAGAGTGTGCTGATGTCTCGATTGAGTCAGCCAGGAAAGAAGCAGGAAAATCTGGTCTGGAACCTGAGAGGGAAGACAGAAAACTTTGCTAGAACTAATGGGTGGATTAGTGATGTAGAGATGGCTAAGCCTGAGTGAGGCCAGTGGAGGCAAATATAGATGTTTAACAATATTGACAATTTTTTAGTTTTACCACACTAAGGTTCACACTTTTGGGGGAGTCTTCAGACCAGCCTCTAGTTGGATCTATGACTACTGCAGCTCTAAGGACTGTAGAGAAAAAGAAAGAAAGCCTTTCTTTTCTGCAGAAATCAAAAGGAAGACAGAGGATCTCTAGAAGAAGATGAAAAGAAGGGTTTAATTTTCCTGATTTGCTTAAAAAATGTTTGGCTGTGCAACAAGAGTTTAGGATGGGACAGCCAGAAGTACTCAAGGTTTTCACTCTAGGAAGTTGTTACTATTAATAGCAGATAATACACAAAGATTCACTTATTCCCCCATAAGGACAACTCCAGTAGAGGGTTGTGGTGGCACTAGCACCTTCCAAGCAGGTGTTCAGAAAGTCCCTCAAAGTCACTTATTTCAATGGCTGCATACATGATCCTGCAGACTTTGCCTGTAGGAGCTGCTGCCCTCCAGTCATGCAGCCAGGGGTCGATCCCAGTTTTCACTTGCAGCCTTGCACAGAGTGAGCAGACTCGGTGCCTGGATTTTATCAGCTCTTGCAAATTCAGTAGAACTACTGGTCTCTGGAATTTAGCAGTCCTTGGGAAACCTTCACACTCCTTGTCAGCACATGTTTTTCCTCTTTGGTCTGTTTTCTGGCAATCATTTCTCCACCCAAATCTACAAATACCTATGGGACCAATTCAGTTTCACACAAAAGAGGCCTTTACGACAAGTGGCGTTGGAGGCTTTTGTGGCTTATCAGAGTTCACTCTGTAGAAACTCAGTGTAAACGTGGCTCCTTCTTATTAATGAGCAGCCACAGCTCTTCTTCCTGAAATCCAAGGCCACCAAGCTAGGAAAGATGAATATTTAGTGTTGACATTTGAATAGACAGACCCTGTGGAGATGGGACAGACCTTCCCACATTCAGCCTCGGGAAGATACATCGATTGACTGGTCTGGATTCGTGTTTGGATGGTATCTGCTTAACCACAGCCCCTCTGACCTCCTCATTTGAGCCTATTCATTTGGCTGCTTATCAGCACGGGTGTTGCATCCAGCATCAAGTTGATAAGCCTGTCTCCTAAAGGATGGCCAAATATGACCGAGTTGACCCAAATCAAATACCAAACACTAAGCGGAGGGCAGCTTTAAAGACTGCATTCTTACAAACCATTTCGCAAAGTGAACTTCCTACACACTATGTTGATGGTGCTCAACCACCAATTCTCAGCTCTCTTCTTCCATTGAGCCATAGAATAGCTTGAGTTGAAAGGGATCTTTGAAGATCATCTAATCCTCGAAGGACATCGATCTGTTGGAATGAGTCCAAAGGAGGGCCACCAAGATGATTAGGGGGATGGATGAGCTCTCCTACAAGGAAAGGCTGAAAGAATTGGGTTTGTTCAGCGTAGAACAGTAACAGCTGAGGGGTGACCTAATTGCAGCCTTCCAGTACCTGAAGAAAGATAGAGAGGGACTTTTTACGAGAGCATATGGTGACAGGACAAGGAGGAATGGACTAAAACCAAAAGAGCATGGGTTTAGATTAGATATTAGGTGAAAAATTCTTTACTGTGAGGGTGATGAGGCACTGGAACAGGTTGCCTGAAGTTGTGGACGTCCCATCCCTGCAAGTGTTCAAGGTCAGGTTGGGTGGAACTCTGAGCAACCTGGTCTAGTGTCCCTGCCCATGGCAGGGTTGTTGGAACTAAATTATGTTTAAAGTCCCTTTCAACTTAAACCATTCTATGATTCTATGCTTCCTTGCAATCCACAGCCCTGAAGCTGCAGAGAAATTTATACAAATCAGTCTGAACCTTTATACAGTAATGATGAGATTCGTGACTTTACCCTAGATGTTCCAGTTGAATCAGGCCTTGGCAACAGCGGGTGATCGGGACAGGAGAAAGAGCCGCTTACAGGCTGGACCAGCTGCTTGATGAACCCAGGCTTCCAGGGAAGTTCTCCCCCAAAAACGCCCCAAGGGAGCGAGGGCCAGCAGGCAGGCACACGGCCCTGCGTGAGGCTGGCGGGACTCCTGAGGGCGGAGCTAGGAGGATATTTGGCGGGGGCTATCCCAGGTGCACACTCTGAGCTCCTCTGGGTAGCGGCTGCTTGTCCCATCTGTCGCAGCCCGCC
>VZTI01002266.1:2494637-2509570 GCA_013397865.1 Struthidea cinerea | reverse complement strand
CCCAGCACCCCGTGGCGGACCCCGGGCTGGAAGGCACGCCCGACCCACTGCCCGTTCCCCCGCCTCCCCACCCCGCCGCTTGTTCTGCTGGCGGATGGATCGAATCCTTTGGCTTTTCCTTCCTGTGTGTTTTAGATGCCAAGTGGAAAGCGATAACTGGCCAAATTAAGAAAGCTGTGGAAGCCTATGAGCCGTGTGTAAAGGAAAATTGCAGCTGCCACCAAAGGTGAGAGACTGGTTTCCTTTCGACTGCGCAGGTCTCCGGACATAGGAGGGAATACTTTTGGCAGCACTGGTGGATTGGGAATTAGCTAGGGAATGTTTGGGCCCAAAAGTGTCACATCTGCAGTTGTGGGACGCCGCTGGTCACACGCCTTGTTACCCTTTGCAACTGGACATACAGTGTGTTGGCATTTCAAATATGACCACACAATAAGTCATACACATCGCTGGTGACGTTTGGCTAAACGGCCCACTTCTGCCTTCTCACTCAGTGGGACTGGGGGGGTTTGATACCTTTAAGCAGTGTTTTTATTTAAAGGAGGAAAAGGAATGTAGGGGTTACCATATTCTTCTGCTTTTAGGATTAGGATTTTGGATGCAGAAACACAGATGCCCAACTTTAAGCCTCCAATTTAAAATCATCAGATGTGCTCACTCATTTTTGTGTTTGAGTGCTATATTGGCTTTTAAAATCACATGAGTCATATTGAGCAACTGTTTGTACACTCTGTTTGGAGTTTTTGATCTTCATTGCTCTTGAAATATTGATGAGGGAAAGTCTCTTCTAGCTGAGCCTTCCAGTCTCTTTCCTAAATTCCAATCCAGATACAGCCTAAAGAAAGACATACCATAATTTTTGAACATACACCCCACCAGCTCTTGCCCACCTTTGGGCAGAACATCTTCCCAAGCGGTTACAACCTCCAAATCTGCTGCAGAACATGATAGTCAGTAGCAACATGAAGTTAGGATGGCTGTGGATGTGCTGTGGCACTACAACTCATCCTGCTCTCAAGCTCATCCCATTTGCATCCCTGCCAGACTGCTCATGCTGTTGTGGTCAGATCATCTGCACGATGGCAATTCCTGACATAGTTTTACTGCTCTCTACCCGATTAGGAAATAGCAGAAATCTGGAGGTTGGAGGGTACCTCTCGAAATCATCAAGTCCAACCCCTCTGCTCAAATAGGGTTGCCAGGACTGTGCCCAGTCAGGTTTTCAATATCTCAACATTAGTATGTCAAAGAAACTCCACAGCCTCTCTGGGCAACCTGTAGCAGTGTTTGACCACCCGCCCAGTGGGATCACCCTGCCAGTGTTTTCTTAAACTGAAACATTGATGCAATGTCTACCTAAAAGCAAAGGATGTTTCCTTGGCTGTTACAATCTGACAGTGTTTATTACCTGCTCCCAAGCAGTTAGATCAGAGGACTTTTAGACTAAATTTATATAAAATGCATCCTCCTGCTGTGTGTTCTTAAATTTATTAGGGTTGTGTTTCCATACTGTGTTCCTGGAGCTCACTATGATGTGCAGAAGTCACAGGACACGTGCTGCATGGGCCTGTCCTCCTGGGCCAGCTTTCACTCACCCAGTGTCCCTGGGCGATGGTATTTCATGCAACTAGACTGTTACCTTCTTTTTTGATGCCTACATAGCATGACATTGTATGAGGAGTTTAGCGTTGGTGTGCCCCATCATTCGTGGAGAGCCAGAGCACAGGGGGGAAGTGAGCTGAAGGCTTTTACCAAAACATGCCAAGGTATGTCAGGTACTTTTGTGGGAGAGTAACTGGACTTGTCCTGTGCTGGGCTCTGTGTTCAGGCAAACAGCATGTAGGTAAAAGTGTGAGGGTTGGGCCTATGAGTCTCTGAGGAACTTCCAAGTGACTTAAATTCTCCCACCAGAGCTCCTAGATGCTACATGGAGCTTGTTTAGCTAGAATCCTGCTCTGCACGCTGCAATAATGTAATGCACAGTATCCTCCCTGTGGTGCATAATAATGGCTGATGGTTTTGTTTCAGTGTCTGGAAGCAGGACCTGGCTCCTTTTCGAGGTGGCATTTCTAAGGAGACAATGTCAGATGTTGTGAGCCGGAAGCTTGGGACACACTACCAAATAATTAAAAACAAACTGTACCGTGAGCAGGACTGCATGTTCCCTGCAAGGTAAGAGCTGTGCACGTCTCCTCTCCCTAGCTGGAACAGAAGAGTACTTCCAACACTGCCAAGTTGGAAGTCATTGAGCCCAATGGTATTTCAGAGGTCTGAATCAGGGCAGGGTCCTAGAAAATAAACTATTAGGCTTAAATGTATCAATAGGAAAGTGTCACTGTTGCACTTCAGTGTACAAAGGGTCGGTTGGTTGTGAGAAAGCTCGGATCAGGACAGATTAATAGGGTCTGTTGCTTCATTGGTGTCCATACTGCAGTGGGACTTGGAGGCTGCTCCCAGTTTGCATCATGGTATGGCTTAGGCTCACCATCTCTTCTGCTTCTGTGCAGAGAAAGGCCTGCAAGAGACTGCAGGGTTCTGATGCCTTCTTATAGCTCTTTTGCCATGTGTCATTTCTCCACAGATGCAGTGGAGTTGAGCACTTCATTCTGGGGATCATCCACCGCCTCCCTGACATGGAAATGGTGATCAATGTGCGAGACTACCCCCAGGTTCCCAAGTGGATGAAACCCATTATCCCAGTCTTCTCCTTCAGTAAGGTACACACACCCTTAAAAGCTGAGCATTTCCAAGACCTGCATGTCCCTCTTTCTCTTCAGAATGCGTTTTTGAGGATGGTTCTCAGAAGGTTTTCTGTGCATCAAAATTGCTTGCTCCTTTTTGCCCTTTGTTTCCTTTTGCTTCCAGTTTTCTGGCAGACAGACTTGCAGATCGATTTGATAGATCAGCTTTTCCCTTCATTAGCTCCTCTTCCAGGTCAAAAAGTGTACCTCTGCTGCAGTGGAATGATGCACAGCTGGATGGGATATGTGCCAGCATTGCTGTCATTATCTACAATACCTCTGTTAAAATTGTAGCCATAGTTTATCAGTAATATTAAGGATTTTTGATCACGTCAGTTGTCTTACAGTAATCTCATTTAATGTGAATATTTTAGTCCTGTTTTTGTGGTACCACAGACGGGTGTTTCTGACTTTCTTTTCTATAATATTGTCATCTTCTGTGAACCCTTTTCCCTTGGATTCCATTTTCCACCTGCAAATGTGCACACATACGCAGAGGCACGTGCATGCATGGAGACCATTGCTCTTTGCTTCTCTGTTCCCAGACTTAAGAACCCTCCTGCATGTTTTCCTACTTCTCCAACTCTTAAACCTGACTGTAGCACAGTGTCTCATCCTTTCCAGCAAATTGTTCTAACACCTCAAGCTTTGGCTAATCTTGCTTTGCCCAAATCCTCCACTTTCGCAGCCTAACCCTGATCCTGTCCTTGGGTGAAGTCCAGCAGACAGTAAGATGCAAAGAGAAGCAAAACCCTATTTGGTCTTGCTGGTTCAAACCCAGCTCTGTTTCTGCTAACTTGCAGCATCTTACTCTGAACCAAGGTCTTCAGCTCGTGCAATCTGAACCATAATATGATCCATAACTATTGCCTACTCCCTGAAGATCCTAAAATTCTCTCTAGATTTTCAGTACAGCCAATAACCATGTTTGCTGCTCAATGCAGTAGTAAAGCCAAGCTGTCTTTCCCCTTGACCATTGCACAACCTTAACTCTAGCCAGCAGAACCCAGGTTTTTCCAAAGCAGGTTGCAGGAGTTTAGTCTTTGCAGCTGTATTCGTCATTCTGCCCCTGGGTGCCCTGCAAGACCCTGCAAGAAACGGAGCTCTGCACTCACTGTTGTCCAGTATCTGAACTGTAACCTCAACCCCATCTTAATTGAAACCCAGCGACTCAGGCACAGCTCACATTTCACCAGCCAGTGTTAGGAAGACTTCAGGGTGCTGGTCCCATGGGCTTTCTAAGGCTGAAAGCATAAGGCATTGAATGATTGTCCTATTCTGCATCTCAGAAGGTGACCGTGGGGCAGCGGTGGAGCTGACGTGGTTTGTTACCAGTGCCTGTTTGTAGCAGGACTGAGAAGGAGCACATAGAGAAGCACACACTTCTTCAGGTTGGAAGGGACCTCAGAAGGTCGCCAAGTCCAGCACCTTGATCAGAGCAGGACCAGCTCTGGGCTGCATCCTGCCCAGGTCTGAGCATCCCCGAGGACAGGGTGTCCACAGACAGAATTTGACCTCTGTCAGAATGAAAACATATTTCCCACTATCTAATTGGAATTTCTCTTCTTGTAATCAAAGCCTGTTGCCACTCAGTCTGGCTCTGCACTTCAGGAAAGAGTGTGCCTCCACCTGAACTCTCCCAGTAGGCAGTAAGACATGGCATTTACATTCCCCTAAGCCTCTTCTTCCTGTGCATGGACAAACCCGTTCCTCACCCCCTCTCCATAAGTCATGTGCACTAACTACTTCGGTGGCCTTGGACTCTGCAGTATCTCCAGGTGACAGATAGATGGATAATTGTGTAGGAAGTTTATTACTAGTGCAAGGAAGTTGCCTATAGTCTGGTTTCATGGAAGGGTTTAGTCTTACTTAAGTGCTGGTCTTCCCTCTGATAATATATGGGGATTTAAGCAACCAAACAGGAGTGAGGAACTGGAATTCTTACATGACCTGGATATTTATTACAGTGAATTGTTAAGTGATCTCTAGGAAGGCTGGAATGAACTGAACTGTTGGAAACCTTAATGTCAAAGTGTCTCTAAATGCTTGTATCTCTGAGGAGGTAATAATGCCTCTTGACTTGCCATCAGAAGAAAACATTTGTAGCTACACATAGGCACAAGCCTTTAGAAAGGCGAGTTGAGCTCAGGTCTTTTGCTCTTTACTAATCAGCTGCATCATGGATCTCTTTTGCTATTTTCTACATGAAAGTCCTGTGTCATCACACAGCAAGAGAAGGCCTTTTAAAAATCATTGAAGCATTTCAGTATCGAGCTGTCTTCATATGAACCCTGCCCAGGGAGTTGGTGGAGTCTCCCCCTCTGGAGACATTCCAAACCCACCTGGACGTGTTTCTGTGTAACCTGCTCTAGGTGACCCTGCCTTGGCAGGGGGGTTGGACTGGATGATCTCCAGAGGTCCCTTCCAACCCGAACAATTCTGTGATTCTGTAAGCCCAGCAAATGGCAACTGCAAAGCTCTCGTGGCCTCTTATGGAAGCGTGATGGAGAAAGCCAACAGAGCTCCCAGAAGGCATGTTTGTTACTGGTGGGCTCGGTCAGTACACCAAAGTAGATATTACTCTCATTCTTGCATTACTCTCCTTTTTCTCAAGACATCTGAATACAATGATATCATGTATCCTGCCTGGACATTTTGGGAAGGAGGACCAGCTGTTTGGCCAATTTACCCAACAGGTTTAGGGCGCTGGGACCTCATGAGAGAGGACCTCAGAAGGTATGTTTTGGAAATGGTTATGTGTGGGGGGAGGTTTCATGGAAGACAAAGATCCATCTTGCACTGGGCAGAACTGGGCCAGTGTTGATGTCTAAGACCATAGGTTTGTTGGCCTGTGATCTGTCCTGCTGCCTCACATTAACTACCTACAGCCTAACTGCTGTATGGGAATTCTCCATGGAAACCTTGGATGATGTAACTGGAAGTTATAATTAGCTCCTCTGTTTGCAACCCTTTAGTAAGGAATGCAGAGGACAAACTATGCACATCCTTCATGCTGTCAGGGCCAGATTACTATCGGGTTTGGGGAGAGCAGGTTTGTCAATAAAGTAGCAGTTATCTTTTGCCTGCAGAAATCTCCCCTGACATACAGAAATATTTTTTTTTCTTTTCAACTACTTCTCTAGGAGCTGTGTTTTTTTCACTGCAGGGATGATCCAGGATGTTTGTATAAGCTTCTGGAAGGCTAAAGGAAAGCCTTTTTTAGATCGGCTTTTACTTGAGTGTCATTGTGCAATAGAAAAGCCTGGAATCATTCCTAAGAATCAAGAGTCACTACTGGGCTAAGACAGAAGATGTTTCTGGCTGGGAGTCTTCCTTTTGGCAGGATCTTTTTGACTTACTAGCAGAGTAAGGGGCTGCTTCCCATGGAGAGTGACAAAGCAAGTGTGCAACAGTGAGTGAACATAGAAACAAAATAGCAAAAACCACTTCTATGTAATTGACTTGACATCAGAATGCAAGGTTGAATCTTTCCCTCTTCAAAATCTGAAGATCTACATGACTATTCATAGCTAAAGCTTAATGTGTTGTAGTGTAATGGAGGTCCAAAGCAGTTACTCATCCTTGTGTTTTCACTTGTGGGTTATAAGGAGATGCAAAGCTTGGCCTGCACAGGTAGAGCAGCTTGGGGGTCAGGACCTGCATGTTCCACCAGGTGCAGTAGAAAAGTATGGCAGATTTCCCCTGAGAGGTGGTGAGGCAGGTGACTGCACTGACAGAAAAAAGCCCAGGTGAACAGCTATTTTGAAGGACTTGATTAGGTTTAAAATGAAAGTGATTAGGAAAAACAATGAACTCCTGTGTTTTAAGTGCAGAACACTAGGTGGGTTTTTTGTTTCTTGGTTGGTAGTTTTGTTTTGTAGTGGGAAACGACTGATTAGAAACTCTGTAGTGGTTTTTCACTATCCATATTCAGTGAAGTACAGCAAAATAAAGCCACAGTGCGAAGAGTGCAGTCAAATCTTAGGTAAACTTTTCATACCCTTCAAGGTTTGGTGGGGGGTTGTGTGTAATACATTGTTTTGACTGAAAGGTGTTCTGGAAAGTAGCCTATATCATGTTGCCTTAAACACAATATTTACAGGAAAACCTGTTTCATTGGACCTGGCTGAGAGTTTTTTTCTGCTATAATGAAGAAAGTGATTTCCATCAAAAATGAAGAATAGAAAGAGACATCATGCTGTGAAAGCTGATGAGAGTGCTGTTTCAGGTTTATATTAAATCATTTATTGCCATGTATAAAAAATATTTTCAGATCTGCAGAAAAATGGCCATGGAAGAAAAAAATCTCTAAAGGATACTTCCGAGGATCCAGGTGAGCATATTTTCCTGCAATAGAAGAATTTACCAACATAGGCTGTGACAGCTCTCTGTATGTAGAAATTTCCATGTCTCTAAGACCTAACCCCTAATGAAGTGTAACTCAGAGTGTGTTTTCCAAAAGTAAGGAAAGTGAGACATTGTACAGCATTGCACCATTAGTTATTCTCCATAAGAATTGCCATTTGCAACTAGTTTATTATAATCACCTAATAATGGAAACAGAAGTTGCGATGGATTTGCCACCTTATTTCTTAATTACTAAAACTGTCACCTCAGGAACCCGCTTGTTTTGTTCTGTGAAGGGAACTGCAGGGGCTTGATACAAATTTAAAGATTTAATATTGCTGTTCATGCTTCCTGCCAATGTGAATGCTTTATTTGCTGTGCAAATGCTCCACACTGAATGAAAAGTGTTCTGGCCTTAAGTTACCTGAGTGGTGAGGGATAAGAGAAGATTGTTTTTGGCCTCTCTCCAGTGACGGTTTGAAACAATATTAAACCCCATACTTTGTTTCTTCCCCTTCCCCAATAGAGAAGGATTTGATGGCTGACCAGGTAGGCTCAGAAAGTGATGAGGAATGTGTCTCAGGGATGTCATAACCTTGTTTATCAGCAGTGTTTTAAAGTCCTGTCAGAGGGATCACTGCTGAAGATGCTGAGCATCTCTTAACTCTCTGTGACTAAGGAGAGAGTTAAAGCATTTGGCACCCATCAGGATAAAGCCTGGAGGAAGCAGGATTTGTCCTGAGAATTGTTTAAATAATACTGTTAAACATGTAGTAAGTCAAATAATTTTGGTACTCATAACTCATTCTCTTCTGTTAATATACCCTTGGACAGAAATGCACTGTGGTACACACTTCATAATGTTTTGGGGGTGCAGAGGGAGGTTAGCCTCAGAAAGAAGCAGTGCCTTGAGTTCTGTAGTCTGTTAGCTGTGTCATGTGGATTGGCAATTAGTGATAGCATTTCTTTTTCAGAACAAGCCCTGAGAGAGATCCCCTCATCCTGCTGTCCCGAGAAAACCCAGAACTTGTTGACGCTGAGTACACTAAAAACCAGGCTTGGAAGTCTGAAAAGGTGTGTGGGTGTTTGTCTGTCTTCTGAGTGTGAAGGCCAGAAAGGGTGGCATTGCAAGATGGCTTTGATGAGTGAGAAACATCTTGTTGGAGAGTTGTGGGTGATCCTTTAGAGTGGGGGAGGTTTGTAGTTCCCTTGATGGCCGCCCCTCTCTGACAGATGAAAGGAAGGAGTCTCTAGAGCCTGGCAGGCCAAACACTCTTCTTCCTTCTATGCTTTTTGTTCAAGGAAAGCAGAACATGTAAGAAAATGAATCTCTGCCAATCTCCTCCTCTCCCACAACAACAAAATTGGCCAGCCCTTCCCCTTCTATCTCTGAGCTGCCTCTGTGGTGTTGTCAGTCTTTAAACCTTTTTCTGTTTTCTCTATTTTTTGATCCTATTGTGGATAACTTTCTGATAACCATTGCTGATAACTTTTTAGCTTCTTACTTAGTCTACAGTCCAGCTCTCTCCAGACAGTCTTGGCTAATCTGGTTACACTTGGCTTCACACAGTCCATTGTCCCAAGCTGTTTTCCACTCTGTAGCTGCCAACAAAACATTATCATTTAATGTGTTTGTGCTGGCATTCACTTACAGGCAGTGTGTAATTTACTGAGCTTTTTTTCTTGTTTGAAGGGCCAGGAATTCTTTATAATCCTTCTAACAGCCCACCAGAGAAGGTTGTCTCAGAAGTGGGAAGGGAAGGTTTTGACACATCACCTTTGTTTCTAACTGAGAAGGAAAACAAATCACCATTTGAAGCTTACTGTTGTTTTCTTTTTAATTATCTTTATTTTAAGGACACCTTAGGAAAGCCTCCTGCAAAGGAAATTCCACTGGTTGATCACTGCAAATACAAGTAAGAGTTTTGATTAGTAAAGGTGTTCAAGGGCTGTGGGTTATTCTTTCCTTGCATGGTGTAGGGTCTCATTTTATTTTAAGGTCTAATTCAACAACCACCTCCAAATAGATATGAAAGCTCGTGAGCATATATAAGACAGTTGAAAATTTGGGAGCTTAGCATGACAAGTGCTGCTACTGGGTGTACGTAGTAAAAGAGAGAACCTGAAATCTGATTGAGCAGACATAGTACTAATTCATACTTTTTATGTTGTTTGGGGGAATGTGGTTTTGATTTACAAAGGTTTTTATTCTTTAACTAAGAATAAACCCTTTAGTGAGGGTTTTTTGGTGTAATACTCTCGCAGCTTTCTGTGTACAATATAAACTCTTAGTGTGTATGCACTTGTGTGTCAGATGTTTTGCTTTTTCTTCTGCTAGTTGTGATTCTGCCAGCCAGAATCTGCTGATATAAGAGCTCAGTCATTTGGCTGAATCTGTGTTTTTGTGCAAATGTGATTGACTTGTCTCATTTTGTATTTCACTAGACTGTAGCCCACATTTCTCCCTTCTGTTACTCATACACTGCCCAACTCTGATGCTCCCCAGCCCATCATATGGTGTAGGCTGAGATCTCCTCACAGACTTTTGTTGTAGCCTAGGGTGTTAGGGTCAACATGAACTTTTGTGTGCTCCCTTCAGTGTAGGTGTTACAGCCGGCTGGCTTGGCTGGGGTCATGGATGGTGGGAGCTGTGTCTGGAATTGGACAGAGGCATTTCCTTGCTTCCAGACCATGTTCTTGTTACATCTCTACATGTATTTGTTGAGTTCCTAAATACAATGAGCCCCTTGTCCCTGCCTTGAGCTCTTAGGTAATACAAAGGATGCAAAGTAATTTCAGATTTACTCCTCGTCATTTACTGCTGAACTAAGTTTAGCTGTAATTCCCATCTTGCCCAAAATATATATAATATATAAGCTCCATCTCACCCAAAATAGCTTCATTAAAGGAAGAACTCTCTTCCCCCAGCCCAAAACGTTTGACTTCAAAGATTAGTTATATGTACTGGGGAGGTTTACCCGTAGGAAAAACAACTTTCCATATAATAGGAGAAATGTGGGTTTGAAAAAGAAAACAAGTAAGCAAACAAACATCTCTCTGAGATACAGTTTGCTAAGAGAAATACCCCCTTACCACAGTCAAGCCCACTTTACTAACTTGGCAGAAAACACTGAAAACAAAATTGTGGATTCTTTGCTATCTGCGAAGTCCATCTGTTGTGTGCTGGCCCATTTAACCTCCTAGGGTTGCATTCCCAAGTTAATGTGGAACAATTACATTCAGATTAAAGCAGAATCCTAGAGGAAAAAATAATCTGAGATAGATGTGGCAAAGCACAACAATGAACAGAAAAGCTTCACTGCAAGGCAAGAGAGAACTGGGAAAAATTTTCTTGTGATTGACAGAGTCTCTGGGTGACCCCGTAGGGTCGCGGGATCCATGTTGTGACCTTCCATGCCTTGTTGGCAGTTGTCCATGAGGCCTCCTTCAGTTTGTAACAGGCAGGTACCTTTATCAGAGGTAAAGCCTCACACCTTGATTTTCTCACTGAGTTTTGACAGACAGCAGAAACTCACCTAGCACATCCGTAACTTCAGCTCACCTTTCCTGTGAGCAGTTTCAAATAAATGCCTTTCCTCTGTTTTAGTGACTGGTGTGCTGCTCAGTGTGAGGGAGACCCCCAGCTGCTGCCTGTCAGGGAAGGTTCACTGCTGCCTGGAGACCAGCACACCTTAGCCCATTTCCTCACATAAAATGTGTAATCAGGTTCCTCTCTTTGCTCATCCTTTTACAGGTACCTGTTTAATTTCCGGGGAGTGGCAGCCAGTTTCCGCTTGAAACACCTTTTCTTGTGTGGCTCACTCGTCTTTCATGTCGGAGAAGAGTGGTTGGAGTTCTTCTACCCCCAGCTGAAGCCTTGGGTCCACTACATCCCGGTGCGGTCAGACCTCTCTGATGTCAGGTGTGAGGCCTGAGGCCGCTCCATGGAGCATTCCATACCATGGGAAAGCCTTTGGGAAGGTGGGATGGTTTGTGTTAGGCCATGAAGTGCCTCCTCTCTGAGGCATCAGGCAAAGACTCTTGGAGGTCATGGTCTTTCCTCTTCATCACTGCCCCCAAAGAATCCTTTGCTCATATTACTTGGGGAGTACAGTTTCACTGGAGTGTGTAGGTCTGTCACTCTCTAGCAGGCACTAGACACTGAAATTTGCAAGTGGGCAGCAGAGATAAGGGGGAAGAAGAACTTATCAGTGGGCCAAAAATGTATTAGCCCCCAGATTTCTGCATGTTGTGCAGAACCGATGTGAAACAATCAAGAAGAGAAGTTTCTTCTGTGCTCTGAGGTGAGCAGCACCTTCACTCAGTTGTAGATTCTTTACATCATCCTCCCCAACAATTTAGCTAAGGGATGATGTTCTCCACTGAGCCAGTTGTTTCATAGCTTTTTTTTTGTGTGTCTTCATTTTAGGGAGCTCTTGCAGTTTGTAAAGGAAAATGATGCCATAGCACAAGAAATTTCAGAGAGGTAAGCTGTGTGTTCTTCCCAACTATTAGGCAGTCTTCTTCCAAAACATTTTCTTACACTGCTTTTGAAGGCGTTGCCCAACAAAGACAACCTAGTATTAGTAGGGTGCAGTATAACTGATCTTCTGCAGTAACAGCAGGAGGGCTGGAGCACTCATAACAAGCAGGGGGAAGCAGAGAACAGGATTCTGTGCTTAGCTCTTTGGTTCACATGTGACTCGTGTCAGGAACCCCACGGAAAGCTGGCAGAGGTTGGGAGCTTTCGTCTCCGTATGAGGCAAGCTGGCTTCTGGGAGCTGTGTCTGCACTGTAAACATTATCTATCCACGCTGGCAGGGGCTGGCTTCTGAAGCAGCATGCATCAATGCTGCTCTAGCTGTATGTGATAAGTGAAATCTGATATTTATTATCCCAGATAGCAAATACCATCTTGAGGATAGCACAAGCACTGCAACTGTCAGAGCTGTGAGCATGAATGAAAATTGTAAAATTAAAATAGACGGTACAGAGCAGTGCGTGTTGTTTCTCATTTGAAACAAGGAAGAGTAAAAGTTGATATACATCCAAATCAAAACTAATGACTCTTGTAGGAACTGGAAAACAGTCCTGACTGTGCCTTGTGTGTCTCTAGGGGACGTCAGTTCATCACTGAGCACTTGGACATGGAGGACGTCTCCTGCTACTGGGAGAACCTGCTGTCTGAATATTCCCAAACCTTGACTTACAAAGTGAAAAGGAGGAAGAGCTACAGTGAGATCACTTCTGAACGGCTGAAAACAGAACTGTAGAGACTTCTATTTTTCTCTTCAGCTCAAACTGATCCCTGTGGACATCTGAAGATCAGTGTTAACTTATTTCTTGCTCTCTCAGACTTATTTTTTACTCTAGAGCTAGAGAGAACCGCAGTAGACTGATTTGGACATTGCTTCCAGGCAGTGGGGCCTGGTTTTACTGTCACCACAAGAATGTTAAGTAGCATGTTGGATTATGGCTATTTAATGGGGTGGTCAGTCATGCCTAGAGGAGGGGTGTTAGCATTTAGGACTTAGTTACTACCTGTCTCAGAATGATCCTAAATCCCATTCAGTCAATAAGAAACCTTGCTGTTAATTTTACTGGACTTTTTACCAAAAATCATGGCAAGGTGCACAGACTGTGAGCTGCACTCAGCTGGCAGATAAATGCCCCTTTGTTTGGCAAATGCTTTTGCAGATAGGTTTGGGATATTAGGTGTTCTCTGACAGAAGCAAATACTGGGATTTGGGGGTAACCTTTTTGGATAGCTTAGAGCTTATGGTGGGTTTTAGAGGTTGATGGTAAGGCTTTGACATGCCTTTGAAAGGATAAATGATCCTTGCAGAGTTACCCTACCTACCTCACAGGGGAGCAGCAGGTGGTGGTGATGTGGCCACCATCAGTGATGTGCTTGGCAACTGGGACAGAGGTGGTTCATCCTCCAACAGATGAGCTGGGTGCCTGCACAGCCCTGCACAACTGAGCCCCTGTTAATTATCTCTCAGCAGCTGCCTGGCCAGACATCCTGGGACCCTTAGGAACCCACAGAAACTGTTGGCAGAGATAGATTCAGCACTCCTTTTTTCCAAAAGTGCAGAGTCTGCTCTGATCTCCTTCTGTGATCTTGCTAGGATTATTTTGGGTTTTTTTAGTTTGGGGTTTTATTTTGAGACTGGTAATACATCTGCTCACTTCAGTACTCATTTTTCTTCCCCACAGCTGTGCCACTTCTTTTCTCATCTCCTTCAGCCTGGTTGAGGGAATGTCTTCAGTCATGCAGTAGCAGCTACTGCTCACATTACCCATTTTGAGGTGGTCACAGGCTGCTTGTGCTGTCTGTGTTTATGCCCAGCACAGCCTCTCAGCCCAGAAGGACTGCAATTCCTGAAATGCTCTATGGCTCCTGAGGTGAGAGGCCAGGAGGGAGCAGCATCTTCTTTGGCACCCAGACAGGTGATCAGGAGAATGTGGGGTGGCAGGAGGGACACAGGAGCCTCCAGGAGAGCACCCTTGATGGTAAGGCAGCCTCAAGGCTGAGCGAGCAGCACATGATAATGGGAGAGGATGATAGCAACAGCTCTCAGGCCTGTCTGCAGTCAGTGTGCATCAGGGAAGAAGAAAATTGCATGGAACAATAACATTAAGTGTACGTGTGCCCTCACAGAGGCCTGGACACATGTTTAGTGGGGCAGTGTGTTGGTTTTGGGACCAGTGCTGGGGTTATCCCACCCGGCAAAGGAAACAGAACGGGGCATTTATAGAGCCTGGTTTCCCAGGAAAACTGTGCCAGATTGGAAAGGGTTTTCTGGTTTTCTGTTTTGAGTCAACAGAGAGACAGCACTCACTCCCAAGAAACTGAACAGCTCTGTATGATATTTTTAAACCATTTGTAATGAAGTGCTTTTTGGAATAAAACAAACAAAAATGAAGTTTTGCTGGATGCATTGTTGCTTCATCAGAAGAGCAACGAAAGGTCTGCAGAGCCCCAGCTGTTCCACCCGTAGATCTTGCGATGAGACTTGATTGTTGCAGCTTAGGTGCCCTTGGCCGAAGTGATGGTCCGTCAGGAGCGGGGGAATAATCCCGGGAACCACCAAGTCCCATGGGTTAAAATACGCTCAGGCTCGGTGGGATGGGAATGCCCAGGCACATCCCCTGGTGGGAAATGTCAGTCCTTTGGTGAAAGGCCTCACAAAGGAGTCTGGGGGCGCTTCGGGGGTCTTTGATGGTTTATGACACCTAATACACGACAGCTGCATCTGTGTCAGCGCAATGCCCCATCAGACCTTCCCCGAGGGAAGGGGGGGTTCACAACAGAGCGGGTTGTGTCAGGGAGGGCAATGAGCCCTGTGAGAGGCACCATCTCGCCGTGCAGCATTTGCCTCTTAGCGGCCTCAAAGCCCTAAGGGGGCTGCACCCCCTCTGTCTTATGCAAACCGGGCATCACAGCCCCCAAAACTCAGCTCCTTCCTCGGGGGGTGCAAACCTGGCCCTGCACAAACGGGGAAATAAATGTTTGGAGTCATTAATCAGTAACAGCGCAGTCTCTCACACGCGCCGAGAGGTGCCGAGCNGGCAGGGTTTGGCCGCCCCGCGCCGCCGCCGCAGACGGGCTGGGAGCGGCTCAGCGAGCTCTGGCGGCGAGAGTGAGCGCCGGGCCGGGCCCGGGTGGGACAGGACGGGACGGGACGGGACGGGATGGGATGGGCCGGGCGGGGCTCTGCTGGGCTGGGTCATGGCGGTCCCGCCGTGCCTCCCCCGGCCGACCCCGCGCCCATCGCTGCCCTTCCCTTGCAGCGAGCGGCAGCAGTACCCAGAGGAGACGGTGAACATCGCCAAGTCGGC
>VZTI01002266.1:2447915-2494620 GCA_013397865.1 Struthidea cinerea | reverse complement strand
TGTGGTGGGCTGGCTGTACGGGGGGCTGCCCGCCTTCTTCAGCGCCCGCAAGGCCTTCATCGAGAGCAGCCACGGCGAGCTCTTCCAGAACCGCGCCGATGCCTTGGTACGGGCCCCGGGGGATGCACGGGGGGAGCGCCGGGCATCGCCCGCCGCCGGGGCCCGCAGCGCCCCCGGGAGGCCTCGGCCTTGGGAAAGCGCCGGCTGTGCAAGCTGCCCTTGGAGCCGCGGTTTGGGGTGACACCGGAGTCCGCAGGAGGCCGGGTGGCCTCGTGTTTGTAGGACGCGTATGTTTGCCCGATTCTGGTACTTTTGCGCCAAAAAGTTTGCTAGGAGTGTGTAAATGCGTGCAGCCTGCCCGGTCAGCTGCTGCGGGAGTGAGCGGTTCCCGTTACCCAAATTGCACGCGGTTAGCTTGAAAAAAGTGTCCTTCGTTACAGGGAAAGTTGGTAACAAAGTTTACCCTTCTGTTAAATGGCTGATTAATATGTCTCGAAAAGGCTTTCTGCTTTTAAATTTTAGTGTGCTGACAGGAGACTTCATAATATCAAACTGGGATTGTACTCTTGTCTTATTAATGAGAGTCATTTTAAGACCATTTAAAATTCTTTTAGAACAACAGTGCAACAAAGAACATTTGTGACACTTTATAGATGTATTTGAACTTCTAGGTGTTTGTTATCCAATTAAAGTGTTGGTTACCTGGATTATGAGGAAAAAAAAAACCCTTTAAAAATCTGCTTGATGTAAATTTTGCATCACTTACAATTAGATTTGGCCCCTGATGTAGTGATCTGCAAATTTCCACTGCCTGGCTTCATTCTGGCGACTCTCTGGTATATCTGAACCCAGGCTAAGCACCTGCACCACAAGCACTGGAAGAGAAAAATTATTTACTTTCATAGTATTAACTGCAACATATTTAATTTTTGTGAAGCTTCTGTTTATCACATATTTTAAAAACCCTCTTCTTTTCAAACTTTTAAGTACCAGTGTTAAACTGCAGAGCTTGATGGTATCTTAACATTTAATGCAGTTGGTTATTGTTTACTTATTATTATTTATTGATGATTATTATTGAAGAATACTTATGAACTAATAATAATGAAGTAGTTTCTAGTTTTTCCCCCTTCTCCTCTGTTGCTTTCCTGTACTGTCCTCGAAGAGCCCTCCCAGTCCACCCAGATGTCTTTCAGCAGCAGGCTTAGAAAGACCAGTTGACATTGCAAACTGGAATTGATTCTTGGTTTTGCTGTTGGTGGCTGGGAGCAGCTTTTGCTCTGAAGGTGGCTGACTTGATCCCTCAGAGTTGGGGTATGAGTCCCAAGGGACATCAGCCCCGTGACCTGGCTGGCAGCGGGCTGGTGGTGCTGGCAGGAGGAGGGGCTGTGACCTGTGACATGTCCTGTCTGTCCCCTCAGCAATCCACGCACCGTGCTGGTCTCCGGAGTTTCATCCGCTACGGCTGGCGCTGGAGCTGGAGGGTCACGGCTTTCGCCACGATATTCAAGTGAGTGTTTCCCGATGGCAGTGGGAGCAGAGCTGCCTTGGCCTTGTCCTTCAGCACCAGTGGCCAAGAGCTTTCTGTGCCAGCAGTGCCCACAGCTCTGGTGATTGATTGAGGCTCCCAGTGTTGCCTTAACATGGGTCTGGTTGATCAGGCATGGGCATGAAGAGAGTTTAACCTTTTAGAATTGCCCCAGAATTCACATCTGCTAATGAACCAACACAAACCCTAAACGTGGAAAAGCCCTGTTGGTACATCTAATCCCTGCTGTTACTGACTTGAGCACTGTTATTTCCTTTCTTGACGGCTTCTTTCTGCTTTTGCTTCATCTCTTCTTGTCTTTTTTTTCTCTGAGGGAGTGTTATAGTGTGTTGGCAGTTTCTGGAAGCACTTTCTAACCCACACTGATATTTGTCCTTTCTGCTATGTCTCATTACTCGTAGTTTATGTACACTGGTGTTAACAATTGTCACTACTTGTAGTTTATATACACACATATATAATTACTCACAATTCTTTGTTCTTGTCCTCAGACACTTGCAGGGGATTGTCTTGTTCTTGAGAAGTTGCTGCATATCAGACCTACCAGTTCTATGGACCTCTTTAGGCCTTCAGATTTTTCCTACACACACAACACCAATGCAGAGATAATGTTCTGCTTCCCTGATTTTCTTCCCTCAGGTGTTTCAGTGCATTTCTGGCCATAGAACATCAAACTAAGTGTGGTCTTCTGAGCTAAGCCCTTTTAAACTAGAGATACCTCCTTCCCTGTTGTTCAGACTAGTAAATTTATGTGTTGTCCTAAACCTGCATTGACTCTCTCTGCAGGTATGTTCTGTTTAAATTCTTCTGCTTTTAAGATCCCACAGTATTGACTGGCATTATTTTATATTTCTGTCTCCCCAATTTTTTTGTTTCTTTCTGAATTTCTTTCTCACTCTTTCTCAGTTTCTTTGGCACCTTTTAGTTTGGTATCTGTTTTTAGGCTTAGTTAGTGTGCTGTTTGCTTTCTCTCCTGGAGCTTTCGCTTTCTTTGGGTTTTCCTAGATTTCTTTGGATTTGACATGTAACCTCGTCATCTTCCACCAGGTGTCTCCCCTGCAGTCAGATCGGCCCCTTTTTCACCAGCCCTTTGGAAAAGGTTCTGAACGAAGATATTTGCTGCTCAGCATTGTTTCTGTAAAGCCCAAGCTGAAAGTTTCATCCTGCAGTTGTGAAAACTTTAAGTTTCACAATTAAACCCCAAATTGTTTTGGTTTATCTGTGTTGGGAAGGAGAGGAGGATTGCTGTTGGCTTGTCGATGTCATGCTGGAGGCTTCCTGGAGTGCTGGGGAGGATGTGGCTGCTGAACTGAGAACAGAGAGTGTTCTGGGGCTTAGCTGATGCTTTTGGAGGAGTTGGTTTACCTACCCCAGAGGGAAATCTGATGCCACAAGAGTAGGTGACTCTGTAGGTCATGAGTGTGACTTAGGTGTTGTGGTGGGGACTGTCTGTAAGGCAAGATTTTATTGACACATGGAGCAGCTTCTGGGATAAAGGTCCTACATCAGGAGTGACTGACTGACAGGACCTTTTCGTTGCTCAAATTCTTTTATCCTTGACTGTATTACGTGTCCCTAGGTACTAGAACAGGTAGTTCAGAGAAGCTGTGGATGCCCTATCCCTGGAGGTGTTCGAGGCCAGGCTGAATGGAGCTCTGAGCAACCTGGTCCAGTGGAAGGTGCCCCTGCCCATAGTGGGAGCTTGGAACTGGGTGATCATTAGCATCACTTTCAACCTAAACCATTCTGATTCTATGATTTTATATGATGGAAAAATAAACCTTTGATTAAAAAAAAAGAAAAAGAAAGAATATCCCAGATCCAGTTCAGGAACTCTGATATTCCCTGGCCTGTGTCTGTGCAGCTGCCTGCAGTAAAGTCACAGAAGTCATGGCTGGCACGTGTGTGCTCTGAACAGATGGGCAGCTAGGCAGTTAGAGGCAACCTGAGGGCTGGCTTAATGAAATCCAGCTTTATTTCAGGCTGTGTTTTGCTACCTCTCTTTCTCCATGTGCAACTGCTGACTTCTGTGCCTCACCTTTGCAGCGTGGTGAGCACGGGCCTGTCTGCGTACCGCGATAAAACCACCATCAGTAATTTCGCTGCAGCAGGAGGTAAGAGTGCTGTAACCTTGTGTGCTTTTCTCTTTGTAAGCAAGGGTTGTAGCAGAAAAGCATAAGCAGGTATCCACATCCCTTGGGCTGGAGCAGCTTCTGTGCTCTTGGGTTTTGCTTCTTGTTCCACTGGCTTCACTCTGTTGTTTGCCTGCTGCATGCCTTTATTTGTAACAGAGATACTGATGCACTGCTGAAACCATTGGGGAGTTTTGTGCTTATCAGTTCATCTTCAAGATACTTGCTGGAGTATTTTGGGTGTAAAAATAAATGTTTATATGGGGTAAAGGCAACACTCGGTGCATAACCTGCTCTCATAAGCACCTATTTAACAAGGAAAGCATTTTTTATTTCCACACTTGGTAACAATTCAGCACACTGTTTATAGGCTGCCCTTTTCATGCTAAGTTTTGCATGCCCACTTTTGGCAGCAGGACTCTGGGTAAGTGATCTGCTTGTTCAGTTTCACAGGCTTTATTGCCCTTAGAGTTGGATAGTTTTTACTGATCCTTTCTGCCTTACATGGCAGCTACTATTATTAGCTGTTGTTGAACAGAAAAAAGGGGGAGGGAGATCATGCTCCAGCCTAGAGAGGGCTTGGTTTTACTTTCATAGATACTTGTATGATGCAGGCGAAATTTGGCAGTTTTTCAGAAGCAGAAGGAACTCTGTGCAGTTTCAGTGCAGAGACCATAGTGACTGTGTGGAGAGGTTCCATCCCACTGGCCATGGCACTTGGTTTCTGCTCTGTTAAAAGCAGATGTCAGCTCATGGAGAAGAGAAATGCAGCAAAGCAACTCCCTATGTCAGTGCGAGATAGCTGGGGGGGGGCTGTTTCTGGTTTCAGTGGGTTTGTTCTTTTTTTAGCCTTCACTGGAGCCCTTTTCAGAATGCACTTGGGCCTGCAGGGCCTGGCGGGCGGCATCGTGTTCGGAACGGCGTTTGGGTGAGTTGTGACTGCTGCACACACCAAGCCTGGAATCATAGGTGGGGCTACAGGAGCTCCCCTTCCTCTCTTGCCTTGAGGGATTTTCCTTATCTCTCTTGGGACCTCATGATGATCACTTTTCTTCCAACTTTTAAACTGTTTTTCTTTTCTTCTTTGTTTCTTGATGGGTTTTGCTGCTCTCTCAGTAGTGAGAGCTCAGTGCTCTCAGTATTATATCTTATTTGCTGCTGTTTGCATATTAGAGGAGACACCATAGGCTCCACCAAAGCTGAAATTGGAGCAGCAGCCATTAGGAAACACTGAGGGCATAGCTGCAAGGTGTAAGGTGACACATGTCTTTGTGTGTGTCTTGCAGTCATGAATTTCCTAAAGCTCCCAGGGGCGTGGAGGAACCCGTGGTTCTCTCTCAGAGGTTCTGTCCTTCAGGACAATAGCCTCTAACTCAGGAGAAATCTGACTTTTCAAGCAGCCCTGGGATTTCTTCTCAAAGTGCTGACCTGTAAATATCCTCCCAAGTGAATCTGGGGATCCTACCTGAAAAAGAGAATAGCTTTATTTGTGCTGCTTGGCACCATCAGGATGGTGTCAGCTGTGGGCATGTTTGGAAGCAACCTAGGGAGCTTTACCAGTGAAAACACAAGTACTTCCAGAGCTGGGTGGGAGCTAAGCAGGGGTGTCACTGTCTGAATTATGCGTTAGGTGTTCCGTGGGGTCTTCACTGGGCACCATAAATCCTTCCACCCCTGTGTCCTGTGTGTGCCTGTCAATGAGTAAATTCAAAATATGTTATCACAGGGGCTCCAGTGAATCACAGCTGAAGAGAGGCTGTGACAGTAGAACAGGAATACCTTAGTCTGTGGTGTGGTGTGAGTGTTGGGGAACGTGATGCTCCCCTAATGTGACATCTGGCCCCTGCATGCTCCTTTTGCTGATGCCAGTAAGTTATTGCTGTTGGGTGTCCCCTTGGTGACCGATGACTTCTCTGCTTCCTCCTCCAGGATCCCTGCAGGAGGCCTCCTGATGGCAATGTATGGCTTGGCTGGCGAGACCTTGCAGGAGAAGAGGAATCGTGAGCGTAGGGAGCTGTACGAACAGAAGCTGGCAGAGTGGTGAGGAACAGCTCTGCCCCTTCCAGTCGTGGACTAGGAGGGTGTCTGGGTCTGTGTGTTCAAACATTTAAAGAAACCATGGCACACTAGGCTTTCTAAACCTCAGTTCTTCTCTTGGTTGTTGGCGTTGTTCACATACCGGTTTGAGAACTGCTGATTTAGTTTTCCCAGTCTTTCCTTTGTTGCTGCCTTCTTTCCATCCCCATTAAAGAGAGGAAACAAGGAGGATAGCTGGAGGCTTGGGGGAAGAAAGGCCATGACACCGGTCATGTGAATTACTGAAACTCACTAGTTCTAGAGAAATCTTCCATTTCCAGTCATGTCTCTGTCAGGAGGATACAGACATAAAATTGCTTTTGCACTCTCTTTTCTCTCCTTAGGCAATCCAGGCTCAGTGTGACTGAAGTCTTAGGGCAAACAGAAAACAATGCCCAGGGAAGACCAGAGATGGAGAGAGCAAGAGAATTGAAGAGCTACTGAGTCTTCCCCAGATCTCTGTTGTAAGAAGCTACAAAGCATTTTGATCCTGCTTGAAAAACTTTCAGTCAAGGGATCATGGAAGTTGTCTGTGAATGCAGTTGTGTCCGGTGAAAAAGTGTTTTGCTGAAAACATTGTTCAGGGATGGATATCACTGCACAAAGAGCTTGGAATGGCCAAACCTGTTCCACCTGAGAAGGTGGAAATACAGACTTTACAGGAAGTGTCATCCAGGTTTGGCAGGGAGTGAGGGCTCCAGAGCCTCATCTAGAACCCATTTCACTGCTGAAAATGTCCAAACCACCAGCGATATAGAAATACTCAAGGTAGAGGAGCCTATGAATGGTTTGTGTGCTAAAGGTGCCCTGATTCCAAAAGTTAATTATGCCCTGGTGAAAGCAGCTCTTCAGACAGTGCCTGAAGAACTTGCTGACAGTGGCTTCTTGGTTCCTTGGGGTATTTTGCAGTCAGTGTGCAGGAAGGGTAGAGGAGCTGGGAATTTTATGGAAATGTCCTGAAAAAGGCATGTTTTGGGTCCTTCAACAGAAGTCTGAGGGGCCCACAGAAAACATGACTTGCTTCTGGTGGTGATGGTGGAAGACTTGGCACTGTGGACAGTTTTAACAATAAAAAGGCCTCTAATTTCATTTGAAGGTTGGAAATTAGGGGATGACCTTTGGGAGAAATGTGGTTCAAGACACTCAATAAAGCCATCTAGCAGTGGTGACTGTGTCCATAAGCTCTTTATGTCAGTACAGTGGGTACTTTATGTTAGTGTGGTGTTGGTACTAGAGAAGCATCCTTGAGTGATATTCCGTGAGAATAGCTCTGAGATCCCACCAGACATTCCTCTACCCAGGCAGTAACAAAGGCTAGAGCCAGGAAAGTGCCAGCTCTGTTATTTTGTTCCAGAGATGAACTTTTAAGTCAGAGCTGTTACCTGTGGGTAGCGCTGGAATTACTGTAAAATGGTCTGTATTCAGAAGGGTGAGGTGGCCCATCATTGTTTCCCCAAAGCAGGAGGTCAGAATTCCTGTTCCCTTTCTTTGTTGGAAATTTTTCTCTTACTAAAAGGAATTACATCCAGGCAGGATTTTTGGGTGTTCTTCTCATAAGAAAAGAATCTGTTCTGGTTGAATGCTTTTCCAGATAATTACTGTTGATTGAAATATGAACAGTCGATCCCACAGAGCGTATTCCACCCACCCAGAGCAGATTTTTGGCACAGTTTGCTTCCAAGAAGGTGTTGTGTTTTCTGACTCCTGAAATGAGCATTTAATTATTTAAACACCCCAGTGTAGCTCATTTTTCCCTTGAAGAAATATGTGTATTTCAGGGTTGTCATCAACCAGCTCTGATTTTCCTTTTCTATATGTAAGTGAAGGCTCTGAATAAGCAGAGGTATGGATATATCTTTCCCTTTTCCTGTTTTAAGCTCTGCATGTGTTGGTGACAGTATTGGTGTCCTTCCCCCCCCCCCCCCCCCAAAAAATTAGGCCTTTCTAAGTCACATTTTTGCCATTGTGCTTACACAGCGATGTCTTATCTTCTTCTTTTTATCTTCTTTCTCTTTGCTATTACATCCCCACCCAATATCCCACACTCTTATCTGTACAGCAGCTCTGATGACATTTAGCTGTGTCATTGCTCTGTCTCTATTCCTATTTGGTGGTATTTGATGTGATGCCTAAAGAATACTAATTTTCCCGTGCCTGACCATTGATGCAGGGATGCTATTCCACGGGAGGGAAGGCAGAGCCAAGGTGTAGCAGTTGTGTGGATTTTCTCTCTGTGTAAGGGAGGGCTCCTACATGTTCTTAAGCTGCTTGTTAGCCAGGGGAAGCAGAGACTTCCAGCTACACTCAAGATTAGCAGCCATTTGTTTCTCGGTTTCCTGCTGAATTTAGTTCCCTGCACTTCCTTATTTCTTAGACTTCCAAATGGGGAGGGAAGAATTGGTTCAGAGTTTACCTTTTACATACACCTGTAAGGGATTCTTCACATCCCCACTCCCTCCACCCCCAGCAAAAGTGCAGCACTTTCTGAGTAGGTAACCCAAGTAGCAGGGGTGCAGTGAGAACACCTTACAGTGGGTTTTGCTTTTGCAGGGAACCTCCTGTTTGGAGGGAGAAGGACGATCGGTAGCTACACTGCTCAGCTAACCCCTGGCAGACTGACAGATGTGAGGTGCGTGGAAGTCACAAGCTGGGTTACCTGAGTGTCATTTTGTCACTGCTGTCAGCACAGCAAACAGAGCTGTGGCTTGATGCCAGCTGTACCTGGTGCAGCTTTGTCAACAGCTGCATCACTTACCTGGATGCTGTGAAATGGTGGCTAATGTGAGTAACTGAGAGGTTCTACCACTCTCCAGCACATAGACAGACATCTTTTATTACTAAGGAAAGGAAACTGAGTTTACCATTTATTTTTTAATACAATTAAAGGAGGAACCCCAGGAAAAAAACCTTATATACAAAACACCCATGGTAAACAGAGCAGCTCACCCGCTACAATGACACAGATATGAAGCTGAGAAGGTCTCACAGAAACCATTTGTGTGCAATTCACTGAATACAGCATAAGGCAGCAGAAAACATGATCCAGAATATTAGTGCTTAATGAAAAACTAACCAAATAACCTGCCCATCAAGCATATAAAAATAACCTGATGCTAGACATACTTGTGAGTGAAATGTTTGGTTTCCTTTAGTTACTGAAAGTGTTACTGGAGTCTGTGGTGATGTAGAAAGGTTTAGCACAGTGCAAAAGACAAACCCTTCTCTGTGAGGCTGCGCAATCACTGGTCAGGAGCAGAAGCAGAGCATGGGATAGATAGTGAGAGGGAAAACATGCTGGTACAACTGGCAGAGCTGTGGTGTGGCTGGCAAGGTGGAATTGCAGCATGGTTATAGGGAAGGACAGTGTTGGAAATGAGCAAAGTTGGAAGTGAGTGCCAAAAGAGGGTGCTCAGCCTGCAAGAAGCTGGTGGTTTGTGCTGGAAAGGAGCAAGCAGAGGCTGAAAGAACAGAAAGCCTGAAAAGTGTGAGATGCTCATGCCCCAAGTCCTGCAGTAGGATCAGGCTGCCTTTTGAAAACACCATAATTTCTGTCACCTGTGTTCTGTTTGCAACCAGAACACAGAAGCACAATTGTTTCCTTATTCCCCAGCTTACCTCCTTTTCTCTATCAAAAACTCCTCTGTAAGAATGTTCTGAAGTTCTCATTACGCTTGGTACAATGAGAAAGCAGTGAAAAGGTGATGGAACAGCGTGACTCTGCAGGAGTAGAAAGGGAGCAGTGTCTTATTTTCTACCTAATCTCAGAGCTCAATATTCTATAAACCACTTTTAATCCTCCTATTTTCTCCAGCAGTTTCTCAATATGTACCAAGTAGAAAAAAAGTGAAATGGATGGAATATGTCTTTGCTGTGCCCTAGGAAGATAAGCAGCTCAAGTAACAACACATCCCACAAAGAGGACGGCATCGTGCGTTCAGACTTTGGTATGCCCTGATAACGTGGATAGAACAGTGAGGGAATGGGAACAGCTTGCAGAGCAAAAGGGAAAACATACCAGCCAAACTCAGGGCAGGGTTGAGCTAGGTGAGTATGCAGAGTTGCTTAGGAAGCTTGTTGGGGGTTGGGGCATTTTCCTCCTTTCCCCTCAAAATGAGAAACCTTTTTTTCCTACACAGTAGGCAAGAATGTCACCCCGATCAGGTGAGTCCTGTCCAATGTTAGCATCCTGTAGGGAAATTCCTTCTAGTCCTGGCTAGAGAGAACAATGGCAGAAAGCAGCAACGTTCAGTGCAAAGTGAATATCCTTATGCTGCTGTGAGAGACTCCCAAAAATCTGCAGAGCTTTCCCTAACAAGTATCCCATGGCAGATGTACACACAGAAGCAGACCCATGTTTATGAAGCAAGGCCCCGAGTTACATTTGATTATAGCAGATACACACGAGATAACCTCTGACTGTCACACAAGTTCCAGTGGGGCTTTACGGGTGTGGGTGGGAAGGAATGCACACGAAAACTTGGTGTGCACAGGTTGTGTGCCCTCACACAGCAGCTGAATGGGGGAGCTGTGCCGCAGTGCCTGGGTTGGCAAGGCTGTCCTTTCAGGAGAAAAAGGTTATGAGAACTCGTGCCACTGCTGTAGATAAGCAATATTAATCAGCTCTTAAGAGTGCTGTCAGTGTGTATCATTCCCTAAAAAATCTCGTAGCGCTGCAAATAAGCATGAGGCATGCAGACTCGCTTCCAAGGTGGCTTTTTTTCATGAAATATGTGTCCATTATTGTCTCTTTAGGGGAGAAGGGATGTGTATCTGTAACCGTCAAGTTCAAACCCGAAGTCCTCCAGCACGAAGAACAGATGCTTGTGTGAGGCTGAATATAAAAGAAGTTTTAGCTGCTCCCAGTTGCAACACGGAGGCACAAACTGACGAGATTATGTGTTGGGATCTGGGCTCTCCCAAAGGGCAGCTCCGTGTTACTGAAGGGGTAGGTGGGCACGGGCTCCCTGCTAGGGCTCTGCAGGCCCCTGATTCTCACAGAGGCTGCATCAAGCCAGAGGTTCCTGAAGTCTTGACCTGGTGTGCCACTGATGACATTCTTCCACCCTGCTGCAGGAACACGGAGGGTCCTCCCAGTTGGAATCCCAGCGACCCCAATGTAACAAGGCCACCCCACAGCTTCCGTGCCGTGGGTGGGGGTTTGCATTCGTTCACAGGAGGTCGTGTTGTCAGCCGTGGTGAGCAGTTTTCTCCCGCAGGTGCCCTCTTGCAGAGAGTAAAAAGGGTCCATGCAGCAAGCATTGCTGTACAACGAACAGTGGAGTCTGCAGTGCGGAGTGCACAGCGTGAAGAACCTGAGGGACTCAAGGAAAAGATTGCACTGATTTTTTGGTTTTCCCGCCTTAAATGTACCCCAGTAATGCTGCCGAGCCGACGAACAGGTATCACCTGCCAGAGCCCTCCACAAGAGGGCTCTTGTTCCCTAAACTCGGAGCTGTTCTGAGCGGGCAGTGCAGTCAGTGAGCTGCAGCCCGGCCCAGCGCTCCCCGCAAAAACCTTGGGAACGGAGCGAGGATGACTAACGAACGTGCTTCCCTGTTTAAGCAGCAGTAGGACATGGCTCAGTGCATCACGAGATGGCACTCTGCCACTAAAGAAGCACAGCTTCCATCCCAGTCCACACACAGCAGCTGTCCCAGGCGCTGGAGTCGGGAAACACCAGCCACCTACAGGAAAATCCTGGCAAACTTTTACAACAAAAGAGAATGGGTTTCTTCTGTAGGTGAACTCCTGCCACTCCCATCACAAAAATCCCCAAAATTCATGCTAACCAAGGCTTTAGTATCTGTTCCAGACAGGGCCTTCCCCAGAGGAAAACATGAGTGGGTGGTCAGGTTTGGAAATGAGACGAGTGGCCCGAATGAGAGTTTCCCCTCCTTTCCATCTCAAAACTATGAAACGTTTACCAAGTAGCATTGCACAATGTGACAAAATCGCGACTTCTAGGACCCCACAGCTGTTGCTCTACGGCATTACCGCGGCAATTCCGCAGGCATTACCCTGGCAATTCCGCATGCTGCGGTGAGAGCAGGAAATGCAGTCACCTGGATAATGACGTGAATAAGAACAGTTAGCTGCTAATCTTCCCTTAAGTCTCCTCACTTAAGTGTCTTTTTGGAGGACACAGCCCTGAAAACTGCTGAGCTTTCAAGCCAAAGCAAATATAATCCTCTGTAATCATAAAACCTTGGCAAGCCAGGCTTTCCCAGCCCATCTTTTGTAACACGCCATTATCGAAAGTTACTCCTTTTAAAATATGAGTGTTTTCTGGGCAAGTTTGAGGGAGGAAACTTTTCCTTCTCCATTCCTTCAGCTGCTGAAGGGAATGGAGGTATCTCAGAAGTGGACTGGCATGGCTGATCATACTGGGAAAGCTGGAGTTTTCTTTTGTTCCCCCTTCCCTTGCCACCATTTGGTCAATCCTTAATTTCAATCATCAGTGATGTTCCCATGTTGAGGCATCACATCAGGCACATGGCTCACAGGGAATCAGACAGAACCTCTAGCGGGTGAAGCCACAAGTGGCACCTGTGGTAGCGATGAGTTACTTACAAATGAGTCCAACAGGACAGGCACCGAAAGACTGCCCAGTGTTTAGTTGGAAAGCCCGTGAAATGAGCACAGGGGCAAAGGGCAGGGGATGTCACTGCAGATCCTGATAGCTGTGGTGTTTTGAGCTAACATTGCACGAGCATCTAATAGTATTTGAGAAGCTGTTTTGCCAAGAGAAGGGTGAAGAAAACTACCTGCAAATGCGATCTGGTCATACAGATGATGTGTCAGCTGTCCCTTTATCGCTCAGGGGTGCCTTCGTACAGTCTTTCACACCCTCTTCCACCGAATACTGGTGCTTACAACAGTGAGAACAAACTGAAAAAGAAGTTCCCTTGTTAGTATTTGGAATCTCAGAAGACATAAAAGCGCTGAATCCAAATGTCTTCTTCAACAAAGTTGAGTATAACTGAGAGAGGGAAGAAAGGAGAGAAGAAATTAAAGAAAATGAGATCCTTTAGGTCTGGTGCCTTCCATTCTAACTTGGCAGGATTCACCCCTGCAGTACATCTGAATATGGTCATAGTCTGATCTGATAGAAAGCTCTGTTACAAATAAATATTATCTACATGGTGTCATATGGATAAAACAGCTCTCCTTAGCACTGGGCTGGAACCTCAGCCTGGCACAAAACCAGGGTGCTACATGCTGAGATAAGGTCAGAAGGGAAATAAGGATGGAATTTACATGCCACTAAATGCAGTTTACCTATTGAGTGTAAGAATGCCGGTGTTAAAACCAATAAACTCTTTCAGTGCTTTAAGAGGAACTCAGACCAAGCAGATCCCTTTAATATCTCACCATCCATGACTGAATCAAGTTGAATCTTGTGCAATTGCGCTTGCACAGATTATGCAACATGAATCCTAAGGTATTCTTTAAGTGACTCCTAATCTTGGTGCTTTGTTTTCATTCTTAAACTACTGCAAAATAGGCTGTGAGCTCCTCAGAGTAGGCGGCTGTGAACCTCAACAAAGCACCTGATTGTTTTGGTCACCACAACAATCACAAGCAACTGAGAACTCTTACTTCCGTTTTGCTCTGCCTTTCTATTCTTCCCTCCCACACTTCAGCTCTTTGAAGCATGGCTTTTCGAGCTCAGAAACCACTCTTAGCAACTCCTGACTCAGCTTTCCACAGCCCAGAACAACAGAGGTACTCTCAGACCTATTCTGAGCTCCCACGAGAGTTCTTGAAAGGTGACCTGCAGCAGCACTGCAGGAAGCACTCTTAGGGCAGATACTTCCCTTCCCAGACAGGTGGCCATGCACAGCAGCACTGAAAGGGGACAACTACACAAACTGGAAAGTTGGGTGGAAGCTCTGGCTTCAGTTTCTTACGCTTCTTACAGTTTCTTTTACAGTTTCTTCCATGCCTGGTCTGGAAAGTGGCTGAATGAAATACCACCACTTGACTCTGCAAATCTACTCCCTGTGCATATTATGGAAGTGGGACTAAAAGGGAAATTCCAGTTAATGCAACCATGTGCCATGCTGTTTGCAGGTGATTGCATTCTACCACATGGGTATGCTTTTTACATTTGCTTTAAAAGCAATTCAGTCCCTATATAAAAGGCTATCTCAGAGTGCTCCGGGATCTTGCTAATTTAATGGTAAGGAACCTTTTAATTTCCAGCCTATATTTGTTGAGAGCCAAATCTTCCGATTCCAGTTCATTTTCTCCTATAATTAGAAGTTCATTATACATGCAGCTAACAGCACAGGCTGTGATCAGCTGTGATTTTCTTGGTTTCAGCCTGCTTGTTGCTTTCCTGTTGACACAGCCGCAGGGAACAGCAGGGGAGAGGAACTGGCATTGGTGTCATAAGGGCACAGGGGTGGAAAATGAGGAGGTGCACAGGTGTGACCAAGAGTCACTGCCTTCCAGAAGCTTCCTTTCTTTGTGATAAAACACTAAAAGGAAATTATCCCAGCTTGACTCAGTGGTCACATTGGTTTTTGAAGGGATGTGGTTGATGAGGAGGGGAAAAGAAAAATACTGATGAGACCTCCACACCTCTGACTTGAGAGTGAACTTGTCTGAAGTAGAGTTATCAGAAGACATGAGCATGACAAACTTACATGTGTCTGTGAGTGGACTGAGTCCTTGCTGCCCAGAAAATGACCTTTCCCAGTTGTCACTTACACCATGGCCAGATGGTGTAAGTGGCCTGAAGATAGAGCCCTCAGTGTGGGATTCTTGTCCCCAGATGTGGCTTCCCCAGTAACTTGACAGATGTCAGCTGGGTGTTTATTATCCTCACGTGTTTGCAAGGCCTGCTGTCATTCTCCAGGGCTGCTCTGCAAAGCTGCTCACAGGGTGTGGATAAGGCATCTACTGCTGTTGGCTTTCAATACTACTTGCCTTTATAAATCTATTAAATGTGTGCCCATGTCTTCAGGGACTTTCTGGCAAGGTCAGCTTAGACATGATTAGGAGCAACAGCCAACAGATAGGATTTTTTTGAAGGAAAAAAAATAAATTACTCCGCTGCCAGCTAACCCTGAGATATCTGAGGTCCCCTTTGCCATTGAAAAACTCTTGGAGACTTGTCTGGAGTTACTGAAGGCTTCACAGGATGGGACCAGACACTTCACCTGTGCCATTTTTGGCCATACAAAGAATACAAATCTAACTCTCCTGGCTGGTGTTCTCATAAAAGTAGGACATTGCTATGCTGAAGTCCTTCCCGTGGCCCTAACACTATGTATTTTTGTTACTTTGGCTCAGTGACTTTCTGAGGGATTGTCTTAAGTAGGGTGTGGAGAGAGATCCAGTTTTGAAACTCTCAGTGCTCAGCCGTATCTATCATGATCACCAAGATTCTTAGCATTTTAGAGCATCTTAATACATAAAAATGAACCTTCGTGAACCTCTTCATCACCCCTGATCTTGGAAATATTTTGATCTGCTGTCAAAACTCGCCATCACCTCTTCACTCTCAAACCTGAACTCGAGTGTTGCCCTGCACACAAAATGTAGGAAAATCATGAGCTAGACTTAGATTTTGTGACGGTGGATGCTGAAGGAAAAAAAAAAAGGAAATGAGAAAAATGAGAAGAAGGTACAGAAATACCTAGTGTGACGGTAAATTTTCTATAAATGTGTACCTTACATAGAAACTCCATCAGCACTAAGAGACACCTTCTTGAAAAAGAAGCTGCACTTACCATGCCTTGGGAGGTATTTTGCTGCCAGGGTGATAGCCAGAATGAAGGTGATAACGATGATAATTGAAGCAGTAATGACATTATAAGGTGGAGGCACAGGAGGAACAGCGCAGTGGTTTGTTTTTTCTGAGACAGGAGAAATAAAACATAAATAAAGGGCCCAATAAGACACTGGCATTTTCGTGTAAGAGCAGGTATGTGAATTTCGGTGCTTCTGGCCAAATTCTAACTCATATATTCAGCTTGAAAATGGACCTACTCAATAAAAAAGCAAACAAAGCTGGCACCTAAATTTCTTCCATCCACCCACATTTGCTATGGGCTGAAATTTTTAACACATCCACAGAATGTAAAAAGCTGGGTCTTTGTCCGGAACAGAGCTGTGACAGGAAATATTTAAAAACACACAAGCTGTTTCAGGGAAATGAGCTAGGCTTGGTGGAAAAGTCTGAGTCCACAGCTAGAAAGCTTCTGTTCTCAGAGGTACTCTGCAGTTTTCCTTACTGTTTTCATCAGATTTATGCCTAATTTTTTTTCCCTTTGGATTCACAGGTGAAGAAGAATGATGCATTAAACAGGCTAGCATAGATTTTTTTTCTGCATGGCAGGAACAGAGTGCTGTGGCAGAGTTCCATTTCAGTGGGTCTGGAGCCTTTGTCTTTTCACCATTGGAGGTGGTGGAAAATCCCATTCTACCCCTGGGATTTTAGAGTAGATACTGGGCCATTCTTGTACAGGACAGGACTTGCTGCATGTCCATAGGTCTCCAGACCTATGTGTACAGACCTTCAGTTCTTCCATCATCTGCATCTGGCACAGGTCAGCATCATTCCACTCCTAAGACGTTAATCAGCCTGATCTGCTGTTCAGCCCTCCCCTCACACCGTAGGGGTTGCCTTCTACATTTACCAGAGAATCTATTCTGTCTGAAAATCACTGTTCATGAAAGGTTTGTTTGGAGGACCATTTACACCATACCAAAATGGCAGTGGTTCCACATCCTAAAAGTCAAAAAGTGGGGGGTTTGTGACTGCTGTGGCTGTCACTGTTGACTGCAGCCCCCTCTGATCACTGCTTTTTTTTTTGCTGCTCTCTTTTTCTATGCAGTGAGCTATTCATAACCTTATTCTCCCTTCATTAGGGACATTATGCTCTACATCCAGCAATAGCCAATATTCATAAAGCACTAGTTCCTGGCATTTGTTCTGAAGCTGAATGCCACCTCTCCCCACAAGCCCCTTTGATTTTAGTGAGATAGATGAATAAGCTACCTTGATGAATAAGGTACAATTCCCTAGGAAAAATACTGCTTCTCTATCTTCCCTTGAAGGTGCCCTTATCTCTACAGTAAAAACATCAGACCCAGAGACATTTCTGAATACTTTTTTGGTAACAACATTAAAAAAAAATCCTTTTGGTTTTACGAATTTTCTTGCAAATCCCCTTCTCCTGCAAAACATCTGGAATGTAGCGTGCTGCCTTCCCTCATGCTGTTTCCACTTGTGCCTCAAGCTTTTCAAAGCACAGACTTATCTATTATGCCATCACTTCTAAGCCGTGCTCAGTGATGGAATTCTTTTCGTATGAGTTAACCCTATGTTACATCTGAAAGCAGAATTTTGTCTAGACCCCAGCTGACAGTTTCTTTCACTGAAGCAGGGACAAACATGCTTGTTAAATGAAGAAATTCTTCTAAAGTGCAATCTGCAGCTTTTAAAGCACACACTTTTCTCAAGTCCATTCAAATACCAGGCCCGTGTCCCACAGCTGGCAGCAGGACCATGTTGGTACAGAGGGGCACTGGATGGTGGCAGCCCCAGCCTGTGGGATCCACCAAGTGTGACATTACCAGCTCACAACAGGATCCAGCTCAGCTCTCAGCCCAGCTGCAGTAGAGCAGCAGGAAGACAGAGCTGCCTCTGCTTGTCAGTCACTCTTGTAACTCTCCCTCCCCACCCTGGCTATCTTCCAGCCTTTAAAATATTTTGTTGTGTAGTTAACAGGCAGGATCATTGGGTGACCCTTGCATGAACACTCGCAGAAAATCTACTGCATTCTCAGAGAGACAACTCAGCAGATTAAACAAAATGGTTTTGTTACAAAAAACATTAATAAAACATACTCAGAAGCAAACTGGTGGACTTGGCAAAGCCATTGTATTCAACGGAGCAAGTGATGTTGGTGTCTTTGGTCACATTGAGCACCAGTGTTCCAGTGACGTTGTATGGGCTGAGGCTGGACTCGGACACCCAGCTGGCATTCCACTGCACAGACACGTTGTTGAGGGCGCCAGAGATCTTGGGCTTGGGGAAACCTCCGTGAGAAGAACATACTATCACCATCTCAGTCGACTTGCAGGTTTTGGTGGACACTTCTGTCGTTATGTTGGGTTTGCTGAAGTCAGCTGAAGCAAGAGAGATTTGGTTACCTTTCTGTCAGGCCACATCGAGGGCGGCAGTCCCCGTCTCCCACGATCAAAGCAAAGAATCCCTCACAGGGCATTCACCATGTCTTCCATGGTTTCTGCTGCCCATGGTCTAGGATACCAAGCAACCAGTCACTAGTGAAAGAAACTTGCTCAACACTGCGTGGCTGACCAGCGGCAAGCAAGGAGAGACACAGTTTTCCTTCCAGGCCCACTGTCTGTTGAGCAATATGACACTGCCATCCAGTCTGGAAAATCCCTTCAGACATCCCGGCCTGATTCCAGCATTTCCCTTTCCTGATCCCCACATAGCTTGATCCCACTTCACCAAAGGGAGAAGTCTACCACAATTATTACAGCTGGCTTGTTAAGACAGCAAGGGGATTTCTGGCTGGAAAGAAACTGCAGTATTTGTGGACAGGAAAAGAGATCCGTAGTTTTATGTTTTTCACGCAGTTAACTCCTCGACCCTCACGGTTAAAAAAGGGTGCTGGCAGTACACTTCCCTTTTTTCATACCAGTTCCCAGAAAGATCACTAAATTTGTCTCCTGGCACATATGCCCACAATGCCCTCAGACCAGCAGGAAATGGCCAAACCTCAGGAGCTTGTCTTTTTTTTTTTTTGTTGACAAATCTCCTTCCAGATGAGGAATGCTCCTTCTCTGACTTGTCTGGAAGATTCATGTAGCTCTCTGCTGTTAAAGGTATTCAAATGCATGTATATATTTATATATATGTCACCAGTATCTCTGTCTTTGGTTGAGATCAACTGCCACGAAAACACCGGTGGAAATGGAAAATGTCAATGGAACATTTTGTGGCCTCTAAGAGAAGATTCGGGTTCATTTTGAGCAAAGGAACTTGGTTTCTTTAATGTAAAAAGCCTCAAAGCTCCATGATGAATTCAACCTTAGGCTTTTGAGCTGCAGTGCAGCCAGCCCCACAGAGCCTGGGCCCCACAGGGGGTTGGGTGCAGGGCTGGGATGCTGCCCTGGCCACACCATTCCTCTTTTGGCTTGAATGCTTGCCAGATACCAAGGACTAAGTCTTGCTTTGCCCCAAAGACAGCAGGGGCTGCCTCAGGCACCCACCACCCTGGGGAGGGCCCCAGGAGGGTTCCTTTCACAAGAGGAAGGCAGCAAGAGGAGGAGGCTGATCTGGTGGTAGGAAAGAAATTTCTGTTCCTGGGGTAGCTTCAGAAAGGTAAGAAGGGAGGCTGCTGGAATGGAAGCAGTTAACACAACTTCCAGCACTCTTTCAGGCTTCCTGACAGAAGTCTATCTGCTACAGGATGAATAAGCTTGGAAGAGTGTCCTTTACCCCCAGAAGCTGGCAATGGAGAGCCTCAGGTGTCAGGAGGCAACGCACCTACCTGTCACAAAGAGGATGACAGACTCGTCACACACGACAACGGAGTTGCGCTGAACTACACACTGGTAAGAGCCATTGTCCAGGATCTCCATGGGGGAGATCCACAGGGTCAGGTTCCAGGGGTCCATCTCTGTCCGGTTCTGGTACCGCTTGTGCTCGTAGATCATATTCCCCTCTGAGTAGGCCAGCACCACGTCCGTAATGTTCTTCTGCCAGTAGACCCGGTACTTGTGTAGGCTTTCTGAGCTGGGGATTTCATGGCAACATGGCAGTCTGACCCTTTCCCCCACTTTACCTTTGACTACTTTCTTCTCCAGTGCTTGGCCTGCAGGTGAGGGCCAAACAGAACTCAGTGAGTCAGTGGTACAGCCTTGTGCCAGGTCTCTTGCCTAAAGCTCACCCCTTTTGGCTCTGGCTGCTCACATCCCTCATCACCCACCAAGCTGTTTTACAGCTTCAGCTCCGCACTGAGGGGAGCCCTCCCTGGGCATTGCCTTGTACATCGTGCTCCACTCCTAGTCGGGATCACGACCCAGCGGGCACACAAGGATTGCTGCATGGATTGCTGAAGGCAAAGGCAGGAGAGTTGCTTGCCTGAACAGAAATTTTGCTGGCCCCTATAAAAACAGGGATAGAAACACACATGCGCAAACTGCCGTCTCCTCCGTTCTCCCTTTTCAGAGCCCGGTGTTTGGAAAATCTGTGTCGTTCCCTGGTGGGTTCCCTGCATACCTAACAGGGCCACGGTGGACTATTTGTTCAGGGGGGCTGGGGGATTTTTGGAAGTTATATTTTTGCAAAAGAAAAAAAAACCCGAAACTTTAAAGATCCCAGAAACTAGAATCAACCCTACAATGGGTTTGATAATAAACAAAGGTTGCAGCCACACTGTCATCTGCCTTTCATCATTAGCAAATGAATAACTTTGCCTGGACTAGCAAGAACAAATTTATCTTTGTGAAAGCCCATGGGCCTCCCTTGGGATGACTTGGAACCCAGCACAGGCGTTCCCCAACTCCTGGCCAGTGACTGTGCCTGTCCCACACCTGGAGTACAGCCAAGTGCTGACAACAACCAGCTGAGACCCTTGCAGGGTGAAATTAGGCACAACTTTGACCATGTGAGCAGTAATTCCCCTCCTAAGCACCCTGCTCCCACGTTCAGCCTTGCTTTCCCACTCCTTCCTCTTTCCAGTGGGTAAAGGTTCTCAGGGCCTGACATCTGAGGGAGCAGCCTAGCAAGGAGTTCCTGCTGCTGCTGAAAGGTGACCCAGCATGGATACACAGCCCTGTGCTGCACCACAGGGCACACGGCTGGGCTTTCACCTGAGTTAGTGCAAGCCTGGGGATGATGTGCACCCGGCTTTGTTGGTCCAGAAGATCAGGGTGCTTTCTGCTTGTCCTGCTTGCCTCAGCCTCGCTGCCTCAGCACTCGTCTCCAGTGGTGGAAGTGGGATATCAATCTGTTACACTCCACTGACTCAGAGCAGAAAAACAAGGAAATGGCTGTCTTCAGGACAGAAAATATTTAGATTCCCTCTTCTTCCCCTGCAGAACACATCTCAGTAAACATGCCTGAGAGAGGAAGCAGGAAAGTCCTGACAGGCGGTGTGTCACTGATGGGGACAACGCAGCATCACCCATCGGTGCCGGGGAGAGCCAACAGGCAAAGCCTCTGCCTGAAATGTGAGCTGAGCAATGCACAAAGCTGAGCCTAAGAACTGCCACCCCCCAACGAAGTCTGGCTTATGCTGTCTCCCTCCTGATAGTCCCAGCCTAACTCCAGCCATGCTTTCCAGAGGCAGAGTGCAGCACCCAGGCTGCGGCATTCCCATTAAGCCCGTGCCCAAGGCAGCCACAAGCTGGTTGTCTGCAAGGCCTCATTTGCCTGGCAGTGACTCACAGACCCTGGGGCCGCTGTCACAGCAAGACCCCTGTGGCTCAGCCCGGTGACTCGCTCACCATCCTACAGCTGCCCGTGCTGCAGGGAGACAAGCGGAGGCTCAGCCAGTGCCCCGCCACAGCTGGATCTTGGGGCTGCTTGCTGGAGTAAAGCCCAGACACAAAGCTTGGGACGGAACATTCAACAGACGTGTAGATGTGGCACTTAGGGACGTGGTTTGTTGGTGGACTTGGCAGGGCTGAGTTAAAGGTTGGACTCAATGATTGTAAAGGTCTTTTCCAACCTAAATGGTTCTGTGAGTCTGTGACATAAATTTCACTCCCCTCCCCTGCTGCACACCCACCCCTGTCCCACTTGCATACTTTACATTAAATCTGTAGGAAACACACCAAAAAATACTGTGGAGGTCCTGGCGACACTATGGAATGTTTTAATATTAATTAAATAAAATAGAATATGTAATTAAAAGAGCAACTTCTTATTTAATTGGTTTCCCTCCACTCAGCCTCTCCACTGGTCTTCCAAAGGGAAAGTTTCAATTTCCCCCCGCCACCACTACCTGTATTTCCCCTTCTAATGCATTGCAGATCCTGAGAAACCAAACTGGGGCAGACCAGGAGCTGCTCAGCACACTGACCTCTGTCAGCCATCAACTGGCAGCAAAATGAGAGAAAAACGAATTCTTCCACACAGGAGAAAAACTGCCTTGTCTTGCCAACCTTTGGCAGACTGAAATTCAGGGATTTCTTGACATCAGCTTTTTAAATGCTACTGCTAGACCTACCCTGCAGGAAGAGTTCTTGCCCTTTCAGGAATGCCCTTTTAGGAATGCACATACATTTTTGGCTATCACAACATCCTCTGGCAACTACTTGTGCAGTTTGATTACCTGCTGTGTGAGAAAGCATTTCCTTCTGTTCACCTTAAAAGCAGCCCACTTCAGGCTGTGATTCTTGAAGTTCCTTCTCCTGCACCTCCGTGTGCATTTGTATATATGCATGTTTTTATCTTTGACCACATCTTTGCTTGTTCTCACAGTGCAGCTCTTATTATTGTTGGAGAGACTCAGAAGAGCAGCCAGTCAAACACCCAGTCAAACTTTTGGATTGATAAAGACCATTTTCTATTTTCCTTTGCAGCAACAGAGGAAGAGTAGGCGTACAGTAAATGTCAGGGTGACATCACATCATGAGTTGCATGAGGTTCTCCCTACCTTGCCCCTCAGAGTCTCCTTTGCAACCAAAAGGAGAACAAAAACCTTCTCGGGAGTACATGTGCAGGGGCTGGAAACTCCTGCTGATGTCATGTCTACCCTTAAAAGGCTCTGCACCCTTGAAACTGCAACCTGAATGCTGCAAGCCTGAAGGAACCAGAGTCCATGAAGAGTCATTCAGCCCTACAAAAGTCCCCTTTCACTTTAGAGGTGAACTGCAAAGCAAAAATGAAAACCCAGTTCTGTGCCATTTCTGTGCTGAATGCTCTCTGCAGCCAGGCTGTGGGGAACGTATTCAACATGGAAATAATATTAAATTACTTTTCTAGAAAAAGATCCCTCCTCTTCCCGCCCCTCTGAAGCCCACCCACTCTCTCGCTGTGCACACACATCACTCCATCACTGGAAGCCCATGGCATGTGGCAATGCTAAGCTGATGGAAGGGCTGACTTTCTCTTCCCTGGGCAGAAAAGCTTGCTTCATTCAAACCATGCCTGTGCTGCAGATTCCCCACAAAGCACGGCTAACTGGAACAGAAAGGTGAGTATAGAGGAGAACTGTTCCTTCTGGTTTGCTCCAAGAGTCAGGAGAGCTGTTGAGCCTCTGTCCCTGTTTCCTGCACTCTTTGCCCAAGCCTTGACTCGGAAATTCCCCAGCCACAGAGAGCTTTGTTATCCTGACCGCACATACAGACAGACAGTGCATGAGAGCAGATTTCCTCTGGCACAGCAGTCTTGCAGAGACATTTGTAAAAGGTAAAAGGCAGCTAAAGACCCAGCAATGCTCTGGAGAAGCAGCATCAAACTGTTGGAAACCTCCTGATAAGTCCTGGTGAACAGAAGCTCCAAAGCCATTCTCTTTCCCCTGTGTTCCCCATTTCTCTGCCCTTCTGAGCCTTGCTTTGCTTTTTTTCCTTTTGGTTCCCTATTTATCTTTGCAACAGCAGCTGGTATATCTACTCATACATTAATGGCATCACTGACTTTGCCTAGGACCATGCACCTGGGATTCCTACTCTGCAGGTAATTCAGCAGCTCGGACCCCTCATTTTCTGTGAATAGCACATTCACCCCAAACTTGCATGATTTATCCTTTGAGGGCAATGCGGTATTTCACAGGGATTTGCAAGCAAAACAGAAAATCTGAAAAATCAAGACATTTTGAAAAGCTGAATCTTTAAAAGACTAGACATTCCCCCTTGATCTTTTCTTTATAACAGGTGATTTTACCAATGAGGAATGAGATTCTCCCCAGGCTTTCCATGGAGTCAAAATTCAGCAGATGTCCTGTGCTACACAGGACACATGTGAAATGTTTCGTATTTAAATCAGTGACTCCTGTGAATACACTGATGACAGAAAGACTCTGTTAGATACCCAGATAACCTCTGTGTGGAGACATTGGTTCAGAAGTGCACAAAAACACTGCCTTCCTCTGTGTTTCGCTGTAAGACCCTGTGCACTAAGAAAGATGGCACAAAACAGAGAAAAGTGGGTGCTATAAGGCCCTGCTGGCTGTTCTCTTCACAGGGTCTGTGACTGCAGATTAACCCAGGCATGAGTGCCTGACAAGCCTCTGAGGTTTATTCCTCACAGACTCCACTCCAGCAAGTGCAGGCACGCAAAGAGAGGTCTTGGCAGACCTAAAAAGGAGGAGTGGCCCTTTCCCCTTGTGCAACCCCAAGCTCAACCTCAGATCTCAAACCACAGGCCTGCTGCCTCTCTGGGCTGCGTTGGGAAAACAAAGCAGCTGCACATCCAGATGTTTTGCTCAGGCCAAGTTCCCTTACTCATCCCAAAAGCGGTTAGAGAGGGGAGCAGAAAAGAAGGCATCCCAAATAAAACCATGAAGCGATGCACTTCATTCAGCAGTGATTCCACTCAGTTCCCTGTGCCCTCTCACACTACTCAAGTGTGCCTGCAGCAGTTAAGTGACAGGATTTATCCTAGTGTAGGATGATGTCAGGGCAGATCTGAGGTAGGGAAATGGTCTGAACAGGTTTTTCTAAAAGTTCATCCTTGCTTGCTTCTGTGGTGTAACCTCGGGTTGCCCAGCTTGGGGCGGCATAGCAAGGGCACGGCACCCCTTACATGGTTTTATGCACTTCCCATCTTCATGCTGCCACATTCCTCCCAAACAAAAGAGTAACCTTGGTTTGCCCAGCTCTATACTGTTGATTTGGCAATTATTATAACACTCCCAGGGTGTTTCGGTGTCCCACTCCATCAGCAGCTTTCATTCCATTTTAATGCTGTTTCATTTGGTGCGTGTTTGCACATGTTCACCTTTAGCGAAGAAATCCTTGAAGCCGTGAAGCGGCTGTGAAAACCACCGTGCAGAGCACGGTCTGCAATGAACATCTGAGAAGACAAACGGGAATCTGAAATACTTTGGTGGAGGGGCTCGCTGCAGCGCTGGGGCACCTCCAACCAGCTGACACCTCTTGCTCCAGATCAAGTTTCGGTACTTGTGGAGATAAAGATCTCCTGCTTTCTGAGTCAGCCTGGGACAAGCCCGCTGCCCGGGTATGTTCGGTCTGCTGTGCTTGTTACATGGGTGAAATCGCAACTCTGCACAAGGCACCCGCAATTTTCTCATCTTGGCACCAGGCAGGAGGTCAGATCCAAGCAAGGAGCTGGATATGGAACCAGAGGTACTTGGGGATGGGGACTAGATCATGTCTTAGATCTCTCCCCCGCTGCAGAGTGCTCCACGTGGGCGCTGCTCAGGGAGGAGAGGATGGAGAGAGCTCCCTTATCTCCCCTGCTGCAAACCAGCAGGGACACACGGCCGCGGGGACAGAAGGACGTCTTTGACTTTGAGAAAGGAGCAAAAGGAAGAGTCTTTCTGAACCTTCTCCCTTTCTCCATTCCCAGCCCGTGGAATGTGACCCTGCTAGAATAAAAAAGGGCGGGGGACGGGACGGGGCTAAATCTGGATGTCCGCAGAAGATTTGCATATTTTAGTTCCTTTAGAGATCAAATTCCTGCATCTTGCTCAGCACTCTTTCGATTTCCCAGTTCGGGGGCAGAAACTAGATGTGGCATTTGTGTAAGACGGGCTGTTGGGGGAGATTTGTCACAAAGTCAGACAAAAATAAATTTGTTAATTTTTTCCCCTGCGGACTCTGTCTCCTGCTGACAGGCTCACTTTGTACTTCCTCTATATTTATCTCCCAGCTGAAGATGTTCTCAGATAATTTTCCTAATTCCTCCAGTACCACTGCCATGCCTGCTGCTGTCCTCACAGCACAGTTTCTGAAATTGAGGTCCTCCCCGCTGCTTGAGGCTGTAGTTTTCTTCAGTGCTTACTAAATCTCTGTCTCACATGCTCCCCAAGCAGCCAGCCCTCTCTTGAAACTGATAGAAAGTGAAAGTGCCCAGTAACTAGGAAAACCAAGCATGATACCTCTCACATAAGCCCACTTCAAAGTCGAAAAATTACAAATTTTAATATATATATATATTTTTTTTTTTTTTTTTGCTGCTCAAGTACTTGCCCACAGCCATAGCAACACTCACCAGCGCAGCTAACAGCGCTGCAGGCCTGCCAGCCATTGTCTTGTCAGAAAAACTGGTCTGTGCTCAGGATGCTCTGCAGACAGCCCTGACAGTCACCCCGCAGCTGGAGGGCTGGCTGGAGGAGAGATTACACAGCCCTAGATAAAAGCGCAGCGGAGAATGGTAATTAACTGGAGGACACTCAAGAAAAGAGACCAGAGCAGTCCAGAGGGGTCTGTAAGCCACAGAAGCTGCAGAGGGANGAGGCACCATCCGGGAGGACTGAGGGCAGGGCGGTGCAGGGAAGGGGCTCTTTCGGCTTTTAGGAACCAGTGTCTGAGAGCGAGCTCTGGTCTCTCTGAAGCACTTCCCCCGGCCCAGGGATCAAATCCTTGTCTGCAGGGCATTTAAAACGACACCAGAGGGTAGCTGCTAAGGCGAGAGCTGCGGTGTGCAGAGAGACTTCCTTCAATCGTCTTTTCTAACAACTTTTTAAAGTGATATGGAAGAAATTGGAGCTCGCTGAAAAGGTGGATGTCTTTTGAGTGCAGGATAGGTAGAAATGTCACCATTAGCCATCAGTCAGCACTTTCTTTTCAGTCAGAGAGTCCCCTGGGACCAATGATATTTTAAAAGCATAACAGTGAAAAAGCAGAAGCAAAGCCCGTGGCATTTCCGAGTTGGGAAAGATTTACGTATCAAATGAACTCCCGAGACTCCCAGTGGTGATGCCCCTCCAAGGGGACAGAATAGCTACAATTCAACATAAAGTCAATCTATTTTAAAACAAAACTGACCTCCTTCTGCCAAGTGAACAGACCTCACTGCATCCAGCACACCTGCCTTGCCACCCTGTGAAAGATACCACATGTGCACAGCATTTATACCGGGAAACACATGTTTAAAAGGAAGGAGAAGCCTTCGGCCTGGAGAAGAGAAGGTTGCAGGGAGACCTTAGAGCAACCTTCCAGTGCTTAAAAGGAGCATGAAACAAGGCTGGAGGGGGACTTTTCACGAGGGCATGTAGCGATAGGACAAGGGAGAATGGCCTCAAGCTGAAGGAGGAAAGGTTTAGATCAGATATTAGGAAGAAATTATTTATTGTGAGGGGGGTGAGGTGCTGGCACAGGTTGCCCAGAGAAGTTGTGGATGCCCCAGACCTGAAGGTGTTCAAGGCCAGTTTGGATAGGTCTCTCAGCAACCTGGTCTAGAGGAAGTGTCCATGGCAGGGAGGTTAGAACAAAATGAGCTTTAATGAGATCCCTTCCAACACAAAATCTATAATTCTATGAGATTTTCTCTGAATGTGGAAATTCTCCCCCAGCCTGGCACAACCTTGGGATGCAGCCAGACAACAAACTCACTCTGATCTCATGCCTCCCCCAGAGAAGCAGAGGGGATCTGGCTCCCCTTTCCCTTCCAAACCCCCTTGCAGGGCTCTCCAGAGTCTGGTTCAATACACCAGCCTAAAAAAAAAGAAAAAAGGAAACTTCCTGCTAAGCTGGAAGGTGAAGGAGATCATCCAAGGATCAGACATGTGCAAAGAAGAGAAGGATAACATAGCCAGAGAGGAGCAGGATTGCATCTTTTGGTGGCAATGACCTGTTGGTACCCCTCAACTGTGATGCCCGCCTGCATCCGTCCCCCAGCTGGCATCGGCGTAAGAACAAACTGGCTCTGAAAAAACTAACTTGCCACAAGAGAGGCAGAGGGATAACACCAGTCATTTATGTCAGATTAATTACCCCCATTAAACCACACTTGGAACTCAGAATTAAGGCCGTGATGCGCAGGAGAGGTGTGAGGGCGTAATTTCTGCTGGTAATCTACCACAATTAGTAAAAGTGTCCTCTCCAAACTTTGCATGTTTAAATGCAGGAATGTCCAACATGCACGCTGCAAAAAGCATACAGATGTCTCAGTGATCCAAGAAATGCAAAAAAGCTGTTGCTGTCAGAGCAACACTGGAGCTATCTGGGTTCATCCTGATCTAACTGGAAAAAGGAAATGATGTGGGTGAAAGGAACATTTGACCCATAGCCTTACGAACTTGGCAATTAGGCTTTTAACCGTATTTTATGTGTAAAAATGTAGCTTGTCTAAGCTTAATTTTCTGTGGGTTTTTTTTTCCCAAGAATTCTTTCATTTAAAAAACACACAACGGAAGAAATATAAAGGTCTATGAGAAAAAGCAGTAGGCTTTAGCTGGTTTTCTGTTTCTCCAGACAAGCTCTTACAGCAGGTTTCACTCTGGATAGACTGACAAACAGAAAAAGGAGTTCCTTAGTTCCGCTGCCCTTGTTTTTAAATAAAGACTTTTTTTCTCTGCATGTCTGGAACAGAAGGAGACAGAAACTCATCCGAAAAAAGAATTTAAAACATCAGCTGAAGGCACTAAGAGGAGTAAGTCAGAAACTCAATTTGCATCCAGTGACCAAGTGGGCAAATCCGGTACGTGAAGAAAAATTTCTGCCATCTCCGCCATGAAATCTGCCCCAGCACAACCCGTACTAGAGCTGGCACGGAAATTAGACACCAAGCACCTAAAGCTCATTGCTAGACACTTCAATATTTAGGGGTGGCCACAAAACAGGGAATCTTCCTCAGCCCTTGTTGTCCCTTTCTGAAACCAAGCTCCGAGCTCTTTACTGGGAGTAACACAAGGGAAGGGGATTCCCAGAGTGAGTTACTTGTGAGCCAGTGCTTGCTCACAGAAGTGGATATTCCCCCTCCCTTCCCAACTTTTCAGTAACTTAGAAAAGCTGTAGGGAATTTTCCTCAAAACTCCCAAAAAATTTCACCCCTGGGAAGAAACCAAGAGCTAAGTGGTCCCCAGCTGGAAGAAAAGACTCCAGGGAAGTTTAAAAATACTCCATGGACACAAAGCCCGGCTTGCTGGGTCCCTGCAGTCAGTGCCTACGCTTTGTTTGCACACAGGGCAGGGAAAGGTCACACTGAGGGACTTCAAGCTGTATTTTTCTAGTATAACAAATGGGACTGAGAACATCCTACAATTTGTAGGTAGGTGTGAAGGTGCAATGGCAGGACAAAACCAAGCCCACAGGGATACCAGCAGTGCATTCTGATCATAAATAAAAAGGTTTGTGCTGTAGCCAAGGTTCTTCTGCCACTTTGTGCTGAGATAACAGGGTGTTGTTCATGGACATCAGTGTCTCCAGCGGCAGATGACATCCCAGAAGCAGCTCTAAATTACACTGGCATTTCAGTGGGGCACCTCAGGTGAACGTCAGAGTAGCAAGATTCAATTCAAAGGGAAATAAATGGATCTATGTAGCTTGCATATACACGAAATTCAACCTTCAAACCATCCCTTTTAATTAAGCCCCCCATTAATGCCTTCCACTGCTACCATGTAAAAATTCAGCCTGGCATTCCCTCTGTTACTATTTTGCTCACATGGGCTTTACAGAGGGCACCTGTTCCCATCCTAGAATGCCACCTGACCTTTTGGAGTGCTACAGCAGGGAGGTGTGCCAGCATCAGCACACCTGGGCTAACCCAAGGACACGGGCTCCGGGAGCCAGCCCCGACTGTGCCTCGGCGTGGTCATGAGCAGTCCCACGTGGGTCACTCCTGTGAAGGCTGGCTGCGGTGACTCGCTCAGTACCGTGTGGGAGGTCACTGACAGGGAGATGGCAGACACCCAGGGCTCCGCTGTTTTGCCACGACGAGTTCAGAACTCGGTCCCTGTGGTCCTTGTGGGCAACCTTGAGAAGGCATCGCCCACAAGCACCAGTAAAGCTTTTAAAACCCAATTCTTTGTGGGTACTGCACCACATATTTTCAAGGAGCTCTAATGCAGAAACGCTGATCTTCAGAGAGAAAGGGTTCAGAGTGTGTGTGGGTACACACACAGAGAGAAATAAGTGCATCAGCTGTCCTGCTCTTACCAGTCTGCCAAGCCCTCGCTCCTGAGGCACTGGACTTCCACAGACTTGTTGCATGAAAACCATCCAAAAACTATGCCCCAAAAGTACAAATACAGGAACACTTAGTTTTCTATGATCAAGCTCCTATTTCTAGTAGTGGATATTAGCATGCATCAAACTATACATCCAGCTATACATCCTTTAGCCAAGGAACCAGAATCCTTTTCAGAGAAATTACATGACTGGAGAGTTACTGTATGCTCATAATTACATTATTAACATACCACAAGCTCTTAAAGTGCAGAGAGAGAAACAGTTCTGCTCATGATAGATTGCTTGCCTAATGCAAATACAGGCAAATTACATCTGTGCTTGACAAATGCTTCGCAAGCACAGAGGCAGGGGAAGGACTGAGGGGAAGACGGAAGAGCAGAGATCCCAGAGCGACATTTGAGGTCGTTGCTTTCTTTACAAGTGAGCTCTGCAATTAATTCCCTGCTAAATTCTCCAAGTTTTGTCTTAAAATTCTGAGACTGAAACTCAGAATGGCATCAAATATCTCCCAGTTTCACAACAGCAGCGTGAAAAGCTCCTAATTTTGCATCACTTGATTTTTAACGAAAGCCTCAGTTCAGCCCAGGTTTGCTCTAGAGTATCATTAGCTGCTATGAAGCACTAAAATTGACAATAAGCACAACTTATTTTGCATCCACAACCAACTCCAGCTCAGAAGTGAATTTTGTGTGGTTTCCAGGTTAACATTTTACACATCTGAGAACACGTAAGCCTCACCCCAAGCCTCTGAGGGTGAGGAGCGATCTGTGCGAGCTTTGTGGCAAGTCCTCGGAAAAGGATGGGGACAGCCCAGGCAGGACTTCAACAGGGATTTGTGCTGGTGGAGAAAGAACCCACTGTGCTCTGTGCTGAGCTGCCCAGGAGGTGCAGAGCACTCCGAGCTGCCACCTTTCCCTATCTTTCCCACCATGCACCCACTTTTAACCATCCAAAAAGCTGCAGAAGCTGCAGAAACCACCCTGCCACTGAAGCCGAAGCCCAAGGGGCTTCACCACGTGCTCCCCACAGACATCAGCTGACCAAAACCATCCTCATTTCTCTCACCCCGGCTGGAATGGGAGATCACCATACCCCTCTGGGAGCCAGCAGCCTGGTGCAATGGGCCTGGGACGCTGAGAGCTCAGGGCTCCTCAGTGCAGTGCCAGCCACCCCAAACCCTGACCTGGGCTCAGCCCTGGCAGGAGGCACCAGGAGGGTCCTCAGGGCCACCATCCCTGTTGACCACCACACGGGTGCTGCTGCTGGGATCCAGCCCCTTCCCACGGTCACACCCCAGCCAGTCCTGCTTACCTATCCCAAGGCAGAGCAGCACGAAGAGCCCGAGCCTCAGCCACGTCCTCACCGCCAGCGCCGGTGGGGAGGTGGGCAGGCACATCATCTTCCTGTAGCTCCTGGCTGGGAGGAGAGGGGAATAGGGTTAGGGGAACCGTGCCTGAGGAGCCACAGCACCCTCCGCTGTGCCCCTCTCCTTCCTGCCTGCTGCCACCACCAAAAACCCCGAGCACAAGCCCAGCCTGCCCCGCTTCCCTGCCCTGGTACCTGTCGCTTCCCTGGTCGAGCAGCACCGAGGCCACCCCTGAGGCAGGGAGGAGGCAGGGGGCTCAGTGCCAGGCCATGGGTGCCTGGCTGCTGTCACAGGCTGCTGAAACTCTCCCCGACAGGGTGCAGGGGGAAGTCGCGGTGCTGGGAGGCTGCTCAGCCTCATAAGTCACCTCACACCGCCCACGGCTTCCTCGCAGGGTGTGCGTCAGGATGCAGCGCCCGCCGCCCCCATCACCCCAAGAGGCACGGGGCTGCCTTCATCCCTCGGGATGCTGTGGGTGTTCCTCAGCCGGGAGGGTTTCAGGCCGAAGAGCCCTGCCTGTGAATATAAGTGTCAGGCAGCGCTGGGGGCTGTGGAGGTTAAAATGCAACTAAGTGAAACCCTGATGCTACTTTGGGAGTAGCGGCATAAAATTATGTTCGAAATAAAAACAAATGCCTATACCACCATTTCAGGTCCAGCTGGATGGAATCCATCAAGAAATGGATTTTCCAAAGAAAATTTAAGAAGGATTGCTTAGGCTGCATGTGATGGATGTTGCGGCTGAGCACCTGGACAGGCAGCAGGATGTGACAGCAGGGCCAAACGTGGATGGTCCTGGTGTCACCAGAGAGCATCCACCGGCCCTGTGGAAGCGGAGGGAGCACTTCCCTCCCCAGCAGCATGCCCTGCCTGCTCCAGAAGGCACCCACTGCTCACCCAAGCTCCAGCTCTGGATGGGGCAGGGGAGAAGCATGGACCATCCCTGCTTTAAAGACTGGGCGGGCAGAGCCCTCACCAACTCAAACAGCCAAGCAAAGCCAGTCCAGAGCAAATCCTGGGCAGAAAAACAAACCATTTAGTAAGTAAGAGCCTGAGGGAGTAAACGCATGCTAAGTGATGTAGATTTGTTCTGCACACCCTCCTGCAAAATAAAACAAGCCCTGGTATAGTGTAAGGGGTTACAGAGTAAGGGGTTGTATTCTTGCTATAATAATCCCAGTGAGAGGGTTGCACACCACTGCAAACCTGGTATTCTTCAAGGAGATAAAAAAAAGTCCAAATACAAATCAAGAGTAAAATAATTTATTTAAATGCAGATTTCCGGTTTGCTGGTTTAAATTACTTTGATTTAAATGAAATGCATCCTTTTTATCAGAAATGATTTGCCACTACATTGCTCCAGTTTTTCTTCAGTACAGGTTTCTTGAATTAGATAGATTAGATGGACTGGGTTGAATTACAAATCAGAATTTTATTCTGACATAATTAGAAAGATGGCATTCTGTAGCGAAATCAAACACAGGTTATAACATTTCTGCAGAGAGAGAATCATTGTATATGAAATGGCTGAGAGGAGTCTGTTATTGAGTCAGGCTGGGACTTTCTCCATTGCAGGGTTTTGAGTGCCTGTGTTTTGTGTTTTGGGCTCTGATCTAAATCCTGTACATTTCTGCTCTGTCCATGCATTCTCTGTCAGCATGGTTTGCAAATGCAGATGACAGTAGCTCCATGTGTTCACACAGAAGAGTCTCCATGCTGCTCAGAGAAGAAAGTATCATTAATACAGCCAACCATACAATGCTTCCCCAAGGCACAGCCGCAGCTCTCAGGCAGGGACTGCCTCTCTGTGAGTCAGATGGAATAAACTTTCTCCTGGTAGTCTAATCGTGAATCTTTGTCATTACAGAGTTACCGGCAACCCTGTTACAGCTGTGCAGTTTATCATTTTAAATCACTTTCATTTTAAATTCAAGCTTTTATTAATATCTATTTCTGCCATTAGCATATTACAACTAGAAGGAAACTCCAGCCTGTTACATTTGTGTCTGCATTTCTTCCTCAGGACTTGACCCTGCTTTTGGATGAGCAGTTCCAGGGAATGTGACTGAGCCCATCAGCTGCCAGACTGTAGTAAGGAAGTACCACAACCCCTCATTACACACAGAAGACCCTGGAGCAGCTAAGGCTGCCTAAATTTTAGATAGACAGCTGAACTCAGAGCTTCTTTTCCTAGGTATTACAGTTCTTGGTACCTTCTCCTTCAGAGACCTCCCTGATTGCAAGGAGACTGCAATAACAGAGGGAGGGGAGCAGCCAAGTGCTTTGTTCTGCTTTGATCAGAGGCAGAAGTCATAATTTTTCCATCACTTAAAGCTTCCCTAAGCACATATCATGCCCTTGATTCTTGGAATCCATCAGTTCAAGGAAAGAGGCATTATGCATCTTTCGGACGTTAACAAAGTTAAAGGACTCATACATATTGAAGTCGCAGCACAGAAGACACTGCTTTTTTTGAGCACTGCAGTGGGTAATATAAGCCCACCAGTTCACAGCAAAATCCCCACAAAAATAAGGCTTCTTCTGCTCTTGATTAGGCCTTCAGCATTTCACCTATATGTGCCCCAGAAACAGCTTTAAATAGGTAGAAGTATTGCAGTTTGAAAAGAGAAGCTAAGATTTAATAAGAAAGGGCGGTTAAATTCTGCTAAAAACATTTACTGCAGAAAAGAGGAAGATGTGAGAGCATCACACACACTACATTTTTCCATTGCTTTCATAGAAAACCGTTAGGGAAAAAGCAGAAAAGGCAAGTGAAATTTTGCAGCATATGTGCTGTGTAGGGGAAATTAATTCCAGTAATCAGCACTTGTGGTAGAAATCCTTTGCACTCAAAGGGAAGTCTTTTCAAACACATTGCTGCTAGCTTTCTCCTGTAGACCCACTGACATCACCAGTTTTATCCACCTCTGCAGAAATGCGCTTCCAGTGCAGTCAAACACCATTACTTTGAACATTTATCAATTGGTAAGAACATACAAAAATCCCAATCTCCCTCTCTTTCTCAATCGACATCTCAGAGAAACATCAGAAAGGTCAGAACTGGGTAAATACTGAAAAACCAAAACACAGCACCTTCTCTCCACTGAGGATTCATAACCACATTCCCTCCTACAGAACTGGGATACTTTTCACTCTTTTCAAGGTAAAAAGGCATTCCAATCTGTGTTCGTCTGAACTAAAAGCACATCTGCATGCTTTTAATACCAGAATGTCCAGGCTGAATGGGAATTACCCAAAATATGTTTCCAGAGGTGTACATCACCATAAAGTGGTTATGCAAGTGCCCTATAAACATCTTTGTCAGAAAAATGATCCCATTGCAAAGCAGAGTAAAATTTTTAGGGATTTTTTTTTCATGGAATCATAGAATTAGGTTGGAAAAGACCTTTAAGATCATTGAGTCCAACTGTTAACCCTGCACTGCTGGGTTTAGTCCACCATTCACCCATGTCCCTAAGCACCATGTCTATGTCTTTTAAATACCTTCAGGGATGGAGACTCATACCCTGGGCAGCCTGCTCCAGGGCTGGATACTCCTTTTGGTGAAGAATTTTTTCTGATATTCAATCTAAACCTCCCTTGGCATCACCTGAGGCCTTTTCCTCTTGTCCTGTCAGCATTTGATGGTTCCAGTACCAGCACACGAAATACATGGTATGTGGAGAATGAACTGAATTCAGCTGGTAACACTCATCTGTTTCTCAGTGGAATTATATGACAACTTTTTTTCTTTTCCTGTAAGAGAAGGGCAGAAAGCAGTCTTACCAAAGTGGTCCCAGCATCCTGAGAAGGTAGGCCTTTCACACAAAGATTGATTGTCTCCTAGGCAATTTCAATAACAAAATAAAATAACTTTGTGAAGTAAGAAGAAAATCCAGCAGTTTCAGGTTACAGTAAATCCCTTTCATCTTACAAAGGAAAATAACAATAACAAAATTTCTACAGCTCCAGAGACTTCTTGGTTTTCCCTCTAGCTCTCCCCAACCTTCAGACTCTAAAACTGGCAAGATTTGAAGAAGTCAAGTCTTCATCTTGGCACAGATTGGGGCACAAGCATCATCTTGTTTAGGGAAGGGAAGGGAAGGGAAGGGAAGGGAAGGGAAGGGAAGGGAAGGGAAGGGAAGGGAAGGGAAGGGAAGGGAAGGGAAGGGAAGGGAAGGGAAGGGAAGGGAAGGGAAGGGAAGGGAAGGGAAGGGAAGGGAAGGGAAGGGAAGGGAAGGGAAGGGAAGGGAAGGGAAGGGAAGGGAAGGGAAGGGAAGGGAAGGGAAGGAAAGGAAAGGAAAGGAAAGGAGGAAGAGCAGATAATGTGCTTTGGTGACATGGTACATTTGAAAGCACAGGTAGCATGTCTGGTGTGCCATGGTAAATCAGGGGTGACCAATAAATTTTAAAAAATCTTCTGAACTCAGAAACAGAGAGGGGGGAAATGTGGGAAATCAATTGCAGCAAAATCAAACGCATCAACACTGTTTGACAAGGGTAACTTTGACCCGATTACTGTGTGGGTGGGTATTTGATTTTTACTGCACAAAGCACCGGGGCTTCTTGACGAAATTCCTTAATAATCTGGGATTAACCTTCTTCAATCACCTCACAGCAAACTACTGTAAGGAATCCACTGGGCTGCTGTCCTTTGCTATAGTGAGGCATCCCTGTTTGTGCAAACACCGTGCTCACACAGTCAGTGCAGGAAGGAGTGACAGGTCTGTGCATGGGAGCTGGCACTCACAGCTGCCCTCACCCACACCCTCCCTCCAGGGCACTTCCTGCCAGCTCTTCCCTTGTAGCAGAGGTGCTCACGAAGGAGGATGCAATGTCCCGTGGTTTCCACCCCTGTGAGTGATGGCAGAGCTGCAAACACACTGGTTTCCCTCACAAAAGCAGGATGAGCTGCCTGCAATGCTTGTGCCAGGGAGTCACAGTCCTTGGCAGCACTAGGCTGGGAAGAAGACACAGCATGATTTTTATTGGTTTTTAACATTCACACCAACTATTTCAGCAAATGGCAGCTCAAACTTTGTGTCTGGCTGTGCTGTGACTTAAATTACTGTTTATGCTGGGTGCATTGCAGGCTCATAAGGGGCTGTGAGCCTTGGTCCTGTTTTCACAAGCAGCTTAGGCTTTTTTTTTCCCCTTTGGTGTTATTACACGGAAAAATGCAAATGCAACCAGGAGCAAGCATTGCACAGGGTGCACATTCACAGCACACTCCCTGCCCTGTTCTCCCACCTCGGAGGGCTGCTGGAGCCCTGCCTCTCCCTGCAGGCAGGGCACCTGTGCTCCCTGCTCCGGGCGCCAGCAGTGCCAGGGTGCAGCTGAGGACGGCCGGATCCCTGGAAAGCCTGCCTAATCAGGCATTCTGCTATTTGGCACAAGCGACTGCAGCAAGGGGAAGGTGATTTTCAGGCTGTTTCCCATCCAGGACTGTATTTCCCTGTGTTACCCATGCATTCACTGGGGAAAAAGGCTTAAGGTTCTGAGTTGGCTTCAGAGTGGATCACACAGAGGAAAGGTCTGAGGACTTTCGTCCTGGAGGTTTTGCAGAGATCCACGGAAGTTCACGCTGTCCTAAGCATGAAACCACAGTGGCAATGAGAAACTGACACAGTGCAGACATAAGCGAATAAATGTTCAAGCCTGTGTGCCAAGATGATGGCACATGGATATGAAAATGCACCTGCAAAAGGAACGCATCAAGGTGTGAAGGACAGTGTTCAAGAAGCAGCACTTTGGATCTGCCTTCTCCGTGAGGTCTGCTGGGTGTTTCTCCTGCCGGCTGGAGGAATCTGTCAATACAACTAAGGACTGACAAACTGTAAGTGTGTTTTGCTCATCAGAACGTTGTTTTGATTTTAGTAATCCACAGTTGATTCCCATGATGCTTGGTTTCTAAGATGCAGGCTTACAAAAATCCCAAGAATTACTTCCATGCAGTTGATCAGAGGCAGGGACAAATCTCACCCCGGAACATTTATCCCTCAGCGCCCCCTTGGAATCTGGTTCAACATGCTAACCCTGCAAAGAAAGAAAAATTAAACAAACTTGCTTTTCTTGCCCAGCTTTGTGAGTTGCATTGATTTACTGGAACCAGCATCACGACGTGGTGGACTGAGGAAGAGAGAAGGGACTGTTGGCAAAAAATGGGACTTAAATCAGCTCCAAATGTTATCTATAATTTCCCCCAAATCACTGTGTTCAAACCTCTCCTGCCTTTAAGAGTGGAGCAAGGTAAATCACCCCTGGTGCCCACAGGAGCATGTAATCAAGGAATTAATTAGAACCAATGAGCATGCTGCTATCTTGCATCCCAGCTTCCTACCTGCAATTTTCCCATATGGACAAGCACCATATTTGTAAGTGTGAATAAAACCATTCTGACACAGATATGCTTATATAATGCAACACTGTTTTCAATGGAAATCATGCCCAAAAAACAGAATTATACGCTCTCTTAAAAGCAGAGCTGAAAGCGCTACCTGTAATCAGTGCTGCTAGGCATTGTTGTCCTCTGCTCTGGCTGTGGTTAGGCTTCATTTAAAAAATTTAACCTGCTGGGATGATTTTTTTTTTTACATCAGATGTGGTTTAGACTGATCTATTTTAAAAATCCGCCAAAAAAAGAAGAAAAGAAGCATCTATTTATTATACAAACAGTAAGAAAATAAAGGGTTTTTTGCTTGTGCTGAGGCTGTGCTTGTATATCCTTATTGGGGCCTGGCTTGTTTCTGTGTTGGAACAAGGAATTCAATGGCCAGAAGAGCATTGTCAGGGCCCCTGCTTTTTCCAACCCTTTGACAAATTATGCCCATACGTGTGTTAGGAAGCATTAGCTGGTTTCATTTTGCATGTGCTCAGGAGAGGGATCAGTACAGAAAACTTCCAAAACCTCCATCTGCAGCAGGGCTGTGCTGGCAACCCACGGACTGGCCACTCTTCATGTTGGAGCAGTTTTCGTGCCAAACACAACATTTCTTGGCAGATTTGCTTTCTCAGAGACAGCTATGTATCTGCCCTTGCTGATGCATCAGCAGACACAGCTCACTGTAGTGCACACACAGATTGGACAGCAACATGGGAAGTGCAAATCCAGGGCTTTCAGGAAGCGAAGGTCAGAAGGACTCAATTCCAGAAACCTGCCAGGTTGACATTTGAAGGTGGGAGGGGGAGTTCAGGAGAAAACAAACAAAAGCAAAAGCCCCCAACACCTAAAACAAGAACCAAACCTGAAAACACTCAGAACCTCAAACCTAAATGTGGTGTCCAGCTTTGGTTTGTTTCTTTTCCATTTGAACATAAAGAGAGTAACTTTTTCTAAGTGTGAGCCATGGGATTTCCCCTTTTAAATGGATATCACAATTTTTTAATGGAAACTCTCAGACTGCTGGGGCATGGGTGCCTTTGACTTGGATCTGCCTTTCTTCAGAGGCCACATTTACTATCTGTGAGGCTCAGGTGAGGCTGTCTGGTCAATTCAGCTCCTCCATCAATGCACCTTGTCTTCCACTTATGGCAAAGACTGAGCGGAGGCCCGAGATCTAAATGTGCTCATGAAAAGCTGCCAGGAGAGACAAAGCACCGGTGCTGTGCTTGGCCTCTTCAGCAGATGTGCTCACCTTCCTCTTTTTCTTGCCCACACTATGGTGAGAGCTCATCATCAGTCAAACTCCCCGTACTCTGTATTTTTCAAATGGCAGAGGACAAGCTGGGAGAAAAACATCTTATAGCTACTGTCCGCACATGCAAGCTTGCACTTTGTGCTGCTGATTTTTACCCATTTTTCCCCTATTCCAGTCCTCGGTGCCAGGATCAGTTCTTCTCTTCCTGTAGCCCGAGAAATCTTTGCAGTGACTTAGCCCTTCAAATCTGACCGAATCTGATTACAGCTTGTTTTCCTGCTGGGTAAACAAGATCACCCCTTTGAGGAGCATCATTAATAACCCCTTTCCACCCAGCTCGCTTCCCTTGAAGCACAGCCTCCTGACATCCTTTCTTCAGGTAAATCCTTACAATGCTCACATTAATCCCCTGGTTCTCCAGCTTAATGGCTTTGCCTGTAGCACTGAAAGTGCTGCCTTACTGAAGTCCATTGTCTACACAGTCAATTATCTTATCAAAATAAACCTACCAAGATAGCCAGGCATGAGATAGCCTTGGTAAACTCATTTTGCACTCGAACTCATTTCCCCTTTACTGAGGTCAGGCTAGTTGGCTGCTTGGGGATCCCAGCTTACACAGCTCTCCAGCCTTAGTTTCTTAATGATGGCAATGACCTTTGCTACTGGCAGAAAGCCTCACCACTGGACCGTGTTTCCACATGTCAGTTCCTGAATGGGGCAATTATGTTGCCCCTCATTTCCCCTTACCACCACCCACATCCTTTTCAGCAAGGAGCGCAAGCAGCTCTTCTGGTTTGCTTCCTTCTGGCCACGGCCCAAGGCTCTGAGGGGTTCCTCATACCCGGCTTTGTTTATGGCTGGACACAGTAATGTCAGTCCAAGTGTGGCCTCACAGGTTTCACTACCACAGCCAAAACAGCTCCAGCCACGCATGAGTAGGTTACATCAAAGCGGCTGGCATGTCAGGGATACTCAGTGGAAGAAAATGAGAAGGCTCTGGGGACTGAGGACAGGATAAGCAACATTTCACTTCCCAAGCGCTGGTCCCAGTGCAAGCAGGTGACTGAACAGCATGAACAGCACGCAGAAAGATCTCACACTCCTCTGCCTCTTACAGCTCCCCAGCTACGCCAGCGCGACGGCGGCGCTGACAGACCGGAGACCAGCACGTTTCCCACACCCAGCAAATGCCTGCGCTGACACAAAGCCGGAGCCCTGGGCTCGTGCTCTTGTCACATCCATGTCAAACAAGGAGCTGTCCTGTGCTCCTGCCGCTCTGGGTCTGGGGTAGAGCACAGGGATGGGGTCTTTGATACAGGATGAAAGCGCCAGTGTGGTTTTCTCCTCTGCTCCGAGCAGAAGTGACTGCTCAGAGGCAGGGCAGAGCCACTGTCATCGGAGAGGTACGGATCACAGCAATTCTGAACCTACAAGAAGGGCAGCAACCGTATTCCCGTGCCTCTCTCTGTCTCCTGGAGTTATTTTCTTAACTTTCAACAACATGTGGTCTGACACCACATCAAATACGCTTGGTTTTTTTCCCCAAAGCAGATTCTCTTACACTGTCTCGCAGCTTTGTGCAGCCACATACGTGGCAGATCAGTGATGGACCATGTCCTCCTAGGCCTCAAGTGCTGTCTCGGTTTTAAGAGCAAGAGGTTTCACAGTAAGCAGCTTCCTTCGCTTAGTGATTGCTGTCAAGAGCTTGCCTGTCCTTTCTGCTGGACCAGGCTCATCCTGGGAACACACCAGGGGACTGACCACAGCACCAGTGTCTTTGGTGGCCTCCTCTAAAGCCTTCATCGCCCTGCGAGTCTGGGTACGTGCACAGGGTGAGGGTTCAGCTGGAAGAGCGGATGACACTGTCAGTGTCCTTGCTCCTCCTTCCAGGAGGACTTTTCCATGCATCAAAACAATGTTACCATTGAATTTCATCACACAAAGTACGTAAATAGAGAAAGGAAACATAAGCAGATATTTTTAAGCCTTGTCAGACCAATGGATAAAACAGAACGTTCAGTGATGTTGCTCCCATGTTCCCCTTCTGTCACAAACCAGCACTTCCCAATTCTCTGGAATTCAATTCATGAAGAATCAAATGCAGAAGTAATTTTTCAAATGTCGAGTTTTTTGCTGTTCCTAAGCCCTCTCTCATGAATTCTCATGCCCCTTTGTTCTTCTGGTATATGTTCAAAAGCAGGAGTCATTCCCAAGAACAGCACTGTTACAGAGGGAGCTGGTGAAGCAATAGCCACAAGAGAAAGACAAGAAAGAAGGCCCTGGTCACAACCCAGCATCAAAGAAATCCCTTGTGGTGGAATATAACCACCCCATCAAGTAACTCAAAGCCACCACAGGGCTTTTCCTAACCTGTAATACCTACAATTTTGCCTGTTCTCAGTTTAAATCATTCAAGCTGAGGAAAGTCATCCTGCAGCCTGGTAGGTCCTGGTACTATAAGCCCTCCCCAATAAGCTAATAGGAATTTCTGAGTATCATTCCCATCCACCTGCTTTCCCAGACTTCAACTACTGCCTCCAACTCTCCCTCCATCAGGCTTAGCTCTTGTGCCTGTACACAACCCATGATTTCCTTAGACATCTTGAACACACTTGCAACTTGCTGGCAGGAGAAAGAGAAGCCAGCCCTTACTCACCAACCTTGTTCCTTTCTCATCCTTATTTTACACTACTTCTATCCTTGCAAAACCTCAGCAGAGCTTTGGCTGGGAATGCAGGGCTGTGCTTCCTGTCCTAGGAGACTGAGCTCCCTCTCCTGCAGCTGTTCTTCATATTCCTCACACCTGGCACATCTTTTCTACACTGTGGACTGCAATTATGTTCCCCAGACTGTCTCTTTTCCCACAGAAAGGAGAAACCCGCTCTCAAAGCGGAAAGCACATCTAACACTTCAAACCTCACCGCTTGCACAACGCAGGAAGAGCATCACTGTTTCAAAACCTACAGCATGATGAAACCTTCTCCCCTCCCATTGCTAAACACCACATCCCATCAGGGTTTATTTTCATTGGCAAGCACCAAGGACCTCCAAGTTTAGCCTGCTGGTGCTGTAGGGTGAGTTGAGAGGGGTTGTAAGGCAGGACTGATGGGCCCCTCTGCTTGCAGGCACGACACACCTCTGACGGGCTCCCCTCCACCCTGATACTCTCAGAAAGGATGGGGATACAACAGCCAGCAGCTCCTGCAAAGAAAGCACCTGAAGGGACAACAATGAAGACCCTCAGGCACTTGCCACCATGCAAGCGGGGAACACAGTGCCAGCACACAATCCAAAATGAAAATGTCACTCGATTCACAGCAAGGAGCAACCGGCCTGTCAGCCCTGGAACTTCAGATCCACCACTGGAGCCAAATACCAGCTCCAAAAGAGCTGTCTGGGATTGCTTCACTGATGTCCCCAGGCTTGAAAGCAGGATTTGGAGTGTACTAGGGAGGTCCCTGCCCACACTCTCCCATTTACCAACATGTCAGTCATGAACCTGATGAAGGGGCAGTAAAGATGAGTTTGCAGTTCCATTTCCTAGATGGGGACTACGGGAAAGGTGATCACAGCCCAGGAGATGTTCCCTGTGTCCCTGACCTTGCTGGTTGTCCCAAGCTGGCATTGCAGTGCCTCTCTCTGTGGTAAAGCAATTACCCTGCTTGTCTTCTACCCTGCAGAGTTAAGGTTATTTGAAACAGTTGGACTCTGTTGTATTTTTAAAATTTTTGTTTTTAGATCCGTGTTAAAGATGGCTTTCGGAAGCATCCCAAGGAGAGCGGTAGGTGCCACAATGAGCAGATCACACTGATTTTCCATCATTTCCCTTTTGCCTTGGAGAGTGAGCTGGGCCTCCTCTTGGACAGTTTGTGGAAGAAGACAAACCTGGAAAGAACAAGGCTGATATTTCTGCAATGAACTCTGCTTTCTTCAATAAGAGACCAAAGTCCAGTGTTCCCTGAAGCCCAGTTGCCCAGATGCACCTCTTCTTCTGCTGCCACGTCCAGAACTTGCTTCAGCCAAGCACTCCAAAACCTCTCTCACTATTCCCTGAACGATCCCATGCATAGGCAAAAACTTTGGCATTGTCCAGGCATAGCCTGTGCTTACAGCCAAGGCTCCCACCACCTGTTTCAGCTGTGCTACCCAAGACAGCATAGAGGGAGGCGAGCCCCCCCTTCATTACCACGGGAAGTCAGGCAAGAAGTGAGGGTCACCACCCCACCAGGGTTAGCTGGAGAAAGCAAAGCCCTGTCCTGCCCAGAGCAAAGGAAGCACCGAGCCAGCCTGCTGCCCACTCCCTGCTGCAAACATCCAGCCCGAGGGAGAACAGCAGCCCTGAGCATCCTGCCAGGGCATCCTGCAAGGGTGAGTGCTTCCCTCGCACAGGCAGGCACGGTCATGCACCACTGCCCCGCTGGGACTCTGCCCAGGCTCACCACAGACATCCCAGAAGACTTCACGTGGCACTTGCTGCCCCTGCTTTGAATGTCCCTGTAACAGAGCATTGTTATTTACCGGCCGGTGACAGACACGCAGCTGGGGACTGGGAACTGGGGCAAGCCCAGAAATATTCCCCACTCAAAAACAAAATGGAAAAAAAAAAGGCCTGCTGTTGTTACAGAGAAAAAGGTGCTATTAAAAGAATGAGGGACTGGTAAGAGCTTGGCATTGGTCCAAAATGAGAGTATTTTAGAGCCCCAAAAGATCCTGTGGAAAGTCTGGGTGGGGGGAAAGCGAAGACGAATAGGGGAGGTGGAAAATGAGAGTTCCAGGCGTGCCTTTGCAGTCCCATTTTGGGAAGAGCTGTAGGATCTAGAATAGGGACACTTCTGTGTTTAAAAGCACCACACATTTTTAATGGTCACCTTTTTTCCAACTCTGGGCCTGAAGGCCTCATGTGGTTCTGAGGAAACATCCTACAGGCTCTCAACGAGTTTGCAGCTCCAGGGCTGCAGTGCTACCCTTCACAGCCCCCTCGAATAGGAGCCCTCAACCCTGAGCTCATCTAGAGAGGCACATTTTTTTAGTCAGAAAGAATTACCCTTTTTTTTCAGATGAACATGAAGGAAAATTCTGAGTCTAAGCGAGTGCTAACCACAGAGTCCAACATGTGGCAGGGGCAGGTCAGCAAGCTGCTCCAACATGGTACTTTCCAGAAGGCATATCCTGGCTGTTGGTCCACAGAAGCCTAAATTTTCATTAATAAAAGATACAACAAACCCCCCAGAATGGTGCAGCATGGTGAGTCCTTAGCTCTTTGCGGTGCTCAGCATCAGAAGGCCATTGTTGCAAAGGAGGAGAATTGTGCCCACCTCCCCATGCCACAGTCTGAGCCAGGGCAAGGCTTCCCTGCAGCGTCTTGGAGATGGAGGTGCTCCCTGATGGAGAATGCTCTCCTCACCCGCTGGTGGACATCCCATGGGACTCACATACAGAGGTCCCTTTGGGATCAATGCACCCCTCTGAGCTTGGAGACTGCTGCTCTCCCCAGCCTTGGTTTTCAGGCTCCTGCTGATGGTTCCTGCTGCTGGATCATCATCTGCTGTCTGTCTGCAAGGATCCCTTCAACACTTTTCTCTGACATCTCTTGGATGTCACTTGACTGCATTACACATCATGTTTTCATTTTTTAGGAAGCTGAGAATTCAGGGAACTGGAGGCAATTATGAGAACCAAACATTGCAGTGCTGCAGGCAATTTTTTGCCAACCTAGAGATGTCGTCCCAACTTCCTTCTCTGTTTGAAGAGCCCTGCGACTTTCCCCTCCACTCCTCTGCCCTTCAGGCTGGAGCAGAAGCCATTCCTCACAGACTGCAAGACAAAAGCGGGAGGGGTTTTCCCTCTCACAGGCCCAAACCTTAGGAGTGAAAAACCCCACTTTGCTTTTGAGCACTGCACCAACCTGGGTAAATTCAGAGCTGTTCTACAGAAAACAAAATGAAGCAGAGAAGCAGAAAAGGTCAGCAGGCACTGCTGGCAGTGTTGGAATATCGGCAGCTCCTTTTCCCACTTCCTTTTGTGCTACTATTTTCTGTGCTCAATGCTTCTCAAACTCCACATTTGCAGCAGGGTGCAGAGGAGGAGCAGATCTAGGAATGGGCATGGCTCGATGAACCACCAAGGCCACCAGAGCTGATGTTCCCATGTAGCCCTGTGCTCTCAACTACCTGAATTCCCTCAGGGCCCCCTCCAGCCCCCCACTCTGACTTGTCCCCAAATTCCCCAGGGACTCTGCTTTGTCCCAGCGCTACATTTGTGATTGCCCTGAAATCCCCCAGGGCTGCAGCTCAAAAACTACCACCACTTTCTCCCACAAGCACCAAGGGGGGAATTTTTGTTTTCCCTCCATGTAAGAGGTGCTGGTACCTTCTGGGGTGAACAAGGGCTCTGCAGACCTGGTGTGCAGGTGACCACCAGCTGGTAAAAATGTTCAGCTTCTGCAAAGTGCAATCCCAGCCATGCTCACTCCTGTTTCTTGCTCCTGTGTCGTGCTCCTATCCCTTCCTCATCCACTGACTAGACTCCCTCCGCTGCCTAACCACTGCCAAAAATAAAGGATAAAGCAAGGCAATGGGATCACCAGGTACCTCAGGACACTAGGTAAAGCAGCACTGCTGGACATAGCAAAGGTCAGCCCTGGTTTGGGAGGGGTTGGGGTCACCAGGGAGCTGATCTGGGCCATGCTGGGGCTGTGAGCAAAGCTTTGTCCCCAAATACTGAAGGAGGCTGTCTAGAGAAGAGGAGGCTCAGGGGTGACCTCACTGGTCTCTACAACCACCCCTTCTACAGTCTCTTCTACCATGCCTACAGGAAACAGCCTTAATCTGAGGCAGGGGAGATTCAGACTAGGTATTAGAAAAGGTTTTTCACTGTTAGGATGGTCAGGCATTGGAACAGGTTGCCCACGGAGGTGGTAGAGTCACCACTGCTGGCAGTGTTCAAGAGGTGTCTGGATGTGGTGCTGGATGATGGTTTTGTGGTTCAGGGGTTAAAGTGATAGTGCTGTGTGGATGGTTGGACTTGGGGATCTTGAAGGTCTCTTCCAACCTTGATGATTCTGTTGGAAATGATACAATTTAAATTTTTTTTTTATATAACTTTAGTCAGGGATTTGTTTGCCTTTGCCCAGGGGGAGGGAATTGAAGTTTCTCTTCAAAAGACTGTTCACCGAGGTTGGGTGAGGCATGATGAGCTTAACATCTACAGATTGGGAGTAGCCAGAAGATACAGGGGAGATAAATGAGCATTAACGAAAATTATGCCCTGGTGTGGCTGGATACACCTGGTCTGGGAAACAAAACAGAGTGAGGACCCAATTAGCATCGAAGGCAAAGGGATCGATAACCAACAGAAGATCGAATACTAAGAATTGTGTAGTTCAGGACCAATGAACATGAACGTCTTTGGAGTTTTTTATGTATAAATAGGTAAAAAGTCTAGTAAAGAACCATGTATGGTGGAAAGATTTTCACTGCACAACATAGGCATGTGTGGATGAAATAATTTCTATTGCACATCCTGGCCAGAACAAAGTAATGCCGTGATTCTCTAACATTGAAAAGATCTTGCTGGAGAGTTTCTGTTTTTCCTGCCGTTTCAGTGGCAATTCCATGGTTCTTTAAGGGGGCAGGCACAGGGGCAAAGGTTCCCGGCAAAGGCTGGAGGCTCTGCTCAGGCTGCAGCACGGAGGGGAAACATAACCCAAGGCTGAGGAAAACCCTTCCATGATCTGTCTACAGCGCAGACACTTGAGTGGGACCCTGCTCAGCCAGGAGGGAAGGGGGCTGCTCACGCAAAGGAAATGCTGAAAGCGCCTTTTTTTCGGTTGTTTGTTTTTTTTTTTTTT
>VZTI01002266.1:2364852-2447897 GCA_013397865.1 Struthidea cinerea | reverse complement strand
TTTTTTTTTTTTTTTTAGGAAACACTTCGTTTCCATGCATCGCCTTCCTTTCCCACGTGCCCGTTCCGATTCCGAGGGTTCCCCCCGGCGCTGCCCAGGGCGCCCCAAAGCAGCCCCGAAAATGAAAGCAAGCCCGAGCCTCCTCCGCCTGCGCCGCGCCGAGCCGGCCGAGGCCGGGGGGGTCGCCAGGGAGGGCTCGGGGGGCTGCCCAGGAGGGGCCGGGGGCGCTGCCGAGGAGGAGCCGTGCCCGGTGACACCGCCCCGGGAGGCCGCGGAGGGCCGGGCCGAGGGGAGCGGCCCGGGACGGGTTAAACAGGCCGGGCCCGCGGCGGCGGAGGCCCCGCCGCGCCCCATGGCGTGGGGCTGGCCCCCGTGGGCTCCTCGAAGTCTGCTGGAGGTGGTGGCCGTGCTCGCCGGGCTGGCGGCGATCGGGGGGCTCGCCGTGTAAGTACCCGCGGGGCCCCGGCTCGGGCGGGCCCGCCGGCCTTCCCCGCTTCCGCTTCCCACAAGCGAAAGGGAGAAGCAAACCCAGGGCTGGGGAGGGTTTTTGGGGGAGGGCGTGGTTGGTGTTTCACGGCTGAAGTACCCGCGGGGTGGGAGCGGTGCCTGTGTGAGTACACGCTATTGTAGGCTGCCCGGGGAGCAGGGCCAGGTGTCACCGCCGCTGCCTGGCCCTGCCAGGGCTGAGCAGCTCGGCCAAACCTTACCCCATACTTACTTTTGTACCTCTGAGCGTCAGCCTCGCCTTACCCCAGGTACAAAAGCCTCTGGGCGCTGATCTGAGCTTGCTCACGCACTCAGAAAGGTGGAGAACATGGCTGTGGTCACATACCCCGCACATGGTTCAGCAGTCCTGCTCTTAGGTTTTGGTCTTTGAGCCGGGTACAATATGCAGCGCTGTCCTGGGCTGCTGCCCTGTGTCCTGGGCTGGGCTGCACATGAGCTGCCACACACTTACTCATGGTAGGTGCAGGGGGGTCCATGTGCTGTGAAGAAACACGTCCTCTGAGTGAGACTCGTGTGCCAGGCAGGGTATCCAGCCTGTTGGAGCTTAGCAGTACAAGCCCATAGTGAACTGGGAAAGATTTAATTTTCATTCTCCTTCTTTTTTTTTTTTGTTTTTCATAGTGTCTTCTACATTGAAGTAGTCGTGGGACGAAAAATGTGTCCTAAGGAGGTGGAAAACTATGTGGCATCCTTAGTACTGAGTGCAGTTGGTGACACGCTGGGCTATTACAATGGGAGATGGGAGTTCCAGAAGAGTGGCCCAGTCATCCACAAGGAGCTGGCAGAGATGGGGGGACTGGGCAACCTCAGCATCCAAGGCTGGATAGTCAGCGATGATACCGTGATGCACTTGGCCACAGCCGAAGCCCTGGTAGCTGCTGGGAAAAACCCAAGCTTACCACACCTCTACACTCTGCTTGCAAAGAACTACAAGGAATGCATGAATGACATGGAAGGCAGAGCTCCCGGTAACCCCTCCATCGTACTGTGTGCGTAGAGCTGTGCTCTTGCTCATGTCTCTCTTGCAGCTGGGAGCTGGGGTTGGCCCTGGCTCTGCTTTTGGCTGTTCAGAGTGTTAACTGTATTTCATGTAAAGGCAGAAGAGTTCCACGCTCAGTACCTGTTTCAGGATGAGCTAAAGAGAACAGAGTAAGGCAAGCTGAAGTGGTTTGGGCTTCTCTGAACTAGATGAAAAAGATACTGTTTTGCCCACATTTAGAGGACATTCTTACAGGTGTTTCTGAGGCCTGGTCTCGAACTTGGGAAGGGTGATGGCTTTTGTACTGTGGATTCCTATATTCAGTGGATAAAAAATGCACATTCAACCAGTATAATGCACACCCTGAGATGCTGTGTTAAAGAGACACATTTAAACAGAATTAACACAGAACTTCTCATCATAAATGCAACAAATTACATGTAAAATATATTTAAAGGCACAAAGATCCTTGCTTGGAATAATAACGCTTATTAAACCCAAAGTCTGCTTGTGGCTAGCTCTGCATGCCTGCTTTCTGCGACAGGACAGCGAGGCCACAATCTTCTATTCTGAACACTGTACTTCCACCATCTCTCTTTTCTCTGCATAGGCACAGTGGTGCCGAGTTTGTACCACAGGCAGTGAGCCTGGCAGTATTCAGGAAGGGCACCTTGACAGGCGACAGTAGCCAAGACATATACAACATATCCCTGTGGTTCCTAGTTCACCCAGCCCTCCTGACCCAGCTCTTCCCCGAGGATTCCATCTGTCTCTGTGCTCATGGCCCAGGCTCTTCTGGATGCTTGGATTACATTTAAACTGGAGCTGCTTAGGCTGGGCCTCTAATTTGACTAGTGCAGGAAACGTGAAATATCCAGGAAACACTCAAATTCAGCGGTCCTGTGCAAAGTTTATACATTAAAATTGTATGTATGCTTAGACGTGCTTATTTGGAGTGGCCAGAGTATGTCAAGAGTGTTCTGTCTTGACATTAAACACGGGAAAGGCCAAATCTTGCCACTGAGCATAGTGTATTAGAGCTGTGCATTTCCAAAATAAACCAGGTTGGAAACCTGACCAGGAATTTGTTCTGCTTACCTTTCCACAGTGGCCTCCTATCCTTGTGTAAAGAACTAAATTACCAGTCTTCTTTTAACACCCGTAGTCCCAGTTGTTGAAGTGGCCTAATTAATGAAATATTTAGGAAGGGGTAATGATGCTTGTCAGGATAGCAGAAGTTGGCAGGTCACACTTCCAAGAGATTCCCTGCAGTTTTGGTGAAGCAGCATCGTTTAGTTCCCCCGGCCAAGCTGGACTAACCACAGCTGGCAGTGAGCACCTGGAAGGTTATTTTCACCCTCTAAGCTTGGTGACTAACACCTAAGATGAAAAGGAGAAGAACCTAAAATATAAATGTGAGTAAATAATATCTAAGGATAATAGGACACCTGCTGCATTCCTTCCATGACTAACTGAGCTGCAATATGCCCAAAAGAAGTTCCCATTTGGAAGTGAAGAATTTGAAAGCAAATTTGCTATGGACGCTAAGAGGAGTGACAAGGAAAGGTCAGACTGTCTGGGTAAAAAAAGAAACACACATTGTTTAGTGGGTCCAAAGACAATTTAGCATTGTAAAATCTGAACTGCTTCTGCTGCAGCCACAGGAAAGGCATTCTAGCTCTGAGAGCTTAAATCCTGACCCGTAGCAGTTTAAGTCCTACTGAAGGGAATACCTAATCCATACCCTGAGAAGCTGTCTGGAGTCTCCATGCCATATTGGTAAGTCCTAATGATAAACGTTGCATGCCAATAACTTCTTTTGGCAGTTCAGAATAAATGGATTTTAACTGAGACCATAACCCATGGTGGTGCTGTTCTGGCCTAAGTACTCACCAGGGAATTGCAGCCCTGAATGCTGAAAATAGAAAGTTGCTGTTGGAACTTTCACCCAACACAGAAGAGATTTCCTTAGAACAGTGGGGGAAAGTCACATTGATGGCTCTCACGAGGGAGTCTAGACCTGAAAACCCTAAAGATTCGGTAACAAAGGGATTCCCATAACGTTCTGAGTCATAGGACAGCCACAGCAGGGTCCCTCAGGGACACAGCCCCAGGAGAGAACTCACCATGGTAATTCAATGACAAGGTAACCCCTACATCTATTATTGCTATTTGTGATCTGCCACAGCCCCAAATTCATTGTTCCTTGCAGATTACAGAGCCAATTAATTAAGCTACACAATGTTAGACATACTTCTTTTTTCATGGTACAACTACAGTGCCTCTCCAGGAAACCTGTTTCAAAACTCTTTTGGTCCAAGTTCTCTCCCTTTGGAATTATTTACCACTATGTGTTTTTTAATCTTAACCTTTTTTTTGTATGTACTGATCAATCCCAAACAACTGTTACTGTCTGTGCTCATGAAGAGTCTAGGTAAGTGGAATGAAAGCCTATTCCAAAAATAGGCCCAGCTGTTCTTGAAACTTTTTCAGGTTGCCTTAATTCACACACTGCTTTTTCCTTGTATTTCTTCGTTCCTTAGACCAGTACCATGCTGGTTACTTTTAGTTTCCTGTTGTTAGTACAATGGATTCCTAACTAGGATGTGAAGGATTTCCAAAACAATTTCCTAATTCAGAAACTCCCTACAGCAGTTTTTTTAAGACCTGATGTGATTCCAGCTTTGTCTTCCTAAATCGGCTTTCCGATGTTTTAATATTTTAACTGTTTAAAAGCATGAGGATAATACTTATAATACTTCATAAATCCTAAGAGTCTTAGCTGTCATACATTGGTTTGTTTTACACAATTTTTTCCACTTGCAAGTTATCAGCAGTCATCTCCTAAAATAATATGCACAGGCTTAAAACTGCAAGCAAATTGTATTGCAAAATAACGAGTCTTTCTTTCCATTTAGAGCCTTGTCATCTTCCTTTTTCTTTTAACTACAATTAGTGCAAGAACAATCTCACTTTTTGTCAAGGACTGAGGTGTGTGGTCTCAACCTGCCCAGACATTCCTGAAGAAATGTTTTTCTCGAAGTTTCAGCAGGAGTAATCTTTGCTTTTGTTATGCAGATTTTGATTTTAAGCTACCTTGGTCCCTGTGCTCTCTCCCCTCCCCCCTGCCTTCCTGGAAGTTCTTTTTTACCAGAATATACAAATAGAGTAGTTGCCACAGCTTTTAAAAATGTGGCTTTGTTTGACAGGTTCATTTTAATGTCCTGTTACAGGTCATTAAGTACAATGCTTGGTATGGTGAGATTTTTACAAAAATGCCTCAATTTTCTGTTAGTCATCATAAAGCTGGAAATGATACCGATATCCCTCTTAACAATTTTGATACACAGCAGCCAGCACTGAATTAGTAAACTGCACAAAAAGCAGATTTAGAGGCCTGAACATGTTCCCACATTGAGATACCTAAAAGCAAACTCCCAGGCACTTCGGTCAGAGGTTGGTGGTGACTGGTCCCAGTAGAGCTAAAGACACTTGGCCCAGCACGTGACATTATTCCTGACAGTGGCCAGCTGTTAGTTATTTTTAGCGTATGTCCAGCAGCCAGTCTTAAAGCTGCGCATGGATTTGGAGATATTTCAGCTACAAGGGTGCTGTACATGCAGGTAAAACAGCCTGCCACAAACCAAACCCTACTGCTAAACATGTACATGAAAGTGCAGCAGCCAAGAGCTCTGCAGGGGACTTAGTGCTGTACCTGGCTGCGATTAGCAAGGCCACAGATCACGGTGACTGAGTTGCACCAAAGTGAGGTGAAGTTGCTTGACCAGGCTTCTTCCTTGCTACTCTATTTTGTTTAGTTTGACTTGCCAAGTAACAGAGCACCTGCAAGTTCATCAGCTACCTGTCCCAGCGAGGGAACAAAGTGTAGGAGAAACAGTCTAGTTTTGGGGGCGTGGTAACAGCCAGCTGCTGCTGTTACCCTGTGTGTCTGAGAGAGGACTGAGCACACTGGGGTTAGTCTGTGGAGTCCCCCTTTGCCGTTGTCCAGCACATCAAAACTTTAATGAAGCTGCTTCAAACCTGTCTTGATTTACCCTCCTGTTGGAAAAGAAGTATTTCAGATTGGGCTGGCAGGGAAGACTAGGAGAAAAAGGCAAGGTAGAAGAGAATCAAAGGTAATTTCATGTTCCAAATCTGTTTCTTCTTCACACACAAGAATTTGGGCTTAACGCTCAATAACATTTCACTGTCTTGGCTGGGCTCTGAAATTTGGGTGTGGTTTTTTGTCCTATGAATGTGCTGGACTAACAAGTGTTAGTCTGAAGAAACAGCACTGGAAGAAGCAGAGTAATTTCTTTAAAAAGTAAATAGCAGAAATATGAAAGAGATGGAGGTGGGCTTGCCTCATTTTGTATAGGCTTTCTGTAGTTACCCTTTAGTGGCAGTGTTTGAAGATGAACTAGTGGGCTGGACAAACCTTTGGTGTCACCTAGTACAGTTGTTCTTCAGCTTATGGAAGAGGAGTACGGTAAAGCCAGTTATGCAGACGGTGTTGAGGTGAGAGAGGTGCTACACTGAAGGCTTTCTGACAAACTGCAGCAAGGGAGAGCTGGAAAACATTTTCTGTCAGTACATTTTCTATTAGTGAGGCAATAGAAAGATTGCTGAGGAGTTTGTGGGGTCTCTGCCTTTAAAAGTCCTGTAAAAAGGCTAAACTGAAAAAGCAGTTACTTAGACTTGCCTTGTGTCAGAGATCCTACAAACCTTTCTGTTTACAGAGAGGGATATATCTAGGTATATGTGTATGTATCTATTAGTATATACGTTTTATGGATATCATGAAATGTGAATATAAATAATGTCACAGAATCACAGAATCACCAGGTTGGAAGAGACCTTCAAGGTCATCGAGTCCAACCCAATAAATAATGTCAGTAACTCAGCAGTGAAGTGTTTCCTACCCCGCAGACCTTTTAATTATTTTCACCAACAGAAATTATCAGGTCTGCTGGATGCAGACAGGAGGATGCAGGATGCTCCAGCAGTTTAAGGCAGGATATGTATGCGAGCAGACAACTTACGTTTTTAAAAGGAAGCTCAAATCCCTTACGCAGAGCAATGCTTTCTTCCCCACTGCCCTCCCTGTCTTCCCCTGTTCCTGAGCTATCTCCTGCTGATGTTTCTGTTTCTTCTTTCTCTTGGGCTTTGCGGCTGCTGTCTCTAGGCGCCATGTCTCTGGAAGGCACCATGAAGCTGGACCCGGGGCGGCCAGACGGCTGGAGGATCCCGTTCAGCCCCCGGGCGGGAGGCTGCGGGGGTGCCATGCGCGCCATGTGCATCGGGCTGCGTTTCTACGACCCCGCTCAGCTGGACACCCTGCTGAAAGTCAGCATCGAGAGCGGCCGCATGACCCACCACCACCCCACCGGCTACCTGGGGGCCCTGGCCTCAGCCCTCTTCACGGCTTATGCAGTCAACAGCGTGCCCCCCCCGGCCTGGGGGAAGGGGCTGATGGACTTGCTGCCCCAGGCAAAAGCCTACGTGCAGGAGTCTGGCTTCTTCGTGAAGGAGAACATGGAGCACTGGTGAGCTGCACTCCCTGCACCGCCATTTCTTAAAGCCCTCGTACGACAGGGCGAGCTCTGCTCACACTGAAGTTTCAGTAATCACATGACGGTAAACTCCTAGGGCAGCACACGCCTGTCACAGGACTAAATTAGTTCAGAATACCTTAACTTGGGTGAAAAAAAAGGCAAGCTGTGTTTGGGTCATGCGGTTGTGACCGTTTTTTTGGATCCAGTATGAAGCAGGTAGACTGGTCATCTCACACAACTGTGATCTTATGAAAGATGGGAAGCAGGGTGGGGGAACAGTACCAGGCTTAGGGCTGAACTCAGTTTGAAAGTTATAACCAAATGTGACTGCATATTCACTGCAGCTCTGTGTGCAGGGGCACACGCACAGAGGTAGAGCTGCTCTGAATTTGGGAGGATGACTCAGTTCTCACTCTGAGCCTTTGAATCCTGCAGGTGTTGGGCTGCCTTCTCCCATGTGGCTGGAGGGAGGGGAAATCTAACTCACTGAAACATGTCCTTGTGCCTCTTACTGTAAATCACGTCCCTAGTTTTGACAAATGGGGGCCGCCTGCCATTTTGCTGAGCCCTCGCTCCGGGCTCTTGACGTGGCGCGTTTTCCGCTGGCGCCTGCGTGGCGCTCGGGTGTGTGCTGCTGCCCTGGGACAACTTACAGCCGCTCCATTCCATCCCCTGTTCGGCAGGTACTACTTCGAAGAACAGTGGAAAAAATACCTGGAGGAGAGAGGCATCTCGGACGGGGTCTCGTCGCCCACGTTCCCGCCCAAGTACGGCGTGGAAGAGAGAGACTCGTTCTACACCTCGCTCAGCTACAGCGGCTGGGGGGGCAGCAGCGGGCACGACGCGCCCATGATCGCCTACGACGCCCTGCTGGGCGCGGGGGACTCCTGGACGGAGCTGGCCCACCGCGCCTTCTTCCACGGGGGCGACAGCGACTCCACTGCTGCCATCGCCGCCAGCTGGTGGGGCGTCATTCACGGCTTCCAGGGGGTTCCCCCCTCCCTCTACGCCCACCTGGAGTACAAGGACCGCCTGGAGAAGGTAGCCAAGGGCTTGTACAGCATCATCTAGGCAGGAGATGGCAGGGCACCCCACGGGCACACTTATCACTGGCTGTCCCGTGCTCTCTTGCTTGGATTGCAAACCCGCCGGATTAAATCTTATGAATGTGAGCCAGAGCCAGGCTTGCCTTTTCTCTGTGTGTTGGCTTCAGTGGGGATGCCACATGGGCGCTAGTTTGGGGCTGGTGGTTTGATGGGAGCACACAGTGGACCCCTGAGACATCCCTCCTGTGCTGCAGGGTTGCTGCATATTGTCTGGTCCTCAAGAGGAGCAGGAGCAGCCACTGCGGCCCTGCTGGTCAGGCAGCAAACCCCACTCAGGCTGCCCGAAACCAGCATCCTGCCCCTGCAAGGGGAGCAGGGGGCACAAGCAGCCCATTGCGTCTGGGGACAACAGAGCTTTCTTATAAAATTATTTTAGCAGATGATATTTTTTGTTTTAAATCAATGTGGAAAAAAAACCCCAAACCCAAGGTTAAAGCTGTGTAAGCAGCACATTTTGCCCAGTTCAACACCACTTCTGCAATACAGGTAGGAATGCATCATGCTACTTCCCTATTCCCTATATAGGGAATGTGGGAATTCGAGACTCCTGACCAAATCCTTACTTAAGGCAAAAGTGGGTAATGAGAATTAACAGGTTGCATTTTACGTCAGCTTCTGTAGTGAATTATATTCTGCTTTCATCAAGGTTACTAAAGGTAATTTGCTTAACATTTGCTATGCATAATTCTATTAAAATAAGGTTTTTCTTCAAATCCAGACTATGACACAGTAAAGTACTTACACTGTTTTTGAAATTGTTCTGAAAACAGTATCCCATTCAATAAAAAGACCTGACAGGCCTCAGTTAAATGTTACATTCTATTATGGCATGGGTTAAGGGATGGAAGGGGTATGAAATCAAAGGGTGCCAGGTGCCTGCAAGCTCCAGCTGCAAGAAAGAGGAGATGTGCTACCAATGGTAGGGAAAGCAGTTATTGCATCCAGGAATAGGGGCAGTGGGAGAGGCTTCCCAGGAGGAGGGCCTCAGCACACCCTTATGCAGGGAGTGCACATAAAGGCGTAATAAAAGCCCAAATCTGACAAAAACCAGCAGCAATAGGATTCACAATTTCAACACAGTTTACTACAGCTCTTGGGTGTGTTGTATAAAACATGTTTTAGTGCAACATAGTACAAAGTTTTTGTTGGGGTTTTTTTTTCTTTTTTCTTTTTTAAAAAATCCCAAACATTATTTCCACATCATGCATGGACAGGGTCTCTCTCTTTCTTCTTGGATTCGTTACAGAAAGTTACTGCAGAGAGAGTGGTTTGAAAAGCTTTGTGTTAAAACTCGTTACAGGAAGAGTCTGCCTTATAAAAACTGAGAGAAGTTTGAGACTGGGCAACACACTGCCAGAGCAACGGAGAAATGTCACCGGCAAGGTACATTCAGGGACCACCACTGGAACCACTTCCCAGGAAAGCCTGGGCTCTGTGCAGGAACCGCAGGGCTGGGAAGGGACCCCATCCAGCCAGAGGGAGAGGGCCATGGGGCAGGCCTCCAGAAGAGCCCTGCTCTGGGGCAGACAGGTTGGCGAGGTGCAGAGCAGAGCTCTCCCAGGAAAGAACGGCTCCCGCTGACTTCATTTTCTCTTCTTCCTTAAAGCTGAAGTGAGTCATGGTTCCTGCCAGGGAGCAGTAGGTACAGGAGATAGCAGGAAGGAAACAATACCCACTGGCTGCAGCTGCAGCTGTTTGCACCTCGATTCTTCATTTCCATTCACTCCTCATCCCACTCCTCTCTTTGCAGACGTCTTAGCCAGAAAGGGAAGACGAGTGTGCGGGTGTGTGATACATACAGATATAGGAGTGTGGTTTTATGCATATGCTGGGGCCAGCAAGCAGTTACATCTCGAGGAGGCAGACTTCACAGAGGGACGAGTAAAACTGGGGCTTCCCAGCAGAAGAAGAAACCAGTGCTGTTCTGGTGGAGGTGCAGAGGTGGCCAACTTCAAACGCCTTAGCACGAGACGATCTGCAACCACGTGGGTCCTCTCCCAGACAGGAGCAAGGGTTCATGGTGCAGATCTCCTACCTGAAGCTTCACCACCTCTGACACATCAAGGCATCAGGGTCTAACTGACGGAGTGCTACAGAGCATCTGGTGAGGTCCCCTTTGCTCCCAAAGAGCAGTCCAACCCTCCAGAGAGGACAACGGCTGTGGGTATGGCACCTCTCACACGTGAGGCGGGGGGGTCTTGCGGCTGTGCCCGTCCGCCCCTGGTTGGCTTCAGCCACGCTGCAAAGAAAGAAATGGCCGGATTTGCCAGGAAGACATCAAGGAAGACAACAAAAGGCCATTTTTGGCAAACATTTTCTTCCGCCAAACATAACGCTTGTGGGGGAAGAGGCGGCTTCCTCCACAGGACAGGGCAGGGGTTCTTGGCATTAGGGGGTGCAGGAGGTCAGGTGCCCCATGTGGCGAGAGCCCTGGTTTGGTTCACGAGAGCCATATCTTTCACAGAAAGAACAGCATTTCCTGCCACAGTGACTCTTACAAGAGCAGGTGACTTTGCCAGGAGGGGGAGCTTACGGAGAAATGGATTCTCCTCCTGAAGTCTCAGAAACAAACGGCAGATGCACATACACACACGCAGGGGGAAGATTTCTCTTGGCCAAAGGGACAGGAAGTCCCCAGGGTGCTGATGTGCAGCAGGCTCCTTGCTTTGTCCAGGCTCACACTGGGAAGTAGTGCAGCCACAGGAAAACTCGTGACACGTGGTGGTTTTAACTGCACATCCGCACTACGTGGCATGTTTGCTACTGGGCTCTGTGGCTGAACCCTCCAGGACCTGTGAACCCGACCCATGGAGCTTCTCCCTTCCCCCTTCCTAGAGTCATTACTTTGGTCATGTTGAAGCCTTCAGAGACTGGATCAAGCCTCCCATTCCCAAACTGGGCACAGAGGAGATCTGCCCCGTCAGAGGTGGCAGCATGGACACCAGGGAGGAGCATGACTCTGGTGAGACCGTACAAGGACCCTCTTTGCTACAACATAGTCAGGGCTTTCAGGTGTCCTCCTTCCTTTCCCCCCTTCAGTTCCTTGAGACAAACTAAACTGCTTTTGTCCTGACCACAAACATGCTCAATATTCAGTCTCTCCAAGACCTGGGAATGCTCCCAAAAGGTAAATTGCTCCCTCCTGAGAAAACAAGTAAGATGGAGGCAAGAAGATGCTGAGGCTACAGCCAGTCTTTGAAATGGACCTCCTGACAGCCAGCCCAGTTAACACCTCTGGGGACAGACCTGGTTTTGTCTGGTTTGGAAGAGGGAGGAGCTAGCTCAGTGCACCTTGGGAAAAGACCTTCTTCACTGTAGCACTGAGTCCGAGAAGGAAAACCAATCTGTTTTGGAAACATACACATTTACTTCCAAAGAGTTCATCCCAGGACCAAATACCCCCTGGGAACTCCACACTGTGTGGAGGGCAGGGGAAGTCTACAGTTCTTTGAGTGACCAAAAAAGAAACGATAAAAAAGTAACAGCCCAAAAGACAGCAACTGATGTGAGTCAAATTAGTCCGAGAGGAACATCCGCTATGTACAGCAAGTGCCTCTGTCCATGGGGGTGAGGGGGTATGTTCCCACAGGTGCTGGAAGAAGCCTTGGACCTTTCTGCTCCCGCTGGCTCGGCAGAGCTCAGCCACTGTGTCGGAGCACAGCCACTGAAACAAAAGAAACAAGAACAACAAACCCCACTGTGTTCCTCAGGGTTCCCGGCGTATCTCTGCTTCTCTCCCTCTGTGCGTCCCTACAGGCCTCTCTGCCTCTTTAGTCTATGGTTCCTGGGTGGATGCTGAGGACTGGTGGCTCTAGGCAAGTGGGAGAGTAGTTGAGGTGAGGCTCTTTGATCCACAGCAAGGGGACCCCATTTTTGCCCTCCGAGTTCTTGCTGGAGTTTCGGCTCTTGAACCGCACCAGGAGGATGGTGATGATCAAGATGCCAAAGATGGGGAAAGGGTAGAAGAACACAAAGTAGAAGAGGGCGTCATTGGAGCAGATGACAGACTGCAGGGTGGAGCCTGGAAAGAGACATAGGGTGGTCACATTTCATGGTTTCTCTGTAATCAGGGCATGCAAACTCCTTCAGAAACATAAAAAACCCCAGATGCTCATTATTCTATGTCAAAGCAGGAGGTAGAGCTCTGGGAGAAATACCAGTGTTAGAACAGAAGAAAGTTACAACAGGGCAATTCCAGCTTTATCCCCCCAAGAGTTTCACGAGTCATAGAGTCCTCCCTGGTGGAGATTTTACAATATCTTATAAAGCAGGGAGCCTTGCAAAGCCTGTATTCTCTCAGTGGTGCTACACAAAGGCAGCAGTACCCCAGGATCTCGATCTCCCTTAAAGGCCCACAAAACCCTCACGATCTCAGTTACCTTTGGGGCCTCTAAACCATCCAACAGCTTCAAGAGTTGTTGTGAGGAGACCCGCATGCCACAGCCTGCACCCTTGTGCAGAGGTAATCCAATGTCCCCCAAAGGAGAGGGTTAAATCCCAGTGGGTGGCAAGGTCCATCCCCCCTGACTCGAGACACACCAGGCAGTAAATGCTGTGGGTGAGCAGCCCCAGCACAGAGCTGAGTGCAGTGTGGATACTCAAGCAAAGCAAGAGCTGGAAAGAGCCATCAAGCTGACTGGAGAAGTACCAGCACCACAGACTTGCCCCAGTCCCATTCACTCCTTGGTCTTTTCACCTCGGTTAAACCAAAGATGCAGGGAATGCCAGGCCACGGCCCCAGACAGTCGTCACCTCTTCTCACCTGCATCCTGCACGTGCACAGCGACCATCCCCGACTCCTCCTCGGCCAGCCGGTACCAGATGCCGCTGGGATCTGCCAGCCACTCCTCCACTCGGCACGAGTAGTTGCCCGTGTCAGCACCGCCAGCCTGCAGCACCGTCAGTCGGAAAAGCACCGCCGAGAGCCTCTGGAAGCGCAGGCGGCCCTCCCAGCGACCAGCCTCGGGGCTGAAGATGGCGTCAGGGCCCACACTCAGCACTGCTTCCCTCTCCTCCTCCTCCTCCTCCTCCCCCTCCTCCGCATGGTCGCCCGCCTCTTTGGCCCGCAGGTTGTACCACGTCACTGCAAAGTGGGACTCGGGGCTGGAGCGGGACAGGATGCTGCAGTCCAGCGGGAAGGACTCCTTCTCCTGCACCGTGAGGTTGGCGGTGGCTGTGTCCACCTGCAAGGTGGGATCTGAGATGACAAAAATCAGGAGTGAGCGCTGAGCAAAATGCAATCATCAAAAGCATCCTGCCTCAGCACAATCTGTCGTGACTCTGGTGCTGGGCATGATCCAAGCAAAACCCAAAGCTCGACGCAGCCTGCCAAGACTCACAGGTACCTCTGTGGCCAACCCTGCAGGCACAGCATCCTCACCTCACCACATACCGTCTGGCACGGGGTCAAACAGGAGCTGGCTGCAAGCACCACCCTACCCTGCCCACCCTCGCCCCAACGAAGGGATGAGAGCAGAAAGCTGCTGCAGCTCATCCAGATGTGCTACAAGAACGTGTCAGGATACCAAGGTTTGGTGCATGTGCTGAGAAGCAATGTGCTACTCCTCCCCAGGAACTGCTGTACAGAACGCTGCACTCCCTGCTTTTTATTTCTTTGAGAGTGCTCAAAGGACTGGAAAATCATTATGACAGAAGAGAAGACGACCTTTTCCAGCAGCTTGGAAAGTTATTTAGATAAGAGGTTCCTCCATGGAGGTGGCCTCAACACTGATGTAGCAACGACACTCCAAGTCTTCCTCTTAAAGTTTTTTTCCCCTCTAGTGCTTGCTGCAAGGCTAAGGAGATGTTTTTACCTAACTGAGACACAGTGGCCAGAACCCACGATGAGTTGATTAAAGGCTGACTTCAAGAGCAATTAACATTTGGTTTAGTCATCTTGCCAGGGAGCACATACTCCAGGGACCACAATCGGTCTGGATCTAAGCTTTCATTTAAAGATTAAAAAGCCCTTTCCAAGGCGGGAGCTGAGCAGGAAGGGCAAGTCGATAGCTCACCGAAGAGAGAGGCACTTTCTCCTCCAGCGAGGAGAGCTGGGCAAGCGCAGACCCCGGGTGTCCCTGCAGGAGGGGGCTGCTGTCCCCCAGCTCTCGTTAGCCACAGGGCTGCTGTGCCCAGTGGGCTTCTCATTACAGCACCTGCCCAACACTTTTTAAATGGTCCCATGAGGAAAACCTTCATTAAGGCCAAAGCTCTTCAGGCCATAAGCAATGTAAGTATTTTCAGTTCACATCGTCCCAGGGAAGACTCCTGAGCAGAAACAGGAATGAGTTAAGTCCTGAGATTTTGGGGACTACTGAGGTAAGAAGAAGGAAGAGAAGGAAATGGCTTGTCTAAACTAACACAAAGCCTCCCTCACCTTCAGCAGGTTAAGCAGAAAGAGGAGAACTGATGTCTGAAGGTGCTAGGAGGTTTTTCCCCCCTTGCTGCTGATGATTATAGCCCTGACAGATGAGGCTGGAGATCCTCACTAATGAGACATGAGTCACAAGCACGATTAGTCATTTTGTTAAGTACTGACTGCTATGAAACAAAAACAAACAACAAAACACTTTCAGAAAAAAAAATTATCTTCAATTAGCGCACTCCCAACTCCCTCTCTTCTTCCCACTCCACATTCTTCTGCAATTCAAGAGGAGCCTCAGAGATTTTTCCTGCTGTTCATTATCCTCTCCATCAGGCCTGGCAATTATCACACTGGATGGAGAGCTGTACTGACAACCCAGCAGGGCACAGGGTTGTGGGAGGCACCACCTGGGGAGGTGTCTCTGCTCAAGCCACTTTGGCCAGCAAAACTTCCCAAGCAAAAACGTGGCAGATAAGAGCTCTGCTGTCCCCTGAGAATACTCCTCCTCCACAGTACAAATCTCTGCCAGGAATGACCACTAAAATCTTTCCAGAACCTCATGCTTTTGCCCGCTCCACTGCAGTTATGAAGCCAACAACTGGCTGGAATGGGCAGGCATGAAGCACTGCAGAACATCCAGAGGGGTTGCTTTAGAAGCTAGAAAGTACTCAGTGTAGGAGGACTGTACTGTTTTTTGACCTCCAGCCTTTAAGACATTTAATCTTGAGCATATGCCTCAAAAACTAAGGAATCTGTATTTTCCAAGGTAAACTGCCTTTGCATCCTATCTGTTGTTAAAACAGGCAAAACTTAGCAGAGTACTCTGGGGCTCTGCATTTGAGGGTTTAGGAGTCCATCAGTGCTGGTCAGTCTTAAGAACCACCTTTTGGGAACACAGGAGCAGGCAACTCCACTGTGTCCTAAGTCAAGCAACGTTAGCTGAACATCAACTCCTTGTGGAGCTCCAGAGGAGAAAGAAATTGTATGGTCTCTGGAAGCAAAGTCAGGCCCTGCAGGAAGATTACAGAGCTGTAGTTCATATATTCAGGGAGAAGACACAAAAGGTCAAAGCTCAATTAGAGTTGAAATTGGCCAGTGTTGTGTCAGCTAACAAGAAGGGCTTTTTAAAGGATGGTATCAGCAAGATGTCTGAAGAAAATGTTGGACTGATACCTGTTGAAGATTGTCACCTGATTAACAGGGATGAAGAAAATGCAGAGGCATTCGATGTTTTTTTGCCTCAGTCCTTAATAATACTGATAGACCTGGGGCTGCCCAGTCCCATGAGTCAGAGGACCATGAGTGCAGGAACAGTCACTTTCCATCTGCAGATACTGTGAGGCATCAGCTGTCTCAGCCGAGTATCCACAAATCCATGGGGCCTGATGGGATTCATCCCAGCTTACCGATGGAGCTGGCAGCTGGCAGGTGTTGTGGCAGGACCCCTCTTCTTGAACATCATCCAAAGGCCCTGGGAGTCTGGGGAGGTGCCTGCTGGCTGGAAGCTGGCCAGTATTATCCCAATTTACAAGAAAGGCATGAGGGAAGACCCAGGAAACTACAGACCTGTTAGTCGAACCTCAATTCCTGGAAAAGTTACAGAGGAGATTATCCTGGGTACTACTGAAAGGCATTTAAAGAACAATGCAAGATCTGGATACAGGAGTTGAATGCATCATTAGCAAGTTTGCTGACAATACCAAACTGGGAGGTGCTGCTGACTCTCTTGAGGGACAAGAGGCCTTACAAAGTGATCTAGATAGATTGGAGCTCCGGACTTTGATTAATGGAATGAAATTTCACAAGTTGAAATGCCTGGATTTTGCACCTAGGTCAAAGTAACAACATGCACAAGAACTGGGAGAGGAGTGGCTGGAGAGCAGCCCTGCAGAAAGGGATCTGGGAGTGCTGGTTGACAGCAAATTCGGTAAGAGTCAGCAGTGTGCCTCTGCTGCCCTCTTCTCATGAAAGGACCTTGTCCCTGGGGCACACACCTGGGAAGCACAGGTAGCTTCTTCCATCCTATTCTCAATCAAAATGTGAGTAAAATCAGGAGCCTATGCTATTCGATCTGCCAAAAGTGATGAAAAAAATAAATTGCAGATGCAAGATGCAGTGACAAAATCCCAGGCCCATCTAGTTGTGTTTGCAGGACTTGCTCTACACTCTTTCCAGAAAAGCAAGGGTGCAATCAAAAAGACAAGGAAAAAGGAATCAGCATGGTCTGCCGGTGGTCCTGCCCTCCACCCAGAGCCTCATAGACAAATGGTGACTCGTGTTTGCCCAAGAGGGCACACAGCTGTGATGCCTTAGGTTTTCACTTTTATGTTTTTTCAAGTTCTATACTATTTAGTGTGTAGCTCTGAGGTTTCTTGTAGCCTGTTAATATCTGCTCTCTGTGCTAGTTAGACACAACAAAGCCTCTCCAGGCCTGCTTCTCAAGGACACTCAGACCGTCCTAGGCCCAAAATGTGTAAACCAAAGACTCTAAAGGGGGGGGCAAGCTGGGGGAAATTACATCATTAAACTGAAGCTTTAATTGGAGAATTAACCCTGATATGCAAATGAACCAAACCTATAAAAGTGTGGAGAACCCGTGACCTGCCGTCCATCTTGGGGTCCATCTTGGCAGCAGCCTCTGGCTCCCCAGGGTGTGCCTTTGAAGGCCCTTCAAATAAATACCCACCTTTATTCCCTTATTCTGTCTAGTCTCTGTTTCTAGGAGGACAGTTAAGGCATCAGCTGCTCAAGACAGACGGCACCAGACCCTCCTCACCTGGCTGCTTGACCGTGAGGCTGATGAGCCCGGAGAGGTCCTCTGCCCGCTTGTACCAGCGGTCGCTGGGGTCGAGCAGCCACTCCTCCACACGGCAGCTGTAGGCCCCGCTGTCCCGCACGGTGGAGTTCTGGATGGAGAGCAGGTAGAGGCCCGGGGCCGGGCTCTCCAGGTGCAGCCGGCTCCGCAGGTCACCCAGCGCCGCCGGGTCCCCGTAGTGCAGCGTGCTCTGCCGGCTCAGCCAGGCCACCGCCTCCTTCTCGGCACGGCCCGGCCGCCACACCGACCACTCCACCGACAGCTGGGATGAGGGGCTGGTCCGGTTGCTCACCAGGCACTCCAGGGTCACCCACTCGTTCTCCAGCACCGTGATGTTCTTGTGGGTCTGGTTGACCTGCAGGCGGTTATCTGTGGGAAAAGGCCATTAGAAATGCAACGTGACCAAGGGCTGCAAGGGTCCTTTGTCTCCCCAAAAGCCTTTCCTGCATGGCCACAAATCCTGGGGTGTGATGGAAGAAGTAAGGAAGTAGAGGAAAAAATGATGGAGAAAAGAGAGGACAAAAAAAAAAGGGGAGGAGAAGAAAATAGGGCTTGTGTTTTTTAGGGTCTTCTGAAAATCTCAGACTAGCCACCAACAATGACCCATTCAGTGCAGGGAACTGGAAACCCACAATCTCCCGGTAGGACCTGGGAGGTCCTAAGTGCACAGAGACCTAATGAAGGGAGATCACACCTCAATCTTTTCTTGTTCTCCTCCTAGGACAAGGCAGTAGCCTGATCACACCCCAACCAGTAAGCCCCCCTGTTGGGGAAAAATGAAAAAAAAAAGCAAGGTGGTGTTGCTGTCACGTCCGAGACACATAAAGAAAACGACATTGAGTCCAGGCTTGTGAACAAGTGGAAGCGCTTTAATAGTTTTCAAACTACTTTTATAGGATAGATTGCAAAAGTGTGTTGAATGGCAATAGGTAATTGGTTCTTCGGCCATCCACCCCTTGAGAGGATCGGCCAAGTTCTAAGGTACCTATTCCAAAATATTTTCAATGTCAAAGCCATAACAATCTTGCAAAACAGCTTGCAGGTGCAAGAAGTTTATGAAACTGTGACCTTGTTTAAAACAGTTTACATGGGAAAGACAGTCTGCTCACAGAATATTGAGAAAAGGCTGAAGAATTTTTCTGCTTCTAGCTTTTTAGCATCTACAAGGTGGAGAACAGACAGCTGATTACAGGGAACCCCCACTTCAAAACGAGAAGTGGCATGAGGGCAAAGTCACATGCAGTGTTTTGCTGCCTTGGGAATGTCCCTGGTTTTTGCTCCACAACTTCATTGATACACAGGAGGGTGAGTGGAATGAGCTCTTTTATGTGAAATGACGTGTTGTACACTCTTAAATCCCTCACAATTCTTTCCAGAGGCAGTCTGGACTTCCCTGGTACTGCTGCTGCAGCAAGCACCGTACTTCCCAGAGAGAGGTGGGCAAGGCAAAGGAGGGGGCAGTCAAGAGTTCCCCCGTCCCTGGCCACCCCTCAGCCATCTCGGGACTTTGCTGACAGAAATGAGGAGCTGGCACTGGCAGCAAGCCATGGCCCGCTGAACTTCCTGCGTGTGGCCAGGCAAAGCTGCACTGAGGACCATATCCAATATCTCTCTTGCACCCTCATCCACAGAGCTCCTGTCTAGCCAGCCAAATCCAGACAGACAAAGTGCACTAAGCACCCTACTCCAGCCTTGATATGCAACTGCACCCATCCTGCCTGAGGGATTTTATCTTCCAGACACAGGCAGCTGGAGCAAGCAAGGACAAGGCAGGCTTCGCCATGAAGTACCAACGCTGTGGACAGTACTTACCCGCCTGCCTCTCCCCTTTGTCCCAGCTTGTGGGGGCCATATTTAGCTCCTCCACCACCTCACCTTTATCAGTGTCGTCCACTGCCTCGGAAACCACCCACAGAGAAGATTTCTCCTTTCCTGACAGCCAGCTCCCCACCTCATTAAACTTGTTATTCCCATCTCATGTGCACAGGGAAAAGAGACAAGGCTTCCTGCGCCTACCAGGATACAGGCAGAGAGTAAAATTAAACTGTGTGCAAGACATAAAAATGCTTTCCCAGGCAGGCACACAGGGGTTCTCTCTCAGCAGGTCGCTAGTTGACACTCTTGCTACATGATGCTCTTGAGGATAATGAAACCTCTGGCTGGATGCAGGGGCCCTACAGACTATGGGGGATGGACAGCCTTCATGTAGGGACACTGAAAGGCACACAAGCTCAGCCTGGAGAAAACAGTCACACCAAAGGAGCGAAAACCCTCTTTCCACACAGGGATGTGCAGGCATGAGGATGCAAGGACGGGGTGGCAATCTGACAGGCCGCGCACAGGAGCCAGTGCCAAGAGGAGCCCACCTGGCTGCTTGACGGTGACCTCGGTGCGCCCCGACACCTCCTCTGCCAGCTTGTACCAGGCGTGGTTGGGGCTGAGCAGCCACTCCTCCACGTGGCAGTAGTAGCTGCCGCTGTCCCGCACCTCTGCCCGCTGCACCGTGAGGCTGAAGAGCCCGCCCGAGGCGGAGCGCTCGAACTGCAGCCGGCCCCGCAGCCCCTCCTCCTCCGCATAGGTGCCGTACTCGAAGGCCGAGCTGTGGGTGGTCTTCAGGATGAGCTTCCCGTCAGCGTCCGAGGGCTTGTGCACGTACCACAGCACGGCAAAGTGGGAGTCGGGGCTGGTCTGGGATTTCACCGAGCAGTTCAGGGGGATGGGCCGGTTCTCCACCAGCGTGATGCTCCGCTTCGACTTGCTCACCTGCAGCTTGGTCACTGTCGGGGGGGAACGGAGAAGGATGAAGAGAGGTGGGGCATTAACACAGGAAAGAAACTCACCTGATTTGGGGTGGACCAGAGAGTCCCCTCTTGCCTGGGTCCCACGTGTCTTTAAGACATTTAGATATTCTACCAAATCCCTCCTTTCAAAGCCTATCTACTCCTGGATCCTCCTATTGCGTCCCTCAGCAAGAGAGGTGGCTTTTTCACAGTCTGACCTTTGAAAGACTTTTTAATTCATAGTGGTCTAAGGCACCAGACTTAGCAAGAAGACTACACCCAAACTCAGTGGTTTTTCTCATGGTGAGATCATACCACTTGCACCTCAGGGCAATGAGCTGTTGACCAGTTCCAGAGAAAACCACTTCTGAGAAAGTGAATTAAATGAGACCCCACTGCTGTCACATGCCAGCCATCGCAGTGAGATGTAACCCATAGCTAGGGGAGGAAATGCGGGCACAACCGGAAAAGGAGAAAGAGCACCAGACTGGAAGGGATCAGTAGGGAGCAAGCTCTGCTCCCACAGCAAGGAGATCTGGCTCCAAGTCCACCACAAACTGCACAGCCCAGGACAAGCCACAGGCACACCACACCTCCCGTGGCTTCCCAAGCACAAGTGCAGTTCCCACGCTGTAGCTAGGCGGTCATATGGCGTTGAGGATGATACAGCAGAATCGTTAGCTCTAGTTCCTGTAAGGAGGGACACACGGATCCCAATTCTCCTCTCCCTGTACGATCACAAGACAGGGCCTCTGCTGCAGCGTGTGCCCAGGCTGTGCTCATCACCCGAGCCCTGAGCCAGGCCATTCCTGCCGGCAGGGGAGGAGACAAAGCGCCCTCCTGTGACACTTGTGCTCGGTGTGCCCTGGAGCCCCTCTGGCTACAGACGGGGGAGAGGGGCAGCTCCCACCCAGCCGGACACACCACTCCCCCCAGCAGCTCTGCCACCCCCCTTCACCTCTCCTCACACGGCTGCTCCCCCCTGAAAGGGGGAATGCTGCCTTGCTGCCAGGTGAAGGGACTCTGCTGACAAGCTGCAAATCTCTTAAATAAAACCTAAAGAGCGCACGGGTGCAAGTGGCACAACAAAAGTGTGGCACCACAGGCACAAACAGCTGAAGGCTGCCAGGGGACCCGTGCCCATCCACACCCTGCAAACACATCCCACGCATCCTGTGTTTGTGAGGAAGCAGTGCTGTCCTCTCCCTCTCACCAAGGCATGGGCTCCTTGCTTTGCATCACGCTTTGCTTCCAGCTTCCCTTGGGCACCAGGGCCTCGGATGCCTGTCGGCACAAGCGATGAGTGACGGTGCCCAGGGAGAGGATGGGCACAAACAACTTCAAATGGGAGGAACTCCCACCACAGCAACGCTTTCTGCTCCATCACATCTGAGATAGGCATCCTGGTATTGCGTTCCCCTGGAGCCCAGATTGCCCGTGGCTTTAATCACTATGCTAATAAAGGCTCCGTGGCTGTGGTATGGCATGCAGACACTGGAGGAAGGAAAGGAAGGAAACTGTCCTTGTTTTTCCTCCCTAGGGACTTTAATCTAATGGAAGGAGTCAGTGTCACCCTGTTGTGTTTCTGCCATACCCCAGACACATTCCTTCCCCTTTGTCTCACTCCAGGACAACAGCCTTAGCCACCACACCCACCCTCATCCCACCTTTTTGGCTCACTATTGGTTAAAAATGGTTATTTTGAGCATTAATCAATCTTCCAAGTCCCTGGAAGATGAACCAATAAAGGAGAAGGTGGTTCTCAGCAGTTTCCTTTCTCCCCCAGACCCCTTTCCAAACAGTTTATTTTTAATTGGTACTGGATTATTTTCTGCAACCGTTACTACGGAAACCTCTGTTGCTATAGCAACTGTGTACGTTAAGCCAGTAGCCCTATATCTATTAAAATGCGTATATACACAGGCTGAGTGTGGTGGGTTGCTCAATATCAAACACACAAACACACACACACACACACAGAGACAAAGCCAGGGTACACGCAGACCAGAGCTGCTGAGAGGTAAGCACCCCTCTCAGCGCTCTTCCCACATCGTGGCACCTCCAGGAGATGAAAATGAGGACGACTGACACGAAGTAATTTTAGTCTTAGTGTTTGGGGCAACAGACCTGCACCTTGTACATGACAGATGTATTCCACTGAAGCAGTGAGGGCTTGTTCCCAGACAATAATCACAGTAATTGTCACTGTGTACAAACAGCACAGACCCCCGAGGTCATCCAAGGACTCTTAGATGGCCTCTTTGCAGCTTTACCTGCTTTTATTCTTTTTTGAGAGTGATGGGGATGCAAACTTATTAACTCTGGCAAAAATGAGATCTTAAATTACACACACACGCCCCCCCCAGCCCTCCAAGCCGTCCTTGGCAGCCACTGCACTGAGTCCCCAAGATATTGATGAGACGAGCGCTTCTACAGCTGCTACCAGTTGGAGCAGCAAGCCCTGGCAGGGAATTACAGGTCTTCCCTTTGCCAGACTGCACTCTTGCAGAGGTTCATAACACTCTGCACGAAGTTTCCTCCAGATTAGAGATATCAGTGATATGTAATGACATCCCTGCCAATGCACTTTTCATCAAACACAAATTATTTTCCTAAGGGAGGCACACCACAGAAGATGCAAGCGCAGGTTTTGTTTCCCTCCCACAGAATTAGACAGGACATTCTCAGTCTTTTCCAATTCTGTGAACGCCAAAAGCTTCCACGTCCTGGTACTGGCTCCTGCATAGCATACACACACCCACCTCTTCTTCATTTTGTAGATCCTGTAGGAATAATTCACGGCTTTTACGGACCACAGGCTGATAACTGCTAAGTTGGAAATGCTGTGGCACACAGGTTACAGCTTCACCCTCAGGCTGGTGGCTGGTTTGCTTGTCTATGCAGGGGAGAGATCCTGGTTAAGACATGGGAAGCAATGTGGGGTAACTCACACTTCTGCTCTCCCATGGGGCCGACCATCAGCCACTGTTCACAGATAAGCAAACGAATCCACAAAGCTCATTTTGCATTTGGGAAAAATTATTTAGTAAGGGGAAAACAGATTAATACTGGAGCTGGTGGTCCAGGGTGATGGGAAAGGTACGATAAAACACCAGAGAGTCCATCTATCTATCTATCTATCTCTTCTCCCATTCTGGTGGTGTAAGCCTACTCCAGTGCAAACCTGAGTCTCTCCATGCCACGTGCAGCCTGCCAGGTCATGTTTAAAGATGCCGCCATGACATGGAAATGGTTGTAGCTGCTGGCGCACGAGTGAGGTTGCAAGAAGTCTGACACCCCAGGCACCGAGCCAGCAAAGCCTCCACCCTACTGACAAGGGGGAAACTCCCTTTCCTGGCTTGAGGATTTGCCTGGGCAGAGAGCCAGCAAAGGGCTTGGCCTCCAAATGGTGAATCGATCTGGTGTGCCCCAGGGGCTGGGGTTTCGGTGAGGCAGGGCAGGGCTGCTCCAGCCCTGTGTCAGGCAGCGGAGGCGGTGGGCGCAGTGCTGTGAACAGACACAGTTACACGGCATTTTCTGCTGCTCTGTCAAGAGGCTGATGTTCTCTTAACAGCCTCCCGAACAGCTGCTCAGTGAGAGGAACAGGTGCCTGTGTCTAGGTGAAGTTATCGTGCATATCATCTGCAAACCATAATCCTGTTGCCACAATGTCTCCTGGCTCCCTGGAGAGTGCCAGTAAAGAGGATATCGTACCTTAATGTACCGTAATTGGCCCTCCACAGGCTATTAAGGCTTTCAATTTACACTGGCAACAAGTCACGGTTAGAACCCTCGTAGTTTTTTTTAAGGCAGCGTGGTCTCCCAGCTCCTGCGAAGCCACACAACCTGTGTGAAGAGTGCAGGTGCTGAGCCCTGTAGTGGTGCTTGGGCAGGGCCCTGCAGGCAGCACCAGGACAGGAGACAGCTCTTTGAGGGCATCCTAATCCAACTGCTGGAGGAGCTCCAGGAGGTTCAATGGGTGGTGGCTCAAGCCAGAGCCATGGGGGATGGATATTACATGCTTGTTGGGGTGGAGAGGCTGGCAGAGAGGTTCAGTGTCCTCAACAAGCCCATACATGAGCTAGACACCTCACCTCACCTCACCGACAGTCCTCCAGCATCACATCCCTCTGCACTACCTCCCAGGCCGAGGAAAACGTCCCCGCTCACTTTCAGGGACACGCATTACCTCAGGATGCCTGTGGCAGCTTCTGGTCCTCAAAGCTGGCACCTCTGGCTGGGAGCTCAGGTCAGACACACCTTGCAACCACAGCAGGCTACGACACAGCTGATATATAGCAGGGGTTTTCTACACACCATCAAGCAGGCAGTCAGTCTCCTCAAGCTGAGCATGTGGTAAGCAGTTATACAAATATTTGGGGGAAGGGAGAGCAGTCATCAGAGGAGGAGGACAAAGACAGTGATGTGATTCATGGCTTTTCTGCTGACTTGCTGCCTCTTGGCTCCCTCCCCTCTGTTTCCTAATCATCAAGCTGGGGTTACAACACCTACCTTTAGCAAAGCACTTTTCAACCTGTACCTAAAAACGCTGTGATAAGAAGATGCCCCGTCTCAGACACCTTGCATCATTTTTGCCTTGTAGGCAGCAAGGAAATACAACAGCAGGAATTTACTCACCACCTGGGAGCCACTATTACCAAATCCTGGGAATGGCAACGTTTAATTGCAGCTGAAGATACCGTTTCCCCAAAACAGCCCCATACAAAACCCCAGAACACTGCTCCTGCAGCGAAGGAGGAGGGGGCCATCCGCTGGGGAAGGAGCCAGCTCCGCATGAGCCAGCAGCTGCGGCACAGAAGGGTGGGCAGCAGGATGGACACCACCACCCCAGAGAGTCCCCAGAAAGCCCTGTCACCACAGCAGGGAGGTAGTGTCCCACTTTGGAGGCTGCCGCTCTCTGGGGAGAGCTCCTCCAGAGAACGCTCTTGCTTGGAGAGAAATGATGAAGTGTTGCAAAAAGTTTTCTGGGGGAATGTCCTACTTTTAAAAGCCTCCACCGAGATTTCACTCTGCTGAGGTGTGTGTGCAGGGGGAGCAGAAATGAGGCCAGCCCAACCTGAACCCCGCCCTGGTTTAACACCACACAGTGGGTTTAGCAGGCCGATCAGGAGAGATTCTTTTCCAGGAGCACAGCCCCATGGTGACTTCCTACAAGGAACCCATCTCTCTCCAGCACACTCAGCGTACAGCCCTGAAGGGCACTGGCCAGGCCTTTGGCACAAACTCAGCCATCCTCCCAGCCTGTGGTCACAGCCCAGAGGTGCTTCATTATTTCCCTCACTAGGGCCTGAAAAGCACTTGGTGCCTGAATTCCTCCCAGGGATGTTTGCCTGGGATTCAAGAGACCAATGTGCAGGTTACTGGCACAGGCTTAGACACATGCTAACATTCAGACCTCTGCCAGCTCTTCTCCCTTCCACAAAGCAGGGCTGAGGAGCCTTCTCCACCTCCCCAGACACTGCAAGGACTCCTGCTTTAATGACTGAACGGAGTCAAGCAAGTACACGCCAGCCTTCTGACTCAGCATGGCGGGAGCTGGGTGACTCACGTTTATTAGGTTAGCTGAAAGCAAACCAGTGCTCAAAAGGGAAAGATGTGCAAGCCCTTTTGGAGAAGAAGCATCAGAATAAAGGCATTTGCAAAAGGGAAGAAAACGAGATGCTCCTAGGAGGACTGTGCTCATTAAGCTTAGCCACGGCACAGAAACCACAGCAAAGTAAAGACAAAGGCTTCCAGCACTGGGGCAACCTCCCCAGGGAAGGCAGGAACACGGCAGCGCAGCTCCCGACTCTGGCTATTCTCTTTTAACTGAACACAATTCCTCCTGAAACTGGATTAGTGAGGTTGCAAATTGCATTAGCCAACATGGGAGGCTGCTGGTGCAACAGGAGCAGCAGAAAGGGAAATAGCATTAGACTTTGCCTGCCATTATTACTGCCATTATTAACTTGTCACTTTACTGTAGTGTTCCCATAACAATGAATTATTGCCTGCAAACAGGCTGACATGATTGAATTACTGGGAGAGCAGCTCTATGGGAAGGAAAGACAGCGTTAACCCTTTCCTGAGGAAGGCTCAGCTTCAGCCCCCTCCCACGTGGCCAGACAGAAGAGCCGAGGCTGTGACTCTGAACGCCACCAAGTGACCTGCATTTCAACGTGTTCAGCAAGGTGCTGCAAAGCCCACAGCCCAGCAGGCACCCCGGACACTCCCCAGCCTCACAGCTGCTGCTGCAGCAAGACCAGCCGGGTATTTAAGTAGCCCTGCACGTCCATGCTGACCATCTCCCGTCCAACAGCCCTGCCCAGCACTCAGCCCTGAGCACAGGCACAGGACTGAAGGACACTGTGCTACTGCAGCCTGGGGAGCGGAGTTTGATGCTCTCAAAATGGTGCCAGAGGGTGCTGTGGCAAAGCAGAACAGGCACCTCTCCTCAAACCCTGTGGTGGATCCGCTTGCTCATCCACAACACCCACTCCAGCCCCACAGAAAGTGAGTGTGGCATCATCCAAACGTACCTACAAGCTGCCCCTCCCCAAAAGCAGCACGGCCAGACTGCAGACCCACCGAACACCGGCGGAGCGGGTCAAGCCCATCGCTGCATGTGAAGACTGCAGGCAGTGACAAGGACATCTGCTCGGCCAGGGAACAGCCTGGGATTACCAGCCGTGCCGGAGCCTGGGGAGCAGCTAACAAACCAGCAGGTAACCAAGTGGGGCCTCAGGGAGGAATGCGTGTGTGACCCAGAAAGGCTCTTTAAAGCCCAGAAGCCATGCATCTGCCAGCACACACAGAAAAGGCCGTGTGCATAGCTGCAAGGATGGAAAAAGCTGGGAAGCTTACAGCCTCCCAGGTCCAGCCAAGGATAAGGCAGAGACCACCAGCTGGGATGTGCCACTGGCCTGGAAAAAGCAGGACTTTCCCCAAGAAACAGAAACCGTGTCACTGTAGGGAACAGCAAGAAACAAATAAACCTCAAAGCAAAATGCCTCACAAGCCTAAAACTAGAAACTTTCCTGCAAAACCCTAAAATGCACATAAAAGTTCTGCATGAGAGAGAGGAGGGGAGGGAGGAATAAAAGATTCCCAGCATGAGTTGTGCCTGCTGTCAGAAAACAATATACGGCTCACTGATCACTTGTAAATTAAAATATGGAGATAGGATCACTGGAAGATAAATTCAGTACCAAACTACAGCCACTGAGGATAAAGAAAGAAAATATAACATACCAAGATATTTAATCAACTCCTCGTCAGAAAGATTTCAAACAAAGGAGCGCTCCGTCAATTAGGGAAAAAAAGTAATTAAATGCACCTGAAGAGCAAGTTGTAACACACACAGCAGCACCACACACCAACTCCCATGCCATGCTGGAGGCTGGATTTCCTGAGAAACTTTCTCCCTCACAAAAACACCCGACAGTTTTGTGCAGCTGCACGCTCAGAGCACCCTGTAGCGCACGGCTGATTTTGGCACACGCTGTGTTTGACTCGGGCATTTTCAGCAGCTCCTGCTGAAAAACTGAATGCTGGGTGGACAGAGACGAGCTGCTTAGGGTGGTGTGAAATGTCATTTTCCTGCCAGACAGACTTCAGCAGGATCAGGAGATCTTCTGGATACTGCCCACACCAGCCCTGCCAGTGTCAGGTGCTGCTCTCCACACAAAGAGAAGTCCCCTGAGAAGGACCCAGCTGAATCCATCCAAGATTAGCTCACTCTGCTCACCTTTAACTGTCCCTTTCCACAGGGCTACCTTTCTGCAGGTGTATTAAACTGAGCTGGTGCACAGCAGGATCAGTGCTGGCACAAGGAAAGGGACAGGACCATGCAGCCAGCAGCACGCGCTGGGGACGAGGATCACCTCCTTCTGTGAAGCCAAGGGCTAGATCAGCTCCACCTGCACCCTGAATGCTCAGGGACGATGCTGCTTCCATAACTAGTGAGTACAACTACTGCTGGAAGAACAGCCAAGTGAAATGAGCCATCTGTCATTTCTTAAGGAATTGTATTCTTGAACTTCTTAAGGAGTGAGGAAGTATTTCAGCATGATGGGCTACAGATCCATCATTACCTGCACTCCCTGCTTCTCCGTTAATTGGGACAAGGAAAACTGTAGTAATTTTCTTTAGTGGCATCCCAAATGCCTATTTAAGAAAGCAAGATGGCCTTGAGAGAAAACTTTTATGTATACATGTTAAAGTAAAAGACTCTGAGCCACAGGTTCAGCATGTTTGGAGCCATTTTGGTGTAAGGAAGCAGATCTCAGGTTCAGTGAACCCCAGAATTCAGTCTTCGACCTGAAGATGTCAGAACATGCAGTTTCTCATGCCAGGAGAAGCATTCCTCAGGATACAGAAGACACAAAAATGGTGCAGGTCCCATGCACACGGGTGGACTACCAAAGGTGCTGCTTGGGCACACAGGGAGGGATCCCTGGGCTGGGCACTGCTCTGACTGGAGGGCTGACAATGCAGCAAGAGAAAAATTGTGCTGCTGCAGCACTGAGCCTGCTGGCCCCAAGGCCACTCACCTCGTGGAGACCAGCAGGGCTGGGGCTCCACGCAGAGACTGGGACAGGAGAACAGTGGTCACCACCTGGCTGGAAAGCTGCTCACACAGTGTCTCCCTCTCCCTCAAGGGCTGCCCCTGCTGACTCTGCTTTTGAAGTCTTCAAGGACAGGAGGAGGTACAAAGATTTAGAGCTGGACGCCATCTAAGTACTGCTCACTGCAGAGTATTTTAGTCCAAGGAGAGCAAACAGGGAATCGATGAGAAGCTAAAGTGTGTGGAGAGAAGTTGTTCAAGACAACATCAAAGAAGGTGCATGTGCACAGACTGCAAACAGGCTGGCACCATGATTTTGTATACCCACACTGTAAACGGGAGTGGAAAACTGCTCAGGAGATATCAAAGAGAGAAAGCAGGGAGTACTTTGAAATGGAAGTGAAAAAATTGGACCTAAAAAGTAACCATGGAGAGAGCTAATTTGAGGAGAGCAGCATATCCTGGATACAGCCCAGGCCTCCTCCTGGCATTGTCAGTTTTGTTGGGGGGCTGAAAAGAAAAGACTGCCTGCACTAAGATCAGTGGGCATACACAGAGCAGGCTGAGTCAGGGTTAAGGTCCCACTCGGTGCAAGGATGCACTCCCACACCCTTCACCCTTGTGAAATGCATCCAAGATGCTTCATATACTTAAAGTTCAGCTTCTCAGGTCACGCCCCTGGGTGCATTTTCCAGGCTGAAGTCCCAAGAGAAACCTTGAACATAACTGACTGCAATCAGCTCAACATAGCTGGCTCTTACCGAAGGCTCTCACAGGCAAACCTGCAGAGGAGCCAAGTAGCATCGTTCCCAGAAGGAAAACCAAATGCAGGGAGAGGTGAATCACAGCTCTGACCCCACAAGGCCAGTGTCATCATCCCCAATACAGTATCAGGAATGCAGCAGAACATCCAGCACGAGCTCCCTCCCCTGCTGCTTACACCCAGGAGGACAGGGATGTTTGGAGCAGGGAGTGATGGCTGAGTGTGGAGGAAAAGCACCCTGGGGTGCTGGCCTGGGATAAGTAACTGTGCCAAGGAGGTGACAGCAAGTCTAAGTGGGGAATCTGTCCCACAGGACTTGGCAAGTGTGGCAACAGAGCTCCCCAGGGCAAATGGGCAGGAGTAGGAGACTACCAGGGATACAAGGTGGGAGAATCAAGCCCACCACTGCTATCTGCAGAAGAAAAAGGGCTCCAGCTGGGTCACCAGTGCAGGTCTGTGCAAGGCGACAGCTCTGGGTCATGCAACACTGAGCTAGTGTTGTCATTTCATGTGTTCAGTGTGCTGGAAGGAAGGAGCAGCAGCTCTGAGGCGGAACACCACGTCTTGCCCCACTGGCAGTGAAGGGAACGGAGCAAGTCCCTGAGCGCACAGGGGAGAGGTGACTGCTCTGCACCACAGCCACAGCTGCTGAGGAACAGGCTCCTCTCTTCTGAGCACTTCTTGGACTCCTTCATCACTCAAGCAGGAGTACAACCATTTGCCAGATGGAGCAGGCAGCTGCAAAGCAGGGAAGCAGTGCTGTTCTACAGAGCAAAACCACTCTGGGATCAAGCAAGCAGGGAACTTCAGTTTCCAGACTTCACTTCTGTAAGGAAGTTTCCAGCTCATTAACTGTCCTTGTTTAACTTTATTGCAGGATGCTGCCAGAAGCAAGAAGTGTCAGGTTTAAGTAGACTCTTTGTGGCCTTTGAAAACACTTGTTGGAGCTTCTATTCAAGAGTCTGGTCAGTACGCCACTGGCCACCTGTAGAATAAAAGGCATCTTTTGCATCCATCCATGAGAGGATTCCTTGCACACTGAAATTACTAAGAATTACTAAGATAAGATGGAAAAAAGGCACCAACAGTAATATCTGAGCTTCATTTGTTAAGGAAAGCTTCTCACTGTACTCCACAAATGTCTCGGTAATTAATTACTTGAAAATCAGTCCTCCTCTCCCAGCATTAAGTGTGCTATAAAACAGCCTCCTTTTCCAGTTCTCCTCCACCTCGTGCCCTCCTCATCCTTCCAGCATCCTCAGTCTGCACAGTCACAACCATCCACTGCTTGGCTGCTCACTCAGTCTTCAGAGAGAAGGAGGAGCGTGAGAGTGAATAGTCTGTGGCTGCCATGGATGGGCTTGGACAGAGGCAAGAGTCCTTCATTCTCCACTCATTAGGTTTCTCTGGCCATTGCTAGCCCAGCCAGGCCACTCTCAGTGGCTTCCTGCGGACAGCAGGAAAGCAGCAGAATGCTGTGCACCCACCTCAATGAAAGGTTGCATGGAGAGCACAGCTCTGGCTCACCCCACTCTCAAAGTAAGGTTCCAGCAAAAGCCACCTCCAGCTCCTCCAAGGCCAGCTTGATGAGCCTCCACCCTCCCCCTCCACGATGGTTTCAACTTGACAGCTCCTAATAAACCAAACTTTAAGAAGCAGCCCCTGGAGAGCCTCTGGAAGCTAATTAATGCTCTAATGAAGAGCATGACTGCCTTGTTTGCTCGATGGTTCCCAGGTCAATCAATCTGCTGCAGACTGGCATGCAGAAAAGCAGCGAGGAGCCCAGCACCCCTGGCGTCTGCTCAGTTATCATCCCCTGCCGTCCCTCCCCATCCCTCCTCCCATGTTCATTACTGTCAAAAACCCAGCTGCAAGAGGACAGATTTATAGAGGCGACTGCAGCTTCTCCCCGAGTGCCCAATCCAGGATTAGTCACGAAGGAACAGGACAAGGGACAATGCAAGGATGGAGGGGTGGGGAGCAGCATGGGGAGGTGCATGAGTATGAAAGGGGTGAAAAGGTGTTTTGAGCGTGGGGATGTTATGTGAAAGCCCTGCTTTTTTATTCTGTTGCTGCCAGAGAGACTCCCCAGCGCTCAGACCCCAGGACTTTGCCGAATCACCCCCTCACTTGTGCTGCAGGGGGATGGTAAGTGCAGTAACTCACACAACGACAACGGCAGTATTAATACACCAGCACAAATCTGCTCAAGCCTCCTTGCCAAAAGAGAGAGCCCTCTGCAGACACCCAAGCCTGCCCAGATTGCAGCACAGACCCCGTCGTGCACTGTCTGCTGCCCTTGTCTGAGTCCTGCAGACCACACGGACACGCACTGCTCCCAGACGGCACCTGCTGTCTCAGTGCTCCATCCCTGGAAACCTGGCAGGGAGAAGCAAGATCCAAGGAGGAGATGGGAACAGAGCCTGCCTGATAGCCCTTGGGTCCCCCCTTGACCTGTCTGGATTTATCTACCACCTTCCTCTCTCAGGCAGGACCCAGAGCCCAAGTACTGTTTCCCCTCCACGCTGTGCAAGGATGGGGACACGGAACAGTGAGGTCAGCTGGCATCTCAGTGTGAGCACTGAGAGCTCAGCCTGAATCCAAACTCTTCCAGGGTCACCTGGATTCAAAAGGAACCACCTGTACCTCTGCTTCCCCTAAAACCCACGAAATCTTCAAGTGCCAGGGAGTCACCACATGGCTATCCCCTATCAGCCCACTATATCTTGCATGCTGGATGCTCTTTTCCACTTGGAAAGGGGGAAGGCAAAAGGCAGGCAATGTCTCTAGATGGGAAAATGGTGGTGAACCCTCAGGGGAAAAGGGATGATGGCCTTGGGGATGAAAGACCCAGGTTTTCAGAGGCAGGCCAGATACTGCAGCGGAAGGGGAGCCCAAACACAAAAGAAATCTCCACCCCTGCACTTGGGGCTCACTGGAAGTTCAGGCTGCACTACTGTGCATGGTCTCCTGCCAGCTTTGGTTTCGGGGAAGCAGCTGGCGTGAACTGAGACTTTTATTATTCCTCTCCTGCTGCTGCAACATGAGCTCACCAAGAAAGAAACAACAGGCAGCTTGAGAGATGGAAGTAAAAAGGAGAGCACTGCATTGTAGGCAAATGAAATAGCCATAGGCAATCTAACAAGACTGGTCCCCAGTCATGTCCAACAGCCCCCCACACACCAGCCTGGATTCCTGCCCCAGCCCGGGGAAGTTAGAACTCAGCACTAAAGCAGTGCAGGTCTCTGTCCCTGCAAAGCACACCTGAGCTTTCAACCCAAGGTGCACAGGCTTGCCTGACACTGAGCAGCAGGCCAGGAAAGGGAGCTTCGGATCCCAGTGCTACTGCTGGTGAACTTTCACGATACCTAAATTCTTTATATCCTCTCACACACACAGCCAGCACCCTTTACAGGGACTTTCCTCGCACTGCCAGTCCTTAAAACAGCTTCATGGCCAAGGGATCAGGAATGTCACACCCAAAGGCCAAATCTGGCTCAGATGCCACGCAGGGCAGTTGTGCCTTCCTGCCTGCAGACCTTGTACTCAGAGCTGGGTTCATGCTGCCATAACCTGCCTTTCTTACCCCCTCCTTCAGGCCCTACATGTTTCATTTCTCAAAATACTGCTCATTTCTTCTGGGAGTAGGAAAGGACTGGATGTTTCAAGCTGCTGGCACTCCCTCAGCATTACCTGTTTGCCACAAGACAGCCATAGGTGAAATTACTCTGCAGCCACACGAATACACGCAACTCAAAACCAGCACTGCCATCTCTGCACCTACCACCCAGCACAGATGACATCTAGAAACAGCACCCCACTGCAAGAGTGCCACTGCAAGGAGAGGCAGCCTGAGCACTGAAAGGGCAAAACCAACACACCAGGAGAAGCTCCAGCACCCTATTCCTTAGGGATGCAGGATTTCACAAAGCAAGGAGGTCGCCACTAATTTACCTTTCTCTCCTCAACACACTTCAAAGGCTGATGTATACTGATTTCCATGTCTGCACCTGGAACCTGTCAAATAGGAAGGTCACTCAAACAGGGAGCAGGGGTTTAAGAGGGAACTAGAATCCCAACATTAATTTACAATCTAGAAACACATGCTGGCTCCATTTGCCAGAAGACCTCCAGACAAGCCTTCTTTTTGGTGTCCCTTAGTGGACTGGTAGTGGAGATAGGTCACCCCAAGCATATGGGTCAAGGCAGATACCCATGGCTAATGGGAAAGGAAAAGCTAGGACTGAGACACCCAATAGCAACCTGAAGTTATCTCAGATTAAGGTGACTGCAGAGGCACAGAATTAGACAGACAGTGCTCTCAGGTGCTCAATTTTCGGGAGTCCTGAATGATCCCTTTTGGAGAAGCCCTGGATATTTATCTGAAACCCAGCACCCGCTTCATCAGCACAGGTTTGACTGGGAGGGCTCTAGGACATTCATTCCGAAGTGTCTGGGGAAGGTGTGTCCCACATCATCCTGGATCCTCTCTGGAGATTACCCAGCCAAAGACCCAGGAATGACACAACACAACCCTCTGCCGCCTGCAAAACCAGAGAGAACCAGAGCAGTCCCTGGTCCGACTGCCAACACGGCATTCACGCAGAACATCAACCACCGCTCCCAGAGGCTGCGTGGGACACGGTAACAAACACAGAGAGGGTGCAGCCGTGGTGCTGGGAGAGCTCTGGGGAGTCCCTCTTCTCTTCCATCCCAGCTTGTGAGCCGTAAAGCCTCAAACATTATGCAGGGCTCATTGAACTGACAGCTAAGATTTGTGTTGCCGTCGTTCGCTGAGCAGCTGGGAGACAGGGAGAGGTAAAAACCATGGAGACCTAGACAACTTGTTCTGCTAAGGCATCACTTGAGGGTTACTGCTCCAGGAAAGAACAACAGGCTGCCAGAGCACGGTTTAACTGTGCTGCCTGCCATCCTGAGCTGTGACACACAGGCTCTCTTCCGGACGCTGTTACCAAGGATTTCTCTTTCCCTCTCTGTCTCACACACAGATATGCATGCACAGGGCTGTGAAGAAGCATATTACTCCAGGGACCACATCCATTCAACACTGTTTCCCAGGGAAGTAAGCTAAAATGCTGAACATCACCAACTCGACCTTGCAAGCAGTAAAACATGTATTACAAGGCAGCATAATCAAGATAAACGGAGATTAACCTGGAGATGAGGGCAAGGGAGAGAGAGGGAAGGAAATTGATGGAGAGCTCATGAGGTGGCTGGAGCTCACAGCATCCCGAGTTGTCTAAAGACAGGGTTGGGGAAGGTGGAGGGAGTATGAAGGGGGATACTGACGGGAAAAACACAAAGCCCAACCAGGAGAGACCCTAGGAAGGAGTCCTAGAATGAGAGATGCACCCAGTTACTAGACCAGAGCTGCAGCACCCCACCTGTGGTGCATGTGCAGCTTTGGTGGGAACACGTCTCTCTCTCTGATCCTGTTTGCCCCATTCTTCTCCTCTCTTTTCAGAGTCTGCCCTGATGAATGAAGGTGGCAACCTGAAAACCACCTGTCTCACAGGAACAGTCCAGAGACTGGACTGCGCTCAGCCACCTTACGTCCCAGAAGAAAACCCCACGAATAGCATACAAGAGGCAAAGAGAGGACCCAGTTCCCCAGAGGTGGAAGCCGAAGCTCTTTAGTAATTTTCTGACTACTTTTATAGGATAGATCACAAAAGTGTGTTGAATGGCAATAGGTAATTGGTTCTTCGGCCATCCACCCCTTGACAGGATTGGCCAAGTCCTAAGAGACCTATTCCAAAATATTTTCAAAGTCAAAGCCATAACAATTTTGCAAAACAGCCTGCAGGTGCAAGAAGTTTATGAAACTGTGACCTTGTTTAAAATAGTTTACATAGGAAAGACAGTCTTCTCACAGAATATTGAGAAAAGGCTGAAGAATTTCTTTGCTTCTAGCTTTTTAGCACCTACAACGAATAGCATACAAGAGGCAAAGAGAGGACCCAGATCCCCAGAGGTGGATAAAGGAGCTCCAACACAACCACAGTCGAAGACCTGAGCCAGCTACAAGTGAGAAACATCAGTGACTGCCACAAGAGCAGTCCTAACTCAGGGGCGACCACGGCAGCACCAGCACACACCCCACCGCCCCCAACACGCCCCTCAGCCCCTCCACGCACCCTTGGCACTCACCCGGCCGCAGGACCCTGATTTCCAGCAGGTTGGAGGTCCTGTCCGCCAGCCTCGTCCAGCTGCTGTTGTAGTTCTTCCTCCAGAGCTCAGCCACGCACTGGTACTTGCCGGCCTCGGTGTCGCTGGCCCTGCTGATGCTCAGGCGCACGTTGTTGCTGGACTCGGCCTTCTCGATGGCGGTGCGGGTGCGGAACCCCGCGTACCTGTCGCCCCACTGGACCCCGCCGTCGCGCGTGAAGGTCACCAGGTCGTGGAACTCGGTGCTGCCCGCCGGCTGGAAGCGCCACGTCACCGACACCGGCACCCACGACGGGTAGTGGGGCTTGATGATGCACTGGAGGTCGAAGGACTCGTTGTAGGTCACCCCCGGTGTGCGGGAGATGGCTGTGACAGCAAATCCGGCCTCTGCGGGAAGAGAGGAGAGGGCTTTGAGAGACCCCTGCCCGAGGAGGCCCTGCTGTCAGCATGCAAAAGCCACAGTGTGGTCATCCAGTGGTACAATCGGCCACTTGAGTTGCGTTGGCTTCTCGTTTGCTACGGCCAAGTGACGTGAACAGCAGAGGCAAGAACACACAAGTGCCTGCACAGTGGTGACTGCCCGAGCAGCAGTGACTGCCTGAGTGAGCGCAGGCTGCAGCCATAGCAGGACTGCCCTCGATTTCTGCCCAGAGGAGCGAGACTCCCTGAGATCCAGAGGGCAGGAAGCCTCTGCGGGCTGCCAAAACCCTGTATGGGAATGCAGCAGCACAATGGGCAGGGAGCAGCACCAGGCAGAGCAGCTACTCAGCACCAGCCCCCCGTGATTCACATCCACCTCTTGGGCAGGGGGTCCCACCCTGTCTCCCACCCCAGGTCTGCGTCTGGTTGCTGCAGCTGGAGGAAAAATGAGGAAAGCAGGAAGTAGCAGCCTTCAAAACATGCATCATAGAGGTGGCAATGGTTACAAAACCCCAGGATGGAGGCAAACTGAAAGAGAAGCTGGTTGCTCCTGTTCTTCACACAGCACATCTCTTGTTCTCTTCCAGATCACAACTCCAGGACAGCTTTATGCAGTTATTCTCGCATGTCTGCCACTCTGTAAGCTGGTCAATACACTTTGACTTGTCTACCCCCAGAACTGTTTGTTTAGAGGAGTTGAAGCAGTCTATTAGTAATTAAAGGATAACATATTCCAGTTAGTCAACTGTAAGCCAGTGAGGCTTACATGTTCAATCAGAGTATTTCCATTGTTCATTTGTTCCAAGCTGCAGAGAGAAATATTTTCTTCTCTTCCAATCACTTCAGTGTGGCCAGCAGACTTAGCAGGGACCTTGTTTTCTCCTGCCAACATCCCCAAGAAGCGCTCCCCTCCTTGGAGGCTCCATGGGGCGTCCCACATGGGCTGATAGTTCTCTCCCTCCCCGAAGGGCTGACCACCCCAGCTCTCAGCACAGCTGCCACTGCTTGAGGAGACCCCAGACAGTGCCCAGTCAAAAAAGGAACATCTTCTGGGTCAGCATGGAGCTTCAGCCTGCCACTGGCTCGAAGAGACGAGCCAGGAGCTCCCTGCTGCTGCAGGCACCAAATCTGCACACTTCTAGCAAGTGCCTCTGCGACCCCACGACGTCACCGTGCCCGAGCTCTGGGATGTGTAATTGCTGAGAAAACAGGTCGATCTTCGGGATTAAAGCCTCTCACAGCATGTTCAGTGATTACCCGGGAGTGCAGCGTGAGACCCAGGCTGCCTCCCCTGCAGAGCTGCTGTGTCTCAGCCCCACATAAGCCCTCACCTTCAGACCCTGCAGCAGCCCTCCTGCTCCCAGCAAGTGTGTTACCAGGCCCAGCTCAGAGAAACCCTGAGCCAGAGAAGGCCCTAGAAAGCCAACCTAATTGCACCAAGACCAGCTGATTTCATCAAGTTTACTCTCCAGCTGGCCTGGGCAAGGAAGCTTCATGAAGCCATGCAGAAACCAGGTGTGTTTCTCAGGTCTTCAACTCTGCCAACACGGTCATGGCACTTAGGTTAACAAACAAAAGCCGTTCTTCTTTTGGGATTTGGTACAAAAAGCACAAAAGTGGATTGATTTTCTGCAGAACTTCCCTACAAAAATACAGCACTCCCTCCTCCCATCCTTCTGTGGCCAGCCAGGGCCTTAAGTCCCTGCCACGCACTTGAGAGCCTCAGAAGTTCAGGAACATCTGGTCTCTTCTGACAGCACATCTCTCTCTTCTGGCTGTCGCTTCTGAACCACCCTGTGGTTAGATTTATGGGTTTGAACATCGTCTGTGTGGTTCAGTGAGAGTTTCTTACCCCAGTAGGCTGGCAAACGATGAGACCTTAACTTGAAATGTGAGTGTCACTAAATTTACTGCATTTTTTTTAAAACAGCAGTTTCTGAAGCCATAAACCTCTCTTGCTCTTTCTTAGCACCCTGCATTTGAGTTTCTCAGGACATTTCAAAAACATTAGGCTGAACAAAAAAATACCAGATTCAGCAGCAAAGCAATACTCAATAGTTTCTCTACTATATTTTTATGAGGTACTTCAGCTTTGCTTGTTAAAGGAAGAGACCTAGGAGTTTCTTAGGACTTGACAAAACATGCTCAACAGCCGGTGACTGAGGAGCGGAGGAGGTGGGACAACCACCTTTCCATCACATCTTCTGGAACTGCTGTGCACTTCTGAGCATCTTCAATTTTAACAAGAGTAAAAGTGACACACTTTAAAATCTCAGTGCTTAATCTCAACGCTTTTACAAGTGGCAGAGTAAAGGGAAGGGCTGATACTTGGGACTTGTAGCAGGCCAAATGCTGCTGACCTCATGAGGAAGACACCATTGAAACTAGATGAGAATTTGCCTTCAGTTCTTTACAAAAGAACATCCGTACCTGCTTTTGGAAGCTATACAGAAAAGATTTCTTAACTCCAACAAAACAGCCTCTGAAAGGAGGTCAAAAGTAAAGGAGAGGAAAGGAGGAAAAAAGCAAGACTTTCATCAGAATACAAAATGACTTTGAAGTATGGTCTCACACACATCTTGTCAAAGCTTAAGATTCATACTGCAGAGTACCAAGAAAAGCCACACAATCCCCACCCTCCTGCCAAAATGCCTATCTTGACCTTTCAATAGAGCTCCCTGATTGTCTTAGCCTTGGCATTCTGAAAATCAGTGGCCTCACAGAAGCACTCATCCCTTCTCCAGCCTTCTGCAGATCACTTTTGGAACCAGCCCAAGAGGACCAAAGTAACTCACAATCCATGCAAAATGTCAAACTCCCTACCTGCCCCTCTCCTAAACTGATGTGGTTTCACTGTGTTTGAACAGAGGAGCCCCTTGGCAGACCAGAGCACCAGCTGCAATGATCCCAGGTACTGGTTTAGCTCGTGGACAACATTGTGGCTCCGGGCCAGCAGCGCAGCGAGGACCATTCCTGACTCGTGCTTTCTGTCAGAGATGCTCACCATTTCTGCTGGCTGGGCCAACAGATGCCCATCATTTTGTGCTCCTGATCTGGTGAGCAGAGGTAAGGTTTACCCGGGGCAGGCAAGGAGGCTTCGATGCCCACGGGCTGCCAGTGGAGCACCACCACCGCACTGACCACAACTCCAGTACTGGCAGGACACAGCATGGGACTGGCAGCCTCTCTCCTCTGAAGGACACTGGAAGCCCTATCCCTCTCCTTAGCCATGCCCTGCTTTGCTCCTGCCACAGCCACCCCTCAGACTTTGCCCCCACACACAACGGCGCATGCAGGCGTTTTGCACCAACCTACGAGGAGCCGTGGGCAGGCTGCTGGGTGCCTCCGTTTTGCCGGCAAGCAAGGGCAGGAGCGCTGAGAACAGCCTCAGTGATCTGCAGGTGACTTTCTGGGGGACGGCCAGGCACACGGGCACCGTGGCTCCAGGGCCCCCCACGCCTCAAGTACTCACCCAGAGCAGTGATGGACACCGGGGTGCTCATGTGCCGCTCCCCAACAATCTGCCACTCCCCATCCTGTGTCCGTGTCCACTCGGCCACCCGGCACTCATAGTGGCCCTCGTCCGCCTTGACGCTGTTGAAGATCTCCAAGGTGAAGGAGCCGGGCCGGACCTGCTCCACCTGGATGCCCCCGTAGCTGCTGCGCTCCGCGTAGGCGGGGCCGGGGTGCAGGGTGCCCTCCCGGTCCAGACGCACGATTTCGCTGCGCCGGTTCAGCTTGTCCACCAGCTGCCAGGCGACCGACAGGCGGCTCTGGGGCCCGAGGCCCGAGCGCACGTTGCAGCCAAAGCGCAGGCTCTCTCCCTCCAAGACATTGCTGGCGTTGTTGATTATCTCCAAGGAGATGCTGGTCTCTAAGGAGAGAAACGCATACACACAGGGGAGATGATACACACTCGCCACTGCTCGGGCTGCAAGAAGGACGCTGCTGGCCAGAGACGCTTTCTACCAGGTGCAGGAGACTGCCCACGCATTTGGGTCCAGGCACGTCTTAACCTCAAGCGTGACCACATCCAAAAACAGCTGGTGGGCAGCGAGCTGCTCCTGGTGACTTGCACACTCAAGGCAGGTGTAGGCCAAAGCTGGGAGAAATCTCTCTGCCTACGGCTCGGGAGACATTGCCGTGTCTTCTGGTCACAGGTCCGGGATGGGATCTCGGCAAAACTTGAGGGAATTTCTGTTGCTACAATACGCACCGCGTGCAACTGGCTCTGCCAAAAAAAAAAAGCTTCCAGCACCCTGGGGCTTTTTCAGTCCACGTCATCCTGGTCACCATCTTGCCACATCCATTCCTACCAACACCTTTTGGGAGAAGCTCTCCCACACTCCCACTGCTAGTGACACTACAGGTAGCTATCGCTGTTTGGTAACATTCATAAAAAATCTGGTATCTTGAGCTTTCCAGAGAAGCAAGGCTTTGTGGCTGGTTTTTCAGAGATACCGAGTGCTGGTTACTCCTGATGCCTTCCATCAGAGTTATGGACACTTAGCACCCTTGAAAAATCATCACATTTGTTCCTACAGCTGGTGATTTATCAAAGGCAAGAATCAAATCTGTCTGAAAGGTGGCTGGGTCTAGAAACACTACATTTGAGACATTTGTCCAATGCAAGATTTCTAGCTAGAGTAATTTTCAAAGCCGAACAAATGAGACCAAATATCGGTAGGAGAGAAAAGAAATAGAATTTCTTTTGGAGAAATGAGGAGGGGAAAAAAAAGCTAGAGGAAAGGGCTGCATTTCCCTACCAGTCTAGGAGATAGGAGGCAAATATAGCACAAAATCCTCTCGCAGCTACCCTCTGTGCTTGGTCAAAGCCCATTGCCATGGTAGCCTGGGCCACCCATGCATGGTTCACCATGCCACGGCTACCAGAGTTTCAGAGAGCAAAACAAGGAATGAGTCAGTGGACTCTCCCCTCTCAACCTGTTATTTCTGTATTTATCCAGTTTATCTGACAAACATAAACGACACTCAAGGCAAGCCTTCAGTTGTTTTCACCAGAGCTGGCTGGCACACAGTGACCAGGACAGAGCTCCGTGCTGAAGAGCACTGGGGCTCAAGGAGCACACCTGGTTTCTCCCAGTCCAGCTGTCTTGCCAGACAGCTGAATCACCATCACATAACAGCCTGCAGGAACCTAGGAGCTTTTAGGATACCCCAAGGCCAAGATGCTCTCCCCATTACACCTGCTGAATACTTTACAGAGCACGCAGCTTCCTGAAGAGCAAGGCCAGGAGAGAGGTGTGAGGAGCAAGTCAGAGGCTGTCACACGTACCTTTAGTTCAGGAACAGAACTGCCAGCTTGGTGTCATTAGCAAGGTGGGGGCATGACTCCCCACCTATGAACCTGACACACACTCCTCCTTTTCATCCCCTTCCCAACAACAAAAATACATCTTGCCACTCGGGATTCCAAACCTCCACAGCATGTGAACTCTTATCCTCCCTCTCCTGTACCGCCACACTCCAGGCACGCCACAGCTTCCCCAGCTAGCTGCCCAGTACAGCAATGCCCCCAGGAGGGGATGGGCACCTCTCTACTTACTGAGCGGCATGACAGTGATGGGGATGTTCTTTGGCCGCTTGCTCTCCTTGTCGATGAAGTCTCCCGTCACGGTCTTCTCCCGCTCGGTCACCCGGCAGTTGTACTTGCCGCTGTCCTCCAGCCGCAGCCGGTAGATCTTCAGCACAAAAACGTTGTCGCTTTCTTTGGCCACCTTGAGCTGGCCCAGGGCCTCGCGCTGGGCAAACTCGTTGTTGAGCACCGGCACAGCGTTGGGTCCCAGGCTGGCGATGAGGGAGCTGTTGAAGGCCCAGGAGATGGAGAAGTAGCGGTCGGGGATGTTCTGCGCCTCCAGGATGCACCGGAACTCCACCGGCTCACCCACGATGTACATCCGCTTCTCCGTCTCCAGCCGGACGCTGAACTCCTTATCTGGGGAGAGAGACACCGACTCGTGTCAGGGTGGCCAAGCCCACCAGGAGAGCCAGCACACCTCCGGCAAGGCGTTTACAACTTCCTACTCCCTGCATGGCCAACATCACTCAGACAAGCACATCCAGAGGTGTAGATGCTAAAAAGCTAGAAGCAAAGAAATTCTTCAGCCTTTTCTCAGTATTCTGTGAGCAGACTGTCTTTCCCATGTAAACTATTTTAAACAAGGTCACAGTTTCATAAACTTCTTGCACCTGCAGGCTGTTTTGCAAGATTGTTATGGTTTTAACTTTGAAAATATTTTGGAATAGGTATCTTAGGACTTGGCCAATCCTGTCAAGGGGTGGATGGCCGAGGAACCAATTACCTATTGCCATTCAACACACTTTTGCAATCTATCTTATTGAAGTAGTTAGAAAATTATTAAAGCGCTTCCACTTGTTCATAAGCCTGGACTCTGTGTCGTTTTCTTTACCTGTCTCAGATGTGACAGCGACACAGAGGTGAAAGGTTAGGGACTTGCTTTTGCTGTGGGAGACCAGATGGGCCGTGCTGCCAGAGAGGCACCTTCTTGCCCATCAAGCGAAGAGCAAGCAAAGGCTTCCTCAGTCACAGCCTTTTCCTCCAGGGAGCAGCTCTGATGTGACACCAGTGTCCAGTACTACTGTGGAATATGACCTGGAGCCTAGTCCTACTCACACCCTGCTCAGCTAGAGTCAAGAGGCAGAACCTTTGGCGATATCAGAGAGGAAGAAAAGAGCTCAGCTGGGACTTCAGATCCTTGGCAGGAACCTGGGCTGTGGGCTACGAGAGGAATTTTGACTTGTAAATGGACCTTGTGTGATACAAAAGTGCTTGCTGAAACTTTTAGTTTTATTCTCTGCTGTGTCACTCTTACCTCCTCATGTACCAAAATCCTCACTGTCTGTGCTAGCACCAAGTGCTTAAGACCTGTGTTTTAGCTTCTGTGTCAGCCCCAGATCTGACCATGTCAGGAGACAGGGCCTGCCACCCAAGCCCCCTTGATGCCCTGGTGTCCCTTGGCTGCTCTTTGCTGACACTTCCATTGGCTGCAGGCAGTGCCTGGGCCCTCCTTTGCCCTGCTTCACCCTGCCAGCAGCCCCCCAAGTGGGGCACATGGCAAAGCAGGCCGCCAAACCCCAGCCACCTAACAAGGCACAGCCCCATTTCCCATCTCCTCCCACTGCCCCGCCAAGGGAGAAAAGGCAGAGGAGACGCTGACCTGTGGCTTGCACGTTGACGATGGCGCCCTGGGAGCGCTTGCGGGTCATGGCATACCAAGAATCATCTGGGTCCTGGATCCACTCTGCTGCCTCGCAGTAAAACTCGCCCTGGTCTGACGGGTGGAGGTTGTAGATGGTGAGCTTGGAGGTGGTCTCCCCAACTTTGTCCAAGCGCACGTCCCCCGTGGCCTGTCGCTGGGCGTAGGCGCTGCCGGCCCGCAGGACGAAGTCGCGGCTGAGGGAGATTATCTCCACGGGCGCCTCGCTGCCTCGCTGCCGGTACCACGCGATGGACACGTGGCTGTGCTGGGCTGTGCTCTTGGACACCTCGCACTTGAGCTCCAGGGAGTCGTGCTCCACCTTGTTCAGCGTCTGCGGGACCGCTGTCACCCGCAGCGAGTCGGGGATCACTGCAGCAGAGAGGGACACAAACAGCCCAGAGTTAGCAACGCCGGAATGCTGAGTGTAAAGGCCAAACACCTTAAAAGAGAGCTGGGGGAGAGGTTTCTTTTTACAGCTGCAATTAAACATTAAGTATTAGCAAGGCTGTGTTAACTCACATTTAGCCCCTAAGAAAAGGAGAAGCGTTCCCAAAGCCCTTGGCTGGGAAAGACCATGACCTGCAGCACAAACTCCAGTGTGGTGCTTAAATTCCTGCTCAGTGGGCCTCAGCAACTGAACAAGATTTTCCATCACGCTGCAGAGTAGCACAGTTTAATACATCCATTTCCCAACACGACATTTTGTCACAAGGAGCCTCTCCTTCATCACGTACCCCCCAGCATGTGATCCCCCTCTTGGCCACATCCTTCAACCACTCCTTAGCCCTGGCATGGTTTTCACCCTTCCTCAGTCACTGGTGGGGCCAAGCCAAACATATTCAGTTCCTTTAATCTTCCCTCATAAAAAAGTCAGGAGATCCAATTCCCTTCTCCTTTGTTTATATCGTTTCATCTGTTAATGACCCCCTCAAGCCAAAGGAAGGGGTTTCTGCATTCAGAGGGAACTGTCTCCACTAAGGGCAGCAATACAATTGCATCCTGACCAGTGCTTGTTCCCAGGCCACAGCCACATCAAGGCACTTGGTAATAAAATTGCTGGCTACTTTTCCAGATGATTAACCAGAAATCAGGAAGAAAACCAAAATGTGCAGCACCCTCAACCTTGCTTGGATTTAGCAATAGGTTCTACCACCAGAAGATAAGACTTTTTAATAAAGAAGCCTTTCTAGACTAGTTCTGTCTCAAGAAATATCACATGGAAAGAAGAATGCAAACCTCCTCCCCAGCTCTGCAGACAAGGCAGTGTTAGCGAGCCTGTTAATGCCCACGGTTTTGCCACGTACCAGTGGAATATAATTAACATATCTCAGTTTGGTTTCATTGACAGCACTGGATGGTTTGACAAAATTAGCTGAGCTGCCAGAAGTTGCATCTGTTTCATTCAGGCACTGCTACAGAGAGCAATGAGCTGCAGCCAAGACAACCACTGGGATTATTTATGGCAGAAAAGTCAAAATCAGAAGAGGGCAAAGAAAAAAAGGAACAAGTTGGGAGTAAATGAGAGGGAAATCTTCCCACATCCAGTCCGGATGGGAGGATTTTCTTTTACTACATGTTCACCACCTAGGTTACTGCCCAACAGGGAAAGTACCTTGTAAGGCTGCTTATATTGCAGGCATTGTCTCTGTCCCTGCAGCCACCACATCTTCTACTCCCTCCCTTCCCCTCATCTTTCTCACTGGAGCTCCCATCCCCTGCTCACTGGCAACAGCTTCTGGCAGACCTTGGCCAGGATTCTGCTTGCTTCACCTTTCCCCCTTACCCTTGACTCCCAAACAGCGGTGACAGCAACAACTGACCTTGCCAGTTCACGCTGCCTGCACAACAAGCTTTAAACTTCTCATTTCAAACCTTACTGAGCAATTTCCACAGGTGCACAGCTCCCTTCTCCTCGCCCTCCAGCCACGGGCTCTTACAACCTCTCTCATGTTATTTAAATAAATTAAGCCTCATCATCACCTTGCTGGAGAGACTTTGTTGCAGAGCCTCTGTGCAACAGCTTATGGGGTTAAGGCAGGTAACTGTGAAGGAAATGTGCCTGTCCTCTCTCCCCGGATCTGAGAGCCCTGTGCACCCCACCAGATCCCTGCGTGCCCCCCAGCCCTGCTCAGCAGCGTGGCTGCTCTCCGGGTAAGCTCAGGGAGTTGCTGGCCCCAGGAGCCTGTCTGGCTTTGCAGGACAAGCCAGGTCACGCTCCAAGAGGGCACAGGCACTTGGCCCGCCAGACGTGGAGCTGCCCACTTCCCGGGAGTGATGCTGGGAAGCCTGTCTGAAGGCTGGGCCTCAGGCAAGCACTTGCCACACCATTCCCTGAGCAGGTTGGAGGCTAGCACAGACCTAATTTTGCCAGCTGGAACCACGGCTTTGTATTTCCAGGTCATAACCTGGCTGGAGGGTTAGCATCCTTTATCCCACATAAGCAGGTTTCTGCAAAGTGCACTCCTGGAGAAAAATCAGGAGGTGTCGGCGTGTGGTTGAAGCTGTAATTTAACTGTGGTAACACCTGACACACTGTGCTGCATTCCTCCTGCTACTTTAGTTGAAAGAGCCAACCAAGATCCTCCAGCAAGAGGAACTGGTAAGACCTTTTGGGTTGCACACAGCCTTAAGGCTGTCTTACATCAGCACGGCAGAGATGTATATTCCCAGACAGTCAGTGCCGCCTTCCTAACCAGGAGGACTTGAGACCTGTTTGATAAATGGAAGCCCAGTTTTTAAAGGATGAGACGATCAGGGAGGAACAAGCCAGAGCCCTGAGGTGGCCAGGCCAGCAGGGAGGCTCTGTGCTTCACACCACCACTCTCACACTTGGCCAGCGATGCACAAACAGCTGTTTTATTTACCCTGCAAGACGTGCCTCAGGTACTACATTCAGGGAGGAGGGAACTTGGTAGGAGAAGAGAAAATGCCATTCTCAAGAGGCAGCTGAACATGGCAGCAGGTCACAACTCCTTTCAAAAGCCCAGTGAGCACTGGGGACTCCCACAGTGGGGACAAAAGTCTGCTGGGGCTCATGTACCACTCCAAGGCACAGACCCCACTGGCCTGCACCAGCAAGGGGTGACTGAGAGGGGACCTCATCAGCGTATACAAGTATCTGAAGGACAGGTGTCAGGACGATGCAGCCAGGTGGTGCTGAGCAGTAGGAGGAGATAAACATGAGGAAAAACTTCTTTTCTGTGAGGATGACAAGAGCACTGAAACAGGCTGCCCAGAGAGGCTGTGGAGGCTCCTTCTCTGGAGATACTCAAAAGCCTTCTGGACACAATCCTGAGTAATGTGCTTTGGGGGACCCTGCTCAAGCAGGGAGATTGGACTAGAAACCTTCAGTGGTCCCTTCCGATCTCACCCATTCTGTGACTCCGTGTAACAGGAGGGCTACAGGCATGGCTTAGCCCATCAGGCTGGAGCAGACTGGGGCTGGAAGTCACAGTGAAAAAAGGAAGCAGGGAACACTGCGGAGGTGCTCGCCAGGGCAGGACAGAGCATGCAGGGAGGTGCATTCTCGGAAGAGAAGTTCCTCCCAAGCCAGTCACCCTGCTCAGGCTTCAGAGACATCGGTTTGCTTATCAGAACACAAGTGCTCACCTGGGAGCCCTGGCTTCGCTGCCAGCCATCACGCTGCCAGCCGCCCACGCTCATCCTGCAGCCACCTGCCGCAGGAAGCACCAGGACTTCTGGGGACACTCTGCCAGCTGAGCTTCACTTGAAAGCAAGGACAAGCTTAGATGAGAGTCACCTCCCTGTATGAAAGGGAGCAGAGCCACATCTGAATCAGAGCCAAGTGGGATGCTGCAGGACACATCCTTTTGCTCTCTTTCTCACCCAGCTCCTGCCTGTTTCTCCTCCCTTCTCAATGTGCCATCCACGCAGCCTTCTCTGCACTTCCCCCAGCATCCACCAGCCTTGCTTCCTCCCCGTCCCCCAACACAAGTCCATCCCTGCAGCTGTCATGACCCTCTGCAAGCGTCAGCAGAACTCCCTTCTCTCCAGCACCAAGGTTAGGTTTGGCAGCAAGAGGCTGGACAAGGAGAGGAGTGACTGAAAAGCAATTCCTGGGAGTAAATCCAGTGCGCTACCACCTCCCTGAGCCAGTCACAGCTGACAGCTTTGAGCTTGTACTTAACAACACTTCAGAGCAAGGAATACAGCATTTCCTGTGAGTCCCCAAGCCACAGGTCACTGCAGAGGGCGCTGGATGGGTAATCAGTGACGGGTGGGCTGCTGAGCACAGGGTGCTCACAACCACCACCGACTCTTGAAAGCTCCTGAAACATTAAATATAAATATTTCCACTAGAGGGTGTCAGGGACCCAGCCAGTGAGAGTCCCAGAGTCCAGCTGCCAGGACCAGGAGGAGAAGCTCAGAGCTGCTCCCCACTGGCCGGGGCACCCCTCCTCAGGAAGCCTGCACACCCAGCTCCAGTCAAACCCACCTCAAATGCGCACACCTCAATAACACTAAATCAACGAGCACTCGGTGAGCTAATTATGGCTAACTTCAGGACAAGGAACTGGCCTGCAGTATCCCAGAAAACAGGTAGGGAGCAGAGACTGGAGTTCCCGGGTGTGTACTGGGTGCACATCTCAACACACTTTTCTCCAAGCCCCAGGACAGGCTCCATTTCCAGCAGCTCCCAGTGCTGTGCTGAACTCTGCCCACGCACAGAAGGACGATCCAGGTGTCTCACTTTTCCCCAGGCTGGCTCTGGTTCATCCTTGGGTCTCCAAAACCCCAAACACCTCCAAGGGGTAGGCTATCAAAGCTTTTATGAGCCAAAACAAAGCAGAGATCTACCAAGGTTTTCTCTGCTCCCAGGCAAGGCAGCAAACCTCCTGAGACTCCCTTTCCTTGCTAGGCGATGCAGGAGGAGCATCAGGCTGGGAGCCAGAGGCTCTCTAGCTCAAGCTGGGGAAACAACGCTGTGAAAATCACTTAGCACCACAGCAGCCTTACACTTCAGGCTCTTCAGGAGTGAAACAACTTTGATAGGCTACCCAATACAGCTGGGCCATCTCAGGGCCACTGCCAAACAAGCAAAACCCACCAATCTCTTCTTCCCTTGGATCTCCCTGTAGCTTTTACCCACTGATACACTTTAGAGACATTCTGTGGTGCTACCCTGTGTCCCCAGCTGCCTGCTTCATACCACCTGGAGAGAGCTAAGCTTACCAAGTATCATGCGTGAACTATTTAGGAAGAACAAATACATGTATTCCATGCTCCTAAGAAGCTGTTTCTGGCTAAGACATACTCCCTGGATTTTGCAGGGATTTAGAGCAAGAGTTACGGTTCCATCTGCCCCACAACATCTCATTGCCCTGCAGGGATCACAGCTCAGCACCAAAAAACCTCCTCCCAAAACCCCTCTGGATGCGTGTTCAACACAGAAACAAGCTGCTCAAGGGGAACAGCAATGCCAGAGCCACCCTGGTGAACCCAGAGGTGAGCACTGGGAGGCACCTGAATGGCAGCGAGGGTGGGAATGTGAGGAACACAGTGCTTTGTTATTAGACTCCGCAAAATCTGCTAACCCTCCTGTGGCCACCCATGCCATCCCAGGGAAGGAGGGAGGGTCTGCAGCAGAGACACTCCAACGCCACAGGAAGAGCTGGAAGGGACCTGTTGTCTCCCAGACACTGGAAGCTCTCGGGGATCCACGTTCCTTCCATCCCTCCCCCACAGCACTATTGATTCCTATTCCATACAGGATCCAAGTGCGTGTGCAGGCGTGCGGCGGGAGGGAGGGGGAGGTGATAAGGCAGGAGCGGTATCTAGATTAGCAGTGTAATCCTCTGGAGCCCTCGTGCCTGGCAATTAGCTGTACATGCTGATCCGTACCTGCTGCAGCACACCAGGCACTCCTCCCTGTCAGTCACGAGCGCGTGTGGTGCCTTCAGCAGGGAGGAAACACACACCGTGCCATGCTGCAAAACTGATGAAGACCCTCAATGTCACCTCTGCAAGTGGAAAAATACCTGAGCTGATCGTGCTCACCTTTTAGCATCTCTTTAGCTGGTCTAAAGTTTAAGTAGCAGCCGGAAACTCGCAGGTGGCTGCAGGCAGAGAAAAGCTTTCTTTCTATTGCTGCTGCTTGTAAGTTCCCTTCGCTGCCCAAGGTCCTACCTGAGACCAGAATATGAGAAGGAAAACCTACCACCCCAAGAGGTATTTTCACTGTGACTGAGGGCACAGGGTCTCTGTGCAGAACTTCCCCTCTTCTCTTCCTTGCCTACCAACATATAGCCACAGGCTCTGGGTACCACGGGGAAAAACAAGTATTAATGGTCTGGCTGTTTGGGGATTACTTTCCTTCAGCAAAGCCCCATCTGCACTGAAAAATAAGGATGGTTCAAGACAGATAAAAGACTAGTAATTGTTTAACTAAACTAAAAAAGAAATCATACACTTTTCTGAAATAGTGGATTCCCTTCCAGGTCCTGCAGGGGTAAGCAGTACTACTGCTGTGGTCTAAAGAAAAGCAGTTAAAATATACTTTTCATCTCCATGGAACTATTTAAGTCTTACTTTAAATGAGAAGTTTAACAACAAAGTCACTTTCAATTGCAACACAATCAAGAAAAGGATGGTGAAGCACTGAACTCACTTGCGCTCGTATCACTGCAGCATTCTGTAGTAAGAGCAGGAAAAAACCAGAATAAAATAACACATGCCCAGGTTTTCTGCTTGCAGCTTTTTTAAAAGGGCAGTTCCCTACTAATTCAGCTGCTGGCAGAAGACAGGAGGGGAGCTGAAGAGTTAAGTGAGACAGCATGGCAGTTGTTTCACAGCAGTAGTAATAAATCCTCCGATTACAATGGTATCCTTGTTGGTACATTAACGACTGCCTGGAATGATTATGCCAATAGAAATGCATCTCCCAATGCAACTGGGTGAGTTCAAGCAGCAAGTGAGAAAGGGCACAGGAAAAAAACAAAAGAACCAGAAGTAACTAATGTAGGAGAAAGGGGAGAAGAGTATCAGACAGAAGATGCAAAAAAGTGGAAATTAGGTCAGCTTTCCGACTCAGGGCCTGAACCTCTCCGTGCTTGCTGTGGGCTCCGCTAGTCATGCGTCCAGCCTACCCGGCTGAGGCTGAGCCTGTGCTCCCTCCCAGGCAGTGGCAGGGGATCCCACTGCACAACCTGCTCTGTGTCTCCAGGATGTGCCTTGCAGGAGATGCATCCCGGACAAAGCCACACATCCCACCTGTGTGAGACCCCTCAGATGCCATGGACAGAAGCCAGCACGTCCACCCCAGGCACACAGGACAGCAACCCTCTCCTGCAGCTTCCCAAGCCCCACACAAACGCACAGGGGTTGGCAGCAGGTACCCCAGGACCCCATCAGAAACCCCCTCCCTGTGCACCCAGGGCACGTGTGCAGGGGGAGCAGAAGTGCTCAGCCCCGGTTCTGGCTGGTCCTTGATGGACCTGGGAGACTTGAAGCTTTCTGAACTTCTTACAAGTGCTTCAGCTCCAGGAAAAAGGATACCTGCTCTCCCCTTTTCCCCTGGGCTTTGCTCTGGGGCTGCAGCCCCACCAGCACAGTGCTGTTCAGATAATTTCTCTGAGTGGATACTCCTCCAAAAATGCTGGCCCCCTTCCCTTGACTGCTTTGGGTGCAGCATGGCAGGTGCTGGGAGCACACTCAGCCCCTGCCCTCAACTAAAGCTGCTCTGGGGAACAGCAGACGCCAGGCTCCTGCAAACAAGCTCCTTCTCCTCTATCCACCCACGTCCCAAAGCATCCCAAGGAGCATCTGGTTATTAGGACAGCTAATTTAGGTGGAAAAGTTCAAGCGACCTCATTAAAATTAAAAAAAAGAAAAGAGAAGAAACCAGAAAGGGGTGGTAAAAGGACAAGGCGGCACCCAGCAGTGAGAGTCATCATCTGTTCATCAAGCAAAAATTATCTGGAGTGTCAGTGGAGCAAACCCTGACGACAGCAGCCCAAAGGGCAGAGACACCGGGGACAGAGAGGCGGCCGAGGGTGTGTGGCAGAGAGCACAGGATTCATCCCTGCTGCCATCTCCCAGCCAGCTCAGGAAGGAAAACCTTTCCTCCCTCACACATGCGTGCTTTTTTTTGCAATCCTGCTCTGAGAGGTAGACGCTCTCTGCAGGGACTGTGCAAAATCAGTCTGCAAGTAAAAAATAGGTGTGAGGAGGTGGCAGAGATGACATCCAAAAGGACATGGATGTTCGCTTCTCTGCAACAAGGAAACTTGTGTTTGGTGACAGGCTGGATGTCCCTGCTCTGCTACCCAGCACTTGGCAGGAGGAGGCTCCTGGATGGGCTCTGTGGTCACAGCACACCCGGACACGATCCAGGCACACTGTGGCACTGCCTTGCTGCCACAGCTCTCCCGAAGGTAACGCTCACACCCTGCCTCTGCCTTGGGTGACACTGGCCCTGGGACTTGTCCCTGCCCCAGCTGCTGTGCTCAGTGACACCTGGCCAGGCTGCCAGCCCAGCCCAGCCCAGCCCCAGCAAGCACCCCACAGACCCCTCCAAAGCAGAGCCCGGGAGAGACACCCAGGGAGGGCAGCAGCGGGCTGCAGACCACCACGCACCACACCGGCCTCTCACCTGTGGAGGCAATAACCTCCAGCAGCAAGCCAAGGTGAGACAGACCACAAATCCCTCCTCTGCCTCCCTCCCTCTTCCACAGTCTCACCTCTGTGAGGGTTTAGCTCTCCCGCTGATCCCGAGCACCAGCAGCGAGCTACCGCAGCTTAAGGCAAGCCTAAGCCACGGCAAACATGAGGGCAGAGCGCATCAGCACGCAACTCCTCCACCGAGGGTTAAGCTGATGTGTTTTACTTAACAGCACTTGTGAGCTAAGAGCAGGCATGTGGGAATCTGCTGTGGCTTAAACCCGGCACAGGGCAACCTGCTAAGCCACAGCCTCCTGGAGCCCGCAGGACAGGCAGGCAAAGCAAGACAGGAGCAAACACGGAGCTGACGCAGCTTGGGCTCCTCTGAAGCTGTGCAGGCAACACTGCCTTAATGTTTTACACCTCTGAAGCTGAAGGTAAGAAACGACAGAAATAGGAAGCTTAGAAAATCCTCTTTTCTCCAATTTTTTGAAAAGCCTGATTTCATTCCACCTAGTGCACTTAGGCAGGCAATATGAACAGCTGAACAGGGAGAGTCGTGTAGTATCATTTCAAAACACATCTCAGGCCACATTCCCCCTGGACTATAATAATGTTTGTGGTGCTTTGTAGTCAGGTAAGTCACCCCTCTCAAGAATCAATTTTCAAGGAGGATTCATTCTCCTCTACCTCGACTATACAAGCAAGACCAGGAGATAAGAGTGCAAGAGCTGCTTTCAGAGATTAGTGCCCCCGCTTCAAGAGCTCGGCAGAGATCACACAGGAGGTCAAGGTGTGCACGTGAGAGCTGTTTTTCCCTCACTTATTCAATAATGGAGGTTTTGAGACCTGCAAGCACCTTTCTCCCATCTGCCTTTGGGCACCTAACCTGTCCCTAGAGATGCAAAGCCCATGACCACAACGTCAAAATCCCCTTCTGGCCCACTCCTTAGGCTCAGCAGTGATTTCATTTTGCCTCCAGGGCAAGACAACACAGACCAAGACACACGTGGGAGATGGTTTTTGCAAGCAGAATCTGAGTCTATCCCCTCCAAAACCCACTTTCTGCTGAACACACAAGAACAGGGCATTTCAACCCTCACAAGCGAAGTACCGAAGAAAGCAGAGAATTAGGCTTTACTCTCTATTATTATAGTTAAAATTCCTGTTCAGCCCAGGCTTGGGTCTTAAGTCCCCATGGAAAGACAAACACTGGCATCCTGATGCACAGACAGGGAAGGAGAGAATCACACCCTTCACGTGCGGGTTACTGAGAGACACAGGATGGCTAATAAGTAGATGAAAAGACGTTTTGAAATCTAAGGAAAAAAACCAAACCCATACAAATTAAGACAGTGGAAATCTTTTCTTCATCTATCAGTCCCCTTTAAAGCATGGAAATTATTCCTAACATATTATACAAACATCTTCAGTAGACAATAACCATCTAGCGAGCCACAAAGTCAGCATGAGCTGGAGGGATTTCTGGAAGCTGGAAGGAAGGGTGGCGGCTCTTTTGCATATTTCCAAGCTACTTTCTTCCAACAAGGTTTTGGCAGGTCAGAACTGTTACTCTGAAGCTGGCACTCTCATGATGAATGAAAGGCACAGTCTGGCTCTTGCAGGATGGAGTCCAAGTTCCCCAGCCACAAGGACCACCTGCTCTCCTCCTTTACTAGAGACTGAGGAAAGCAGAATTAAGATGAATAGAGCAAATTCAGCCAAACAGTTGACAGTCTTCTGCCATCTGGTCAAGGTAACATAAACAAAACAAGGTAACATCCACTTCTGCAAATCTGTTTTCTTCAGGAGTTTATTTTCCACTGTACTTCTGCAATTTTGCCTCTTACTCACATGGCTATGGTCATGTCTCCTCTCCAAGTTTCTTCTAGTTCAGGTGGTGGTAATTTGAGGGACAAATAAAAGGGAGAGGATAAATAAAAGGGAGGTGAAATGCTCTCCTTGAAACTTCCGGGCTTTGCAGACCGCAAAAAGTGCAATTGTGTAGCAACGAACTAGTCTGGAAAAGCTAATGTGGTATGCACAACCAGCTGACTTTCTGCATGAGAGTGCCTGGCATCTCTGTATTAAAATCTTTTAATAAATGTATTTCTTTTTATATGTGTTGATCTCAGCAGCACAGACACACCACTGATGGTTACAGTTAGAAGGGAAAGCTCAGAGTCTTTCAGAATACAGGTAGGTCTCCTAGAGCAGAGTGCTCCACGTTTTCCAGGACACCCCAAATCCTTTGCAGGAGACAGCGGGCATTTAAAAATAACTGTTCAGGAAATGAATCTCTCATTAAAATAAGGAGAAGATGCTTTTGGAGCATCTATCATTAACCCAAAGGCACACAGTGCATCAAAGCGGTGCATTAAGAAACCCACTCAAAACAGTAAAGAAAGTAAGTCACGAAATAAACTAGTAAATAGGAAGTTTCCCTGATGTCTCCAGTGCAGGATCAATAGCACTGACTCCAGCAGAATTCAGCATTTTATTTATAGGGCCTGCAGCCCTTCTACTGGTGAAGCCTCTGAGTGAGAGCCAAGCACAGCTGACACACTCCTGTCCCCAGAGCCACGGACAGCTCCAGTTTTCCCACTCTGTCCTTGTTTCACCATTGCACGCCAGTGCAAAAGGCTCTGCAAGCTGCCACCTTCCCAGCTGCTGCTCCCTACCCTGCAGGTAAATGGCAAAACGGCCAGCATGAAGCATTTCACCCAGGCTGCTGCTTCCCAGGAATGCCCTGGGCAGAGGTGGGCTCCGGAGTTTAAGTGGCTGAGACACCCAGAGAGAAAGGCCGGGAACAGCAGCAGGTACTCTGCTGGTTGCTGTCAGCTCAGCAGACGGAGGAAAGCACAGCACAATGGAAACACCACCAACTCACATCAGCCTGAAATGACTCTGGAGCAGAAGGAGGGCGAGGGAAGCTCTCAGCAGTTACAGAAAGAGGGATCTCTAAACGTCCTGGGCTGCTATGAAAGAAAAATCAGGGAGCAAGACAGAAGGTAATGCTTTTAAGACTTGCTGAAAGGCAAGAGTCTTCAGGAGGGGCTTCTCAGCACTCCAAGATTCTTGGACAGTATATTCTTCCATCTTCACCTTCTGTACCAGCTTCTGGCTGGTAAATGTTCTCAGGTTGACCTCTTCCTACAGATTTTTAGGCTTCCAGAGGAGACAGCACCACCGGACAGTGCAGTATGTGCACCTGTTTCCCACCTAACTTTAGCAAGTGGCCACTGCTTTGAGAGTGGCTAAAGTTCTCAAAGCGAGAGGTAAGACAGCAGTTCATGAGTAAGTTTCACAGGTTTCATTAAACAGCTGGAGAAGCAGAAGAGATACCCACCACATACTAATATTTCTCTGTGGAAAACAATCAAATATGTTTGGTCAACCCTCAGACACCAAAGAAGTTGCCTGGAAGATAAGCAGGGGGGTATGGCAATCAAGGGTAAGCAGTGACTGCACTTCATTAGATACTTAGCAATTCAACCATGAAGCAAAACCCACAGGAAACCAAACTTCACTAGTTCTTCTGCCCACATCTCTCCTTCTTCCTTTTATAAAAATCTCCATCAAAGCCAGCACTGGTATCAGCATTCTATCCTGTCTAAAATGGGGGACCCCACCTACCTACTCAAACAAAAAAACCCACTGAAGGTAGACTCAAGAGCCCTGTTCTGTGCCACAGCTGGGACAAATCCTCCCTTCTTGCTTATCACTATTTTGTTCCCTGTAACAAAGCAGGACAGTTTTAAAGGCTATCCTATTTCAGATCACAGCTAAATCCCTATAAACACAACCTTCAAAAAGGAAGAAGAAAAGAGCTTTAGACTCTTTCTTTTTTTTCCTGTTACATTAAAATGGTATGAAGGTTTTTTTCTTTTTCCACGTAATTATTTCGGTGGGGTTTTTTTGTGTTCTAAACCCCTTGCTTCAGCACATTAGGTATTCAAGTCTCCTGTGCCCTGGCAAACTCAAGGGTGACTGAAGAATTAGTGGAATCATGACAGCACAGATGGGAGAGGGGGGAAATCAATACATAAGGGAAGGGAGCTTCAGCCCGACTCTTACAGCTCCCATTAACAGGCATACTTGGGAAAGAAATTCCTTGGGAAGGACTCTCTACCTGGGGCGTGTCAGCAGAGATGGCCACACCTGAGGCTCCAAGCAGCTCTTTTAACCTGGTTCTTTAAAACATCACCTCTCTATAGCAAAACAGACTATACAGCAACATTATACACTGCTGCCCCAAAATAAATAAGCAGGGAAGTGATTCAAAAAAGAAAACAACCCAAATATCCTTATTTAAGAAAAATGTTCATTCTTCTAGCCATCACTGGAAAAAAAACCCAAAAACCACAACATAAAAGAGACAGAAAGCTATTTTCCCATAAAATTCATTGCAAGTTTATTTGAGTACTCGATCATCCTCAGACATTCTGGATCTATTAAAGTCTGGTTTATGCCAGAAAAATCCACACAAAGTGATTTCAGTTAAACTAATGCAGCCTCTTATCCTTGCTGTTAAAACAGATAGTTGTAGCAGACTTTAATCCATGCAGTTCTCCTTGATAATGTCAGGAATTTAAGGGTATCCACAAAGGGGTGGGGGTAATGAGATTGTGGAAAAGACACACAGGCAAAATGCGAAACTCACTACCTCACACGTTGCGGGTGAAAAGCCAATTCCTTTCATGCCACCAATGCAAATTCAGCCCCCAAGAGTACCCAGAACCAGTATGAGAAAAATGTGAAGATTAAATTCCTAGGAGGCTGACAAATGCTCCTCCTTTATCCACAGAGCTGCTGAGGTTCACGCCACCACACTGAGAACATCGAGAGCACCGCTTTCCACTGGCTTTGGGTAAGTCTGGCTTGGGAACTCTTTCCTATGGCCCACGAGATTTTGCCTGTGGAAACACAGCCTGAGAGTGGGTAAGAAGCAGCCACATCCCCGAGAAATGTGTCATGCTCACCCTGAACACAGCAGTAGAGACAGAGTGGGTGGATGTGCAGCCTAACAGGGGCTACCAGCACTGGCTTGCTGAGCTTCACCTCCACCAGTCTCCTCCTATCTTTTTTTTTCTCCTGCATTTCTTTCAAGCAGTTAGGTCCCTCTGAGTCAATGTTTTTCCTTTAAGGGAAAGAGTCATATAACTGTTTTCCACCTCTAGAGATTGTGGTGACTGCTGTGGTTTTGCTTTTGCCTTAGGTGCTGACCAATACACTGTGGAGAGAGGTTTTGAGATAGGACTTTCCACTGAAGTATGCAGCACTGGCTCCCTCCTGGAAATGTTATTCCCACAGAAGGATTGACACACGCATGGCTGGTGGATGGCAGCAAGACTGTCCCTGGTGGGAGTCAGGCACACCTTAAAGAAATTCCTCCGCTGGGAAAGGAGGAAAAGCAAGGCCAATGAACTCAGTCTCCCCATTTTGTGTGCACAGCTTCTGATGGAGATGGGCAGCACTGAAGACCCCAGGCTGCTTTGGAACAACCATATTCCTCCACCTGCCTGCCTGTGGGTCAGATGTGACTTCCCAGAAATGCATACAACATCACAACTCCCCAGAGCAGAATCTGACATCTTTATCCATCAGAGCCATGTCCTGCCAAGCCAAGAAACCCCCCACAGTGCCCAGGACCGACAGAGAAAGAAGTGGCCACCTTACAAATCCTCACAGTTGCCCAACAGGAGGTTGGCTCCTCCTTAGCAAGTGGGGTGCCACGATCCTTCTATACCAAAATCACCAACCACCTTCCCTGACACAGCCAAACAAACCAAAACAGGGCAACAGCCCTCTGCAGCACAACACTTTTGGGTGGAAAATGGCAGGATTTCCCAAAGTATGATCAAAGTCCCTTTCCTTTGCTGTCTGGTGGCGGGAGCACCTTGCTGGCTGTGCAACCCCAGGCAAGCACTGAATCACTGCCTCTCCAGCCTCCCTGCATCTGAACAAAAGCCAGCAGTGCCCTGGGAAAGGCTCTGCCCACTGTCCGTGCAGCAGCTCCTGACACATCCCAGAAAGGAAAGGCTGGATTGTAACCCGCAGCCCCAGAGAGGCACAAAAGGAGGACACCGCCAGCTTTACACACTGAGGAAACTTCACCTCACCAGAAAAATAATTGCAAGGTTTGGGCTATGTTTGTTTTTCCAAAGCCCCCAGTAGCTGTCACATTATTAGAGCAGATTACAGAGCATCTCTGCTGACATGCTCAATCGCACATACCCGTGAAAACCTCTCATTTTCCTTTTAAATATTTCCCTCCTTCCTGTCTTCCACTTTTTATTATTTTCATTGTTTCTTTGCAAGCTCATTTATCTTCAGAGTCAGCCATTTAGATTTTAATAAAAGGCTTCACTGTCTATCCCCTTTTTTCTTCAAAGGCCCCGATTTATTTTTCTGCCTCTTCTTGGTTCCCCCCAGCCTAATTGTTATTATTTTTAACCTTCAGTAGTTTCCTTGCTTTCTTCTCCATTCTAATCACTCCCTGCTCCTGTTTTCCCCTCTCTGTACTAAGTCCCTTTCATCCCTCACCTCCCTCTCCGCCCCTGGCCAAGCATCCAAATACGCGCGGAGCAAGCGTAACCAAACGTAAATATGAAAGGGATCATCCAATTTCAGCAAAACACTTGCCCGTACCTATTCAAATATTTAACTTGCAACGACTGAGCCCGAGAAGACCATAATTTTTTTTTTCTTTTTTACAGACCTCTGCAGGTCTTTAATAAACCTCAGCCTGCACCTCGATGACAGCCAGAGCTGCAGTTGCTGAGCTGTTTCCTATGCATTACAGCAGATTTGCTCCAAGGTAAGCAAGAGGGGCGCCTGGGCTGGAATTAGAAGCAAGGAGATTTCATTCCCCAGTTGCTGGTTTATTGAAATTCAATGCCTCCCTCTCACCTGACGCTTTGTTATGCTAACCCCTACCAGCCAGCAAAGATTTCCAGTCCATGGGGAAGGCAAGCAGCCACACTCCCACTGAACCCAGGGAATTGTGTCCCGCAGTTCACATTCCCATCAAACCCGGGGAACTGCGCCCTGCAGCAAGACCTGCGGGTGGAGGCATTGACAGGACTCTCGTGGAGCACATCTCTGTCCCTCTGCCCAACAGAGGGGCCACTCCTCCTAAAGGAAGGTGCCACAAAAGGCACTCCATGCCAGGGGACACCAGATCATGGCAAGGGCTGCGGGGGCTCCTCTTGCCTTAGAGCGGCAGGACCCCGTGGGGCTCTGAACCCCTTGCACAGAGCACCCATCAGGGTCCTGCACTGCTATTGCATGAAACCTTGCTATCCTTCAGACACTGCACAACCACTTCATCCCTGTGGGCAAGGAGGAGGAGAGGAAGCTGTCTCCTGCTGGGAACATACAGCTCCCACTGCATTTCCACCTTCTAAAAAGTGCACGGGGCTTGCAGACCTGGGAGAGTGGCTGAGCTGGAGGAGTTCAGGGCTGAGCAGCCAGCTGGGATGCCAGCTACCCCAGCCCATCTCCCCAGAGCCCTGTGCTGCACACTGACGTCTGAGAAGAAAGATTAAACCTCCAGGCAGCTCATAATGCCCTGGGATAAGCACATTTGGGAGCTGCCGGCCCCTTCACCTCACTGCTCCGCCTAGGGAAAAAACGCAGAGGCACAAGGAGGGTGTGACAAAGATACAGACAGGGAAACCACACTTGGAGTGCAACAGAGCCCTCACTTTGAAGCCATACTGCACTTTGCAAACGTTTCATTAAAAGGAAACCCTCCTGAAGTGAAGGAAATAGCATCTTTCTTTTCCAAAACAGGGGAAAACATGCAAAAGCTGAACCGGGCATGCCCCTGGGTGAGGCAGTAAGACAGCCTATCTTACAGATGCCCACCAAGGAGTTTTGACATAGCCCTGCCACAGCATTGGCAAAAATACTGCATTTACAGAGTGGAATAGGACTGAAAACCAAAGTAATGTAACTCTCCCCATTTCCAGAGAAGACAGAAGGCTGCTTCGAATGGTAATGAAGATTTTACTTGTGGCCAATCTGGGTGCACAAACCTGCCACTTCATCCCTGTATCTATTTATAATCTCTTATATATCTATACATTCTGTACTGTGAATTCATTCCTATATTTTAGGCTGGCTGTTTACACCCACCCTCAGCCATGGAGATGCCCTCAGCAATGTGGAAAGCCTTGGGTGAAGTTTTGCTGGAGCAACCCTACTGCACCCTTCTGGATGCTGCTGCCCTACAGCAGCACTGGAAGGGGCTCCTGCCTGCCCAGCACACACCCAGGCACCACCAGCAAGGACCTCAGGCTCTGCTGGGAAGAAGGTGCTTGTGTTTAGCATCCCACAGGAAAAGCAGGTCTCACCAGTACAACCAGCCCCACAGCAGCCGGCTGTGAGCTCCGCAGAGGGAAAGTTTTTTAAAGCACCCCGAATCCCCCAGCATCCCTCCGGCTGCTTTCCCACAAAGCAGACCTCAAAGCAGCCTCTCACTAGGAGGAGAGAAATAAATAAAATAAAATACACCCATGTGTGGGCTCATGCAATTTTAATCAAACTAATGTCTGCAAAAAGGGGGGGTAGAGGGGCGGGGGCAGGGAGGGATTACGGTGCCACTCGTTCAAAGCGCTCCCGTTTATTCCACATCTGCGCTCCCTTTTGAGCTCCCAGCAGCAGCGAGGAGTACAAGAGGTACAAAGCGAGCGCGGCGCGCGCTGAGCTGTCTCTGTTCTAGTCACCGTCTGCTGCTGCTCGTGTCAGCGAGGGAGCACCCCGGGGAGCCACTCCTCGGTGCTGTGCCAGCTAATTACACACCGACAGCAGCACCTGGAGGGGGGAAAACCGACGGGAGAGGGAACCAAGCGTCCTAAAAAACAATGGGTAACTTACGGCAGGCGGCAGGAGCTAGGGGGAGCAGACCTGCCTCCCGTGGGGTTGGGGGAGAAGGGGTAGCACATGGGCAGGGAGAGAGAGCACCCTGAGCTCCACTGGGAATGGTCTTGCCCCAGAGGAGCAAGGGCACTGGAAGATGGCAAGTGGACAGCGTGACAGCCTGGACCAGGCATCAAGGCAAGTGGGTGGCAGAGGAACACCGAAAAGGTAATTGTGGGCATCTCTGGGGTGGAAGGAGAAGGCAGCAAGATGGAGCAACGGCTTGAAAAGTTTTGGGGACAATTACCTGCAGAAGTGCCAGGCAAAATGCAGGAGCTGTAGGAGGGTGGGAGAAGCTGGTGGGTTGTGGGGATATAGTGCTGTTTGCCAGCTGTGTCAATGCCTGACGTGCTCCATATGCGAAGGGAGAGGAGCTCACAGCAAGAGCAGAGCGGGAGCTCCATCCCTCGCCTGACCACACAGCCCTGCAAGCCCCCACCCCTGGCTCTCAGCGGGCCTCCTGCTAAGCCAGCAATACCGATGCTCACCAGCCTCACAAAGCAACACAAAATGCTTAATAACCATTTGGCAAGCGGTCCATTCACCTCAACACCTCCCTCGGGGACACCTGAGAGCCACCAGCTGTGGGGAGAGGCAGAGGCGACTGAGCTGCTCAGGGGGGGCTCAGGTATTAACCCGCCCCCAGCCCCTGGGACCTGGACACAGCTCCCAGATGGGGATTAAAGCCAGAAAATGAGAATTTCAAACACACATCCTGCAGCAGCAAATAATCAGGTGCCAAGAAGGAGATTAACCCTGTGGGGCTGAAGGAAACAAAGGCGTAAGAGCTGGTCTGTTTAAGAAGCTGCTGCTGCTTCTCCTAGACGAACACAAATCCGGCCAGGAGGAATCTGAGGGCAGAGCCTGCGTGAGAAATACGGATTGCTAGGAAATATAAGCCTCTGATTTCATGCAGATCCACAACAAGTGGCACGAAGATCCCTGCAATAGCTGCTAGGCAGAGGCGGTGAGTCAGGTAGTCTCCCACCCAGGTTGTACCACAGCATGCATTGCTTCAGAGCTTATTTTAGCTGATGGTGAGCAGTCCACAGAGCCTCCTGCAGCAGTCCCTGCCCTGCCAGCTCCCAGACCTACAGCAGGCAGCACACAGCACCCTCAGGCACCGACTGCTATGCCCTGACAGATGGGCAACAGCTCCTCGTCTAGGGTCAAAGTGACACAGGCCATTGATGGAGCAGCGGGGCTATGGGGATGTCCTTCACAGGTCACAAAGCCTGATTATTTTGGGGATACACACACCAGCCAATCTGGAGGGGTGACTGTACCTGCAGAGCTAAAAGAGCAGTGCCCTGGTCAGCATTTGCTTCAGGGGACCATCCATTCAAAGCCAAGGTGGGGCATCCCCCAGCACAGAATGAGGAACATTCTCATTCTGCAAGCAGATGCAGCCAGTGCTCCTTTTGGGAGGAGGCTCTTCCTGCACTCTACTGGCAGGATAACAGCTGTGAGAGATTTCACAGGCTCCCTACTCAGGGGCTAGCTGTGTGTCATGACAGGCTTCAAGAGACATATCCCTAATGCTCGTGCCGCTGCAACAGGAACATGGTTCCCAGTCAAGCAGCCTCCAGCAATACCACCTTGGGCTGTGATCTTGTCAGGTTTCATAAGCTTAATCGGGTTCTGCTCTGGCTGGCGTACAGGGGTTTCACAGACAGGCTGGCTGGCTGTCCTACTGCTCCACACAGCATCCCTGAACGCTCGACAGCAGTGCTATGTCCTGGCAGTCAGCAGGAGGACTCACGTTTCAGTCTTGTCAACTTCAACCAGAAGATAGTCAGGGACAGGATGGGTGGCCCTGTGGGCATCAGCTCAGTGGACCAGTAATAGGACCGGGACTGTGGCGCCTGGCTGAAACTCCTGACACTTTAGCAGTGATGGAAAACACCTTCTAGCCTTTCAGTGAGAGATCCAAGGAGGGGAAGGTTCTGCACAGGCTCCTGGGGGCACACGTGTCATCTAAAACATCTCATTAGTGCAAACTGTCCACAGTTATCCAGCTTGACTTAGCCCTGCCAGAGTATCCCGTGGCCTGAACATACCACAGGAGACAGCAAGTCCATCTTGCCATATTGAGGGTCTGTGACAGGGCTGCCTGCAGAAACTCATCCCACTGCTGCCACAGGGCAGCTCAGCACCCAGAGCCGGCACTGCGCTTTTCACAGCGACAGGCTCTGGCTAAGCCCGGCCCCACGGGCACAACCCAAACCCACAGCACTGCTGCCCAGCCCAGCATGCCTCTGGTGTCCTGGTTCCTTCTCTCCCCTTCCTTCCATCCACATCAAACCCTCACCAGGAGCCCCGCTAAGCAGATGAGATCTGAGGAGCCCGGTGTCTCCGAGGATGGGCACACAGGACACATCGCTCTGGCCACAGACACAAGGGAGCTGAAACGATCTGAGAGTGCCGGGCACCAGCGGCTCACTCCCCACTGCTCACCAGTCCCTGTGACTCACAAAGTCACTTCAAAAGGAGCTCCTCAAAGCACCATCACTGCCTCTGACATCCCAGCCACAAAGGGAGAGGAATAAAGGGTAGGAGGCAGCAGTGCAAAGGTAATTACTGCATCCTGACAGCCCTGATGGAAGACAGCACTGAAACCCCCATTGTCTGCTCTGGAGTCAAAAGCCTGAAACAGCATCTAGGGGCACTCGAAGGACACATGGAAAGGGTAGGGGAAGAGCCTCCACAAAGCCCTGCAGGAGGAGACCAGATGGAGAGGGACCCATGTCTCTGACAGCTCTGAGGCCTCCTCCCACTGCAGGAGGGAGCAGGGACACTCCTTCCACCCCAGCCACAGTCCTTCTCTGGGTATCCCCATTCCAGCTCTCCTGCCAACCTACACACCCCACTGCTCTTAACAGCACAAAAACTCCCATCCAAGGTCTTCCACCTGCCACTTCCACACTCCCTCCTCCTCTTGCCTTCCCAGTGCTGCTGTTCCTGCTTTTCTTCCTGCTCCATTTTCAGCTCTTTCTTCCCTCCTCTCACCTTTTGCTTGGTTTTTAACCCCTTCAGCCCGCTCACTCTGCCTTGCATGCCTTCATTGGCTCTCCTTCACACTGCCCAGCACTGGGATGACCACAACCTTCCCCTTCCCCAGTACGAGCAGGGTTGCCACAATCCCCTATCCCACAGCAGCCAAAGGGCTCCATCTTTGGCTCAGCTTACCCTGCACCCCAGGACTCTGCCTGGAGGCAGGAACCCCTCATGCAAAGGGATGCTTTTCCCTGTACCAGTCCTCTGGATATGCTCATGCACTCATCTGGCTTCAGCTGCTGTACTTGAGAGGGGCTGTTTGGATGATGGGCAGTGCTCCTAACTTTACTCATGAGATACCCTCTGCAGAGCCAGCACACAGGTGAGGCCTGAGTAGCAACCCCAGATAGTGACACACCGGCCCAGGACACAACTGCAGAAGGGAAGAGACTGGAAGCACCCCTGTGGCCATAGCCCATCTTCCACACAGTCCCAGAGCACCTGCCCCTCTCAGGGCAGCCCTTTTCTGGCCTGCACCCACAACAAAGGAGCTCCTTCAAAGCACAGAATCTCTCCAAATTATGGACTCACGCCTCTGATAACGCCACCTCTCCACCCACTTTCCCCTCCCCACAGGTAAACATTGCTGTGCCAGCGCTCCCCCCTTCCAGCCACAGTGCCAGGTGGGCCACCCGTCAGGCACAACCATCACCTGCAGCTTTGCAAGGAGTCCTGTCTGTGGACAGGTGGCATCAGTACACCTGAGAGAGCTCAAAAGGTGACAACAGACTGCCAGAGCACCTGTGGTCATCTGTGGCACGCTGATGCAATTTTTCTGCAATTTTTCAGTGGACAGAGCACCCAACATTAACCCTCTGATGAGTAACCTGCTGCTTTGGGATGTCTTTGCTTCCATGCAGCAGCACAATGCCATAAAGAAAAGTGATCTCTCTAAACCTTCTCACCCCTTCAGTGTGTTTGGCATTACAAGTTACAATCAGGAAATGCTTTTGGTAAGAAATGGTTTTACAAAAATCTTGCTCTCTTGAATGGGCAGCTAAAAATGAAGGATGACAGGGTCTGAGAGCAAGTTAAGTGCTCAGAGCACATCGTGCCTAGGACTGAGGCATTCCTGTCCAGAAAACCCTGCCTGCCATGACACACTTCCCCAGGGCAGGCATCCCTAGCTCTACTTTTCCATGGAGAGCCCTAAGTTATCATTTTAACTCGCAAGCAGTAAGGAATAAAGCCCTGAAGGGTGCAATATGTTGAAACACAATGTCAAGGAACCGGAGCAGGGCAGAGCAGGGACACTGAAGGGCATCCAGCCCATTAGTACCAACTCAGTCATCCACGATCCCTTAAGGCAGAGGCTCATTCAGACTTCAAATGGGGAGCAGAGCAGCCCCACCTCTTGCCTCCTCAGGGTAAAAATCACGCTTCTCTCTGCATTCTAAAGCGCCTTTGTTCGGGTTTGCCCTGTTAGCTCTGGCTTTTCTTTGCAGGCTCTCCAGAAACATCTCTTGTTGATGGCAAGGGCAAGTGGGGCAGCTAATCCCGTTCCATTAGCATCCTCTGAAATACTCCAAGGACTAGGAAGCTGCCTGGGTGCAGGTGGCCAGGAGGCAGCTCTCACTAAGACAGCACGACTTCTGGATGTGTGCACACACATCCTGCCCCAGAGCCGTCTGCCATCAATAAAGCCTGCCAGAGGGAGGGAAGAGGATAAAGAAACAGCCCACATGCAGCTCGAAAGGAGATTTTTCTCCTACAGGCACAGCTTTCCCAATGCCAAAGGTCGCCACTGCTCCTCTTTTCTGAAGGTGACACAGAACTCCTAAATTGGGGGGAGCACGTTATGTGCAAGAACAACTGAGCACCATCCCACAAGGGCCAGGGAGGGTGGATGGGACACCCCCAGCCCCCCATGCTCCTGGGGGCTGCAGCAGCACAGCCCCTGATACCCCAGGGGGCAGATGTAAGGTTGACAGAAGCCATCCCCTCCTCATATGATGGCCCAGCAGTGCATGCAGCACTCTCATGTTCCTTGCAGCCCTCCTTCCCATTACATTTCCCACTTATAAACAGCTGTTTGGCAGTACTACTAATCAGTGCTGCATGGAACAATGTTATGTTCCCCACCACATTACTATTTTATCTTCTATCCTCCCCACCTCCAGCTGCTGCTTTCTTTCCACCACCCCCAGCCTGGAAAGCAATAATACATTTCTTCATTTTATTCAGGCTCTACTTCTCTGATGACACAAACAATTTACTTACGACTCATGCAAAAAAAAACCCCAAACAAACAAACAAACAAAAAAACCCAGAATTTTTTTTTTTTAAATTAAATACTGTTAAACCCACTTAAAATAAATACTTGCTGAAGGAATATCAGCTGGAGACTGCTCTCTGACTTATAATAATCCCACTGCGCCTAGGGAAATCCTCTTAAACCTATATCAGATAAAGATTGTAAAACTGTTAGAGGGCTAAACTGACAGGGCAGCCACAGAATCAAGATGGAAAATTTCTCTCCCCAGCTTCTCCCTACCAAGGGGCAGTTCTGTCCCAGTGCAGGTCAGGTTTCCTTCTCAGCACATAAAGCAAAGCCCTGCACCACCTGGAGCTGAAGGGAGAGGGGAGAAAGGCCAGTCCTGCCAGGGCTTCGGGCTGAAGGAGGAGGGGCTGCTGTGGGACCCAAAGCCTACCTCTGAGAAGCACCAAAGAATTGCTTTCCCTCTCCTGTGGGTAGCAGAAGCAGGGTAGAGACCCTCTGGAGCTTTAAACCTGAAGGAATCTCACCATCTCCCCCTCCCCCCAACCCTTCTTCCCCGGATGCTCAGTAGCAACATCTCTAAATTAGAGATAAGGATTCCAAATCATTGGAGCTAGGGGTGGGACAGAAGCCGTGGGCTTTCAAGTTTAGTGCTATCTTATCTGAGATGACAAAAAGGATCTGATGTAGATTGGTAATGCTGCTAGGAGGCACTGGGCTTGTGCTGCTCTGCAGTTTGCCTGAGCACTGACCACCAGCCAGACTTTGTTGGTTTTGTCATTTTTCAACCAGAAGACATGCATCCACACCACAGGGAGCATTTCGTGGCACAGAGCTGAGCAACGGGCACTGCACTTCTCGGCTGCTTCGTGGGGACTTCACTGTTCATCACCAGACCTGCTCGTTCTCCAAGAGGACCCAAGGAAAGCAGCAGCATCAACAGCAGAAGCAGCTGCCTCTGCCTCTCGGGGCAGCAGAGCGACAGGAGTGCAGAGCAACCAAGTCTGAGGGGCTGGAACTAAAGAACAAATAAAGCAATCCTCCAGGGAAAACAAATTAAAAAAAAAAAAAAAAAAAAAGAGGAGTGGAGGAAGAGTAAGCACAGCAGAAACCTCCCCAGGGAAGCACAGCAGGAAAAATAGGCAATGCGGAACGCGAAGTTTTCGGCGGTAATCAAATAAGGGGCTGCTCCATCGCAGGATTTCTCAGTGCTGCAGCTGGCTGGAGCCACGGGGACCGTACTCCACTTTCAGAGTTCACTGAGCAATTGCTAAGGCAGGGGACGGGTGCCATATGTTACCAGCTGCGCTCGCAGCCATCGCTCTCCCCATTTAACGCCGAGAGGCTCTTTGGAGGCACACGAGCACAGAAACCTGCGCACTCTGCGTGCCTCTCCCCCGCCACCCGGTGCTCCGGCAAGGCTGCCAGAAATGCCGGCGGGCTCTGCCGGTGGCACCGGCAGCACGTCCCCGTGCCAGGGAGCCACCAGGCCGTGCTGGCTGCTCAGCACCCATCGCTGGCGGGGAGGTGCAGGCGGAAGAGATGGGTGTCCCTGAGCTCCCCTCCAGCGAGGAGGAGACAGCCCCTGGGAAGCTGCCGAGGGCACAGGAGGGAGGAGGCAGGTTCCAGGCTCTGCCCATCCCGCATTACAGCCTGCTGGCTCCACCACCTGCTCGCCTGACCCAGTCCAGCTCCTTCTGGCTCTCCTTTTGTGTGCAGTAATTTTTTATCTGCCAGAGCTTCTCTTAGTTGTGCACATAGTGAAAAAGTAATCATCTGGAGGAGGATGGTGGGGGTGGGGGGGGAAGAGGTTCAGGGCTGCCTAGAGGGCATTAGGAGAATATGTTAAATTCAGGATGGGAGATAGCATTAGGCTGTTTTCAACACCAGGCAACCTTCTGCCCAAGGCTGGAACCTAGGATGCTGAGTAACCCACTTGTGGTAGAGCTGGTCTTCAAATGCACCAGGATCTCTAACTAAAGATTTTTCTATCCCCTTTAAAAACCTTTGCATCGTTTGCCTCTTCTCAGCACATTATGTCAACACATACAAACGGCCTATGCCACCAATCCATCTACTCAGAGCGACAGACTGAGAGGCATCCCATAAAACAATTGTGACAATTATGATTACCAAACACCTCATCTTACCAGGAACTGGCAAAGCAGCACATGGGAAGAGTCAGCAGGAGAAGCAAAAAGGGCACACGGTGTAAGCAGAGTTGTTGTTTTCAGCAACTCCCTTCAGGGCAGCAGAGGACCCCAAGCCTCGCAGCCTCATTGACACTGAGGAGGGAAAGGGCTCAGCAAAGAGCAAGTGACACATTCCCATCCACCTGAGGGACGCCTGAGAGGAGCCAGACATGGCTAGAGAGCCGACTGGAGGGCACGACTCTGAGCCTTCAGAAAAGAGGCTTTTTCAGGAAAGACTGCTTTAGTTTCCAAAGATCATTTTAGCTGACTGTTCTGATATTACTATTCAGGCTCAGCACTGTACAGAAACCCACCCAAGCAAAACACTGCAGCTCTTTACCGTCTGAAGGCAAGTCAGCATTCGGGATTCCACGCCTGCCTTCCTGACAAGGAAGGGACGTAGAAAGTCTGGAAGCGAGAGGGCTCATCTCAAAGACAAGCCTAGATGTGTGAGCGGAGGGCTGTGCAATTGCCTGAGGCTGGATTAATTTACATTTTTAGAAATGCCTTTTAGAATACATTCTTTCTTACAATGCATCGGTACAAGCGTACAGATAAGTCCAAAAAAGGACACATATTCTTATTGTAATTGTTCTCCACACACTAGCTAAATTTAAAAAAGTACCTCTGCCTCAAAGGGGACAATATAGGAAAAACATATGGAATACTGCAATGTGTTCCAAATGTGTCTAATGCCAGGTTTTTGAGAAATGGGTAGGTGGATGGCACAAAAAAAAGAGAATCAGTTCCCCAGCTGAGAGCCCTTCCCACAAAGCATGTCATGCCACCAAGTTGCTCATGGTTTTGAGGGACAGGGCAGAAAGGCGAGGGAGAGGAAAAAAAAAAACCCGAAGAAAGAAACAAAAGAGTGGATACAATGGATTATCCATTTTTTAGGCATAGTCTGCCCACAATTTGTTCCATTTCTCCTACACAGACAGAGGTACAGAAGTGATGTCATGTAATACAACAATGAGAAAGTGAAAATCAGGCAAGCAATTCCAACAGGAAAGAATAGGAGACGGCATACCACAACAAAACAGGAGTAATTGGAAGTGTTCAGCAGGAAAATGCTGTAACAGGGGATGAGATAAAGACACACAGAACGAGTGAGCCCTGCCCCACTATGCGAGGACACGTACAGAGATTTTCTGTTATAAGCCATCAGTTCTAACCTGACTGCTACCTACAAAAGAGTGGTTTGGGAAGCACAAGGAATAACCAGCCCATGCAATTCAGCGCCAGATTGTTCATGATTGAAGCACAGGGTTGCCTGTGCCGGGCTCCCACGTCCCTGCCCACGGCACTGCGGATCACCGGCCCCCCAGTCTGGCAGTGCCTATCAGCCTCACAGCTTCTGAGAGGGGAAAATTGGGTGAGCTTAGGCAGCTACACTTTCAAGATAGCAGAAATGACTAAGCAGGACAGGAGATGAATCCTGTTCAGCATTATTACCAGGCAGAGCTGAAATATAAGCCTTTGTTTTTAACTCCCGCTATCTGAGGAGCTCAAAGCACATCACAATTATTTAGCTTAGACTTTGTGAAAGGCTTGCGTGCTATTATCCCTAATTTTACCAGCTGGAAAATGGTGAGGGAGATGGAGACTGCCATATCCAGGGACGTGCAGCAAGTTGGCAGCACAATAGGGCCCGATGCCTGCAGCATCACAAACCGGGTGCGATTCCCCAGGCTGTGGCCATAGGAACTGCCAGAGGTAAATATATTTACTCCTCCCCAATCCTCCCCCATTAACAGACAAACACTTCCTTTCCATCCACAGCAGGAACAGAAAGGAAAAGCAGAGGAGCATAGGTCAGTTTTTTTGTGAAGGTTGCTACAGAGAGAATTAGGCATGTAAAGGAGGACAGCAAGAACAAAATACCCTGTGTCTAGTTGCAAAGGACCACCTATAAGAAAGGCATTTGATTTTTTGTTTTTTAAAAATCCCTTTTTAATGTCAGCTAAAGGGTAATTTGAAAGCAAAGGACATTTTACTCCTCTGGGGAGCTAATTACTGCAACAAGCACAGCCCGAGCAGGCGAAGATGAATGTAACTCACACAGCACAACACCAATGCTGCAGCTCACTTTGGTTAACTCACACAGCTTGGCCAGATAAGGCACACATGTTTCACGGAGGTATCCAAGCCACTGAGACAGACTCAGAGAGGTTAGGACATCTGTGCTTAGGATTTCCAAGTTCCACCTTCATACACCAGAGCAGAGCAATAGAGACAAACTCCTCCAACCTCACTAGAGAAATAAGAACAATAAGAAATACAAAAAATATGCCAGAAAAAAACCAGAATTTGGAGATGTAAAATAGGTCCTTGCTGTTCTCACCTGGTTGAGATCATCAGTGTTATGCCAGTATTTAGCTCTGAGCCTCCAAACTGCCTTTATTTAGCACCAACCCTCCAAAATGCTGCCTAACAGTGGTTCCTTTCTGCAATGCAGCCAAGTAGTTCATCACAGGATCATAGGACAATTCAGGGTGGAAGGGACCTTGGGGGACTGTAGTGCAGCTACAGGGTGAAGCAGGGTCAGCTATACGGTCAGACAAGGCCGTTCAGAGCTTGATCCTGTCAGGTCTTGAAACCCTCCAGAGATGAAGCCTTTGCAACCTTTCAGGACAGGCTGAACTGCTTATTTCGATTTTTGCCCTGCTGTTGCTCATCTTCAAAAAGCCTGGTCTCCCCAGGACACAAGCTGCTCGCTCAAGTGCAGTGACAAACACTTCTCCCGGTCTCTCAGGTGAAGACAAAGAAGAAAAAGGCAGCACAGAAAGAAGAGCCCCCAAAGACTTCTATCAGAACTGGCAGGTCCTTGCCTCTGAGATTGCCATCCCTCTCTTCGACACCTGCCTCAAGCAAAGCCACCTTCAGCCCCGCTGACAGCTGGAATAAACCAGCAGCCACCGAGGTCCACGTGCCCCACATGGAGAGAAGTGACTGCTCTCATCCAGGTTCCTAGGAGCAGACTGTGCTCTCCCAAATCCAAACTGTGACGTGACTTTCTCCCTCTACTCTGCGCACAGACAGATCACATATGGCAGCACTTGACGAAGAAGGGAAGCTGCTGGCAACAAGCAGCAGCAGCTGGTATGGGATAATAAAAGTTCTTTATTTTTTTCTTGCCTGCTACACATGCTTTCAATCTCAGCAGAGAGATTCTGGAGGTTTTTGGTGGGAAGTTCAACAAAAGAGACCTGCTTTCTTCTCTTGAACGCTCGTTTGAGACACACGCAGCTCCTCTCCTTCCAGTGCTAAGTGTCTGGCCTGCGTAAATCTTTCTTCCACCTCCCGTGCCACCAAAGCCTCTCACACACACCCTACAGACGTCCTCCTTGTCCCAGCCACAGGCTTGCAAGTGGTCACATAGTTACATGTCACAGCTGCAGGGGACAGAGGATCCTGAAGACAAACTCCTAAAGGCATGGTCTAAGTGCCCATGGACTGAGTACAGGTCTGCAGAGAGCTGCAAGTGCCTCGGGCAGCTCAGCATCAGGAGATGAGACCCCACCACGCAGAGCCACAGCCAGCCCTGACCTCAGGCAGAGCGGCAGATGGCTCTTCACCCCAGCAATGCCCTTGCCCACCACCACTCCTAAGCACGGCACAACGTTAGAAACTTCACCATAATGGGGCTACCAGCCAAAAAACCACACAGAGCCTCTGGGAGCCAACACAGGTAATGCAGGACACAGGAGAACAGGGCAGAGGCCAAGGCACCAACCCACCCGGGCAGGATGAGACCAGTGAGAAATGGCAGAGAGCAGAAGTATGGCCAGGCTGACAGGGCAGCCACTGAATAGCACCTAGCTAGCACAAAGCTTCTCTGCCCTCTGTGATCTAAGCCTGGCTGGAAGAAGGTCCTGGTGACCATCCCTGCAGGCATTACCAGCTCCACAGCAGTTCCTGCCCACTGCAAAGACAGCTGTGTTTGAGAGCTCCTCGTTACTCAAGTCTGCACTGACATTGCTTCTTTTCAGTCTGTGGTACCGTGGAGACTGTGGTCTCCTCCCATACAAACCCCTTTCATTTTTTTGCTTTAACTTGTTTAGGATTGATGCTGTACAGCTGCTTCCCCCAAAATAAAGACTAAAAGAGCTGCCACCCCCTCAAGTGCTTTGAAACCTTTCTTCCCGCTCTATCACTACCTGTTTAAGAAAAACCTCAAAGCTTGATTTCTTCCCTCAAATCACTTACTCTGAAAAAGATCTCAATGTTTTTGGGAGCACAGATGAAAAAACACTGAGATAAAAGTCTGAAGCTTCTGAAGAGGTTAGACCTGGGCCTCTTCACTGTTATCTAAGTAAGGGTACAGGCACACAAACAACTCGTTGCAGAGGTATAGTGGAGTACAAATTTGCAGTGACTCACGCTCTTTGAAGGAACTGCCATGTGCTCAGTTCTACCCTGCAGCAAAACACAAGTCTGCCCATCAACAGGAGAAGCACAAACCAGCACCTCAGTTTGCACAGCACCCCTGCAGCTTCACCACCTAAATTGCTGTGCAGAAACCTCCTCTTCTGCCCAGATTTTAAGGGTTACTAAGAAAAGGGATAATTCCAATGACAATCTGGAAAACACTGTTGTCCTGTCAGTGGTGACACGGTCCTTCTGGGATGCTGCTTTCCTTCACCTGCAAAGCCTTTGCTGTCCTTAACTTCTTAAAAAAGTGAAGGAACGGCCCACATTACTTCTCACAGCCAGCAACAGGCAGGACCCCAATACAAATTTGTGCATAGTCCCCAGACCCACGACTTAATCAGTCCAATTTATGTTTTGTAACTCCCCTCTTCGGTATGCTCAAGTGTCTTCCCAATTCAACCACAAAGACAAAATTCCTATCAGTTGCTTAGAAGCCTGATAGAGGAAGTTTCCAAAAGCAGCCAAGTCTTCAGCCACTAGTGCCTAGCTCGAGTGTAACACGTAGGATCCCTCTTTAGTCACCACAGAGAACGATGCACTTAAACAAAGATGGACTGCTCTCCAGATTTGTCCTTTTCTGTCTTCTGATGGCAGATACTGCCTGAACATCTACCTTGGGCAGTGAGTCTGGTGTTAAATGGGTGGCAGACAACTCACGAGATCTTCCAAATTCCTGCCACCCTGACTAAAACAGCATGAACTACCCTCAGCAATTTTGTGTCAGCCTCAGGGAACTGAAATCCGAAGGCAAACAACAGAGTTGCAGACTTTGTACATGGGCTAATCTTCTCTCATAAATCAATCACAAGGCTGTGGTTCCACAACATCCTGAAGAGCTGCACCCCTTTTTTTTTTTTTTTTAACCCCACCTCCATCAGCACTTGAAACTCAGTCTGACACATCCTAAATTCTTTCCTAGCACACCTCGCAGCCCAGGTATAACTCCATCTTCTCAAAGATGCAGCTCAGAGGGGGGTGATAAGAGGAGCAGCACAAAACAGAAAGGCTTGTTTTTGAAGCAACTGAAGGAAATTGAAGAGTGCTGAAGATTAAGCCTTGATACACATGTTCGCATGGCAGAAGGCCTTTGAACCACATGACTGGCCTCATTCCTAGTTTCAGTGAGATTAGCACTTGTGCTGCATGCCTAAATTCAGATAAGAGTCCCACAGAGTGCCTGGGGAGCACTTCTTACTCCAGGCCATCAGAGACATCAGGTCCTCAAAGCGCTACTAGACCGTGGCCAAAGTCTCGGTGAAGGAAAAGGAATCTGGAGCAGTGACACTAAAAATGGGAGAGGGACAACCAACCACGCCTGCTCTTCATGAGGTAGACAGAAGTGTACTTTCAAGCCACACTGGCATGGCTCTGAAGCTGACAAGATTATTTTTCAGCAGCCTCGGAGCCCTGGAGACACAGCCTTCAACAATGCTCAGACGGCAGGAGCAGAACACGTCCCAGCTGTTTTGCTGCAAGCTGAGCTGTCCCGGGGCAGACAGCAGCCCCACATGTCCATCCAGCTCCCCCGTCACAGGGCTGTATCATGCAGGTGCAAAAGAGGAAAAACTCCTCCTCCAGCTCTTTCCTCAAACCACAGGACACAACAATTCCAAGGTCCCAGAGCAGCAAGCCTAAAATCAACACTGCTTCAAACCCATCCACTTCACACATAAGTGGAGAGAACAGAGATGCTAACAAACCTGTCTCCCTTCAGGCTTTGCTGCTGCCAAAAAAAGAGCCACTCAATCTAATGACTCAATTAAAAATTCATAACTGGATGAACAAAAAAAAAGAGTTTGGTTCTTTTTCTGAGAAAATGAGAACAGTAACTCTCTTCTGTACCTCTTCTTGCATATACTCTCTGCAGAAACAAAACCAGCCTGAAAACCCCCAACCTGCAGTTGAGAGCTAAAACGACAGGAAAACAGAAAGGACATGTGATCTGCCCAGCTCTGCAGAGAGGAGCCCACTTCCCCAGCAGGACTTCAGGGTCCAACAAGGCTGAAGTCAGCACCAGTTCCCACGAATGGGAGGCAGAGGGAAGGCTCTCTGTAAGGGCCTGTTGTCTACAGGTCACTGTGGGAAGCACTCGGGAAAATTCAGTTTCTGTCAGAGTTTGGCTAACCCACAGAAAGCACCTTACACAGATGCACACGTTCAAAATGCAAGTGACCCTAAGTCACTTCCGAAGTGAATTTTCAGAAATGAATTAAGCTAAAACAAATTAGGGCCCAAAATCCTGAGCGCAAGCATCCACGAAGGGGCATAATGTGATTTAACTAATCCACTAAAAGTTACTCAAGAAAATTGATCTAAAGTATCTCCAACACATGGAAGGCCTGAAGCCAATGTCCTCAAAGCACTGCTCATGGGTGCCTACGGACTCCCAAATCTTACTGGTTTGTAGCTGTGGAAAGGGTAGGACAGAGCAAAAGCAGACCAACCCAGCTCTGACTCCCCAAATCCTTGGAGAGCAGTAGAGGAGCTTCGCACTGCCCAGCCACTGGATGTGCTGACTGTGCCCATTTGCAGCTCCCTGGCAGAACAACCCAACATCCAACCCCACCCTGCCCCCAGGCGGGTTTTTTCAGCAGGTGTTGGTTTCAATGGGTTTCACTCCCCGAGGTGACTCTAACAGCAGCAGCGCTGACTCAGTCTTGTTTAAACTGCAGTGGGAACTGCAAATCTGGGCACCTAAAGCAAATCACAGAACTACAAATAAAAAGTAGAATACCCAAGGCATCTGCCTCTCGACTGCTCATGAACATCAGATGGGAAAACAGGCACCTAAATAAGCACCTGCACCCACGCTGTGGAGCTTCACCTGGGAGAGTGGCTGGGCTGGCACCTCTGAAGGAAAGAAGCCAAGGCCACGCAAGCTGGAGGCAAGAAGCTCAACCCAAAGGAAGGCTATTGTGATTTAAATCACACCCTGGCTCCTTTCACACTGGATTTCTTGTGTCAACACAGCCTCAACCAGCAACTCCACCATGGCTGGGTAATATCAAAGTGGTTTCCAAGCTGCAGGCTCACAGACACCTCCTAAGGAAAGCAAGCCTGCTTGCAGTCTCTCAGCTTAAATTTGCTAGAGGGGTGTTTGTGTTACAAAGGAGCTCTTCTAGGGGTCTTTCAGCCAAAGAGTTGGACGGAAGCCATTTGACTGCTGTTAGCTGACTTAGACACTTCAAATACAATCCTGTTTTGAGATACAGAAAGCAAGCTGAAGCTTGAGAAGGTCAAATGTTCTAGTCAGAGAAGCGCCGTGGAAATACTCCAGATTCTAAAGAACCTGTTTTCGATTTTTCTAATGCAAACAAAAACAAAAAAAAAAAAAAAAATCCCAAACCAACTTCTCCACACTCATGTACAGACAGCTCAATCTGATCAGTGTGCTGGTTTCAGGATGCATTCAGCACTGCTGTAAGAGCCTGAAGATGACCATCTCTCCTGTTCACTTTTATGTGCTGCTCATTATTACTCCTCTCTTCCCTGCTCAGCTATTTCACCACCTTTGGCACACAGCTCTCTCGTCTGTGACTTGTGCCATCTGATACAGACTCCCTGTTCCTTTCCCTCCGCATAAATCAGTTCCACGTCTGTCTTGCTTTCAGCCATGGCTTCAAACGTTCCTCTGCCCGGTGTCTCATTTTTACAAGGCCCTTATTACTGAAGAAAGCTTGCTGCTTCCTGTGCCTCTATACCGTGGTTTCCTGCAGTTCATACCACTGTGCCACCTGCTCTCCGCTCCGGTTCTCCCTCACAGGATTTTTATCTAACAGCCTGCTGGGGTGCACTATGTGCTGGAAGAGAGACGGGCCCTGAGGATCAGAGAGAGGGCCTCTTTCTTGGGCCCGGAGGTGACCCTGGGAGTGCATCCAGGTCACCAGAGACGGACTGAGAGAGGATTGTGTGTTTATGGACAGAGTGGGCCTATGAGAAGTGTTAATTGTAGTTTGTGGCCTTATAGGGCATTGTTTGCCTATTACCATACTAGGTAAAATCTGTGTAATCCCCCAGGTGATTGGGGCACACTGTGGTGAACATCTTTCCTGTTTGTATGATGTTATATCCTGTTGGGTGCTGGTGTTTAAGGAATTCTAACTGCACAGTAAACGGCTTTGCATTCTTCCACCTGATAAGCAAGGTCCTTGCCCGTGCATTATTGCAACAGCCTGTGCAGACCGCATCGCACACGGGGGTTCAAGGGTTTGCCAGCCCCCTGGCCCAGCCACGCCGCGAGCGGGACAGCTTACCCACGAGGTTCATCTTGGCGCTGTAGCTGCCGAAGTACCTCTCGTCGGTGTTGGGCGTGTGGCACTCGTACTCGCCGGCGTCGCGGTCCTGCAGCTCGGTGATGTGCAGCAGGACGGCGTCGCCCTGCAGCCGCTCCACGAAGATGCCCCGGCCGCGCACGCGCTGGGTGTAGATGGCGTAGGGGAAGGAGGGGTCCACGGTGCTGACGATCTGCACCTCCCGCTCGGGGGCCGAGGGCAGGTAGATGGACCACTGGAAGTTCTGCTCCGCCGGGCCCTGGTAGCCGCTCACCTTGCACCACAGGGTGACGTGGGAGCCCTCTGTGCGGTACAGGGGTCCCTCCTGCACCGTCACTTGCCGCTGGGCCAGCGCCATGCCTGTGGGAGGAGAGGAGCCCAGTGTTACTGACCGGCAAGCAATCCCCACGCCTACGCCCAGATACACCCATCCTACCACCCCTTTTCCATGGCCACGCTGGACAAGGCAAGTCCTGACGCCCCATTTTACAGCTGGCACATCGTGCTCTGGCCCAGCACCCCCCGAGTCACACTGCAGAATTCTTGCTGACTCAATGGAAGTGTTTTAAAAAACACCCCATGAAAGAAGCAGCGGTGAGGTAACATAAACCCCTTGTTTGGAAGCAGTAAGAACCCAGGCGTGAAAGGGCAATGCACCACGCAGTAACAAATCAGAAACTCAAGGTGACAGGTCTTTGTTTTCAGTACTCTTACTTTCCAACTCTTACCACCCCATGGAAAGAGGCCCCTGTGCAAGCCAGGGGGCTGCACTCCCTCCCTTCGGTTGCTGGGCCACCCAATTCCAATGCCCCAGGCACTCGTCCTCCATCAGCAAACCTGCCACAGGCTTCAGCTGGTACAAAATCCCATTCTTTTTCCCCAAACCCAGCACACCTTCTCCATTCTTTCTTACGCTTGTAAAAGCACACACAGAAATATCAGGTTTCTGGCACTGCCTTCCCAAGCCTGTTTGAAAGGTGTGCATTTAGTACATCACAAAACCAATTAAAGTTAATGGAGGGAGTGGGCACTTCACACTGGAGCTCACTGCCCCTGGCTGCTGAAGTCAGGGCCCAGCACCGTGCGCTGTACACACACAAACGTGTGCAGCACAAAACAAAGACAGCCCCGCAGCACGGTGACTGCGATCCGCCGTGTTTTTACACAGATTATGGATGGCTGGCCCTTGGGCTCGTGGCACATTACCAGCACAGCCCTCCAGGGGCCAGATAAATTACAGCAATCTATCTTGTTTGCTGCTACATCAAAGGCTCCAGGTCTGGAGACCACGGTGGGTGTTCATCGGTTATTGAGTTACCAGCAGCACGCACACATGGCAAGGCCAATCACCCTGGCTTCTGTGACTGCCTGCTTGCCATCATAAAACAGCAATAAGCCGATTTAAAGCAGGTCCTGCATAATCACGTTTGCAAATTTCATCCTCTCTGTGCGTGTGCATGTTGGGGGTTTCCCCCTCTCCTCCAATTTTCAATAACAATGCTCAAGTCCAGAGAAGAATTTAACCTTTCAAAAACTGGCATCTTGCAGGGGAAGAGGTAGCCTTGAATCTGGGGTTTATTGATTCAATCCCGCCCTCTGGACATCAATGTCCAGATACGAAGTTTTTCTCCACAGCCAGCCTGGACTGGAGCCAGGAGAGATGGTTCTTAGCAGCTTAAAACAAATTGTGAAAAATGGGTTCAGCACATCCATCAGGGCATGCAGCTGAACAGATGGAGTGCAATTCAAACTATTAACTTGGGCTCAGCTTGCTGCTGTTCCAAATTATGTTTCTTTTTACTCTTTATGAAATAATGTGATTTAAGGGGAGGACGGGGAAAGCTAGCACATTTGAAACAAGCAGGGAGAGGAACAACAGAGGCAAACACTCCCCCACTGTTTGCTGTACCAATCTCTTCATCCTGGGGAAAGATACTGCTAGAGACAACTAACACATCTAAGGTGCAGGCAGCCTCTTCTCTCACCCCACAAAGGCCAAAGGACAAAGCAAATACTACAGCCTTTGAAGCAAACTGTTTTCAAAGCAGCAGGAAGGGCAAGATCTTTATTACACCTAAAGACAGCTCATAATCCAATTTTTGTATGCACATGTAGCCTTGCTACATACAGATATCCCACATGCAATGACAATTAAAACTGCACCACAAGGCAGACACGCAGTGGGAGGAATTAAAAGTTGCACACGCAACACTCATTCAGGCATTTCTCAGCTAAGTGCACAACTTTGTTTATCAGGCTTTTAACATGGTGCTGGATTTTTTACATAGGAGTTTTTCAACTATCTGATTGAAAAATAGCGTTTCATCAGAGATGTGTATCGGACTTTTCAAAGCCCACTGGAAAATCACAACACTGGGGACCCACAGCACAGATTTTTTGGAGATGTCAAATCTCACCACCCTCATGGCCAGCACTAATATGGGCTTCCTTCTTCCCTTGTCAATAGCTTTTAGGACCTTGATTGTAATTCTGCCTGGAGTCCTCCTTCAGGTTCTGAAGAGACCCACTTTCTACATTGCTCCTCTTCTATTCCCTCTTGCACTGGATTGCTGCACCTTCCTAAGGCAGCCAAAAGTGAGAGAGTGTTAGGAGCCAAAGTGCTCCTTGTTTCCCTTTCTGGCTCCAGGAGCCTAAGAAGCTGAGGGACACAAGAAGACAGTGCAGAAAAAGTCCTGCCCAGCTCCAGTATGGACAGAAGACAAAACCGTCAGGCTTTTGCTACAACTTGCAGCAGAGGCTGCTGTCCCAGAGGTGAGACACAAAGGCTCAGAAGTTGGATGAACAGGCTGGATGTCCACAGGGGCAAGGAGCAGCACATCCGCAGTGCTGTTCCCTGTGCCTGGCTGCAAACTCCTGCTCCAACACAGCTGGGCACAAATGCTTTTCAACACCTTTAAAAAAAACCCAAACAACAGAAGCAGAAATACTTCTCCAAAACTGTTTTAATCAAGAAAGGAAAGAAGAAAAACAATCAGCCTGAGGCAGACATCCACTGGTACATGCTGTACTCAAACAGTTACCTTTTGCATGATGTTCGGCATTTTGCAAGCTCTGGGAATTGCTACATCCGCAACACACAGTGTTAAAAAGAGAACTGCATTTCTTAGCTAGCAAGAGCTCTGATTAACAAAAATAACGTGTCTGAGATCCCATTTAAACTCTTCTCATTCCCTCTTGAAGTGAGAAAAGAGCTCACTGCAGGTGGAGCTGTGTGCTCCACACCTTCCCTAAGACGCCCAGGAGACAGCGATGGTGGCATTTGGCTGGTACTGCACTGGCACATCTGGCTTTTAATTGCAAATCCAATGTAATTTACTGACAACGCAAGGGCTGATAGGGAGGAGGTAGTGAGCCAAGTGCTACTTTAAAATTAATAAGAAATTATAGGTTTGTGCATCTGTTTTTTTCCAAAAGACAGCAAATCCATGCAATAAGGAGGAAGCCATTCCCTGATCCTTATCCCCTACAGATCTGGGCTATTGTTGACAGCCTTTTGAGCTAGGAGCAAGCCAAACAAAAGCCAGGCAGCTCTCAGCTTATCCATCTCCCAGGGCCTGGAGGTGCATGGGGGATAAGAGCAGTGGCAAGAGGGGACATGCAGCCAGGTGACTGGACTCAAGCAGCAAGGGACAGTGCAGGACCTAGGAACCTCAGATGCCCAGTCCCTGCACCTCCCCTATGCCAACCCACCCAGCAGGCTCCAGGGCCACAGCAAATGTCATGAGAAACAGCTCCGAAAAGCCAGGAAAAGGAAAGAGAAAAACACAATGTCAGTCACACACTCATTCAAGTCTCCCTTGTCACACCATAGCCACGATTTCAATGCCTCTCCAAGAAAGAAAGGAGCAAGAAAGGAGCATCAAGCATCCCTGCCAGCCAGGCATCTCCCCCAGCAGTGCTGCAGCTCGGCTTCTGAGTACACCGTCTCTTTGTAAAATCTGTACCCTCACAGCAACCTCAGATGATTTTGGCAAGATCTGACCTTTCCACGGAGACACACGCAGAGCTCAGAGCTCAGGTTTTCCACACGCAACTGGTCATTTCAGGTGCCTGAGCTGAAGTACTTTGAAGATGCCCTATTTCAGAAAGTGCCAAACACTTACCCTCTGGGAAGGAGGTGGACCTTCAAGTCCCTTTCAGAAGAACAGGCGTGCAAAATTTTAGCTGAGAACATTGAGTCAAGGCTTATTGCAAGGGACAGGTGGGTGTAACAGAAGAAAGGATGTCTGAGCACACACAAACTCTGCCACAGCATTGACAGATTAAAAGAATAAATAAAAACTCACAGCAGAATGATTAAGAGCCCCTTGCACAAATATTCTCCCCATCCCAGACTACATGGGTTATGTCTGCACCACATCCAAAGGTACTACAGCCGTTGCAGTTATCTTAGGTATCAACAATCACTGTAGTTGTTTAATCTAAAGGAGAAACTTGAGCTCTTATGAGTATTATCATGGGTCTCTAATCACTAGAGACCAGCTAAAAAGGTCTTGATATAAATATCTTCTTGGCGTAGGTATCTTCTGTAAGCACAGGGCTAATAGTGCTAAACACCAAATGGATTACATAGTTTGAGGGGATATTTCTACCCCTGCAGCAGCAGTTTTCCTTCACTGAGAAGCTCTAAAGTACTATTTGTCAATAACTGACAATACTAATCCTAAATTTCCTTTAGAAATTACTTTGTGCCTTTGACTACAGTTACTAGACAGAACACACTTCCGAAGAGATCCCTCTCCCTCTCACAAATACACAGCAACACATCTGGGTTTTGTTGTTGTCGCTATTGTTTGTTCAACTTACAGGCGCTCCTGAGAAAGTGTCAAGAGAAGAGCAACAACCAGGATAAACACCAGGGAATGGCTTCTCTGTCAAAAACAATGGAGTCTGGGAAAAAAAAAAAGGTGACTTGAAGGGGATCTGGCAAAGGTTTTTTCACAAATACATATACCATAGCAAGGACAGTCAAGAATTTGACCCTTTACCATCTCTTCTAGTTTAAAAACCAAGGGCCGTCAACCAAAACTGGCCAGATCCAGATTTACAACAAGTGAGGCAGTTTTTGCAGCTGCACACAGCAGACCTGTGGATGCCCTTGCCAAAGGACACTGTGGGTATGGAAAAAGTTTACATGGGTCAAAATGTGAGCGGGACGAGCACATGAAAGAGGGCTCCTAAACAGGTAAATCACACCAGGTTCATAAGGCTCCCAAAACAAGCTGCAACTGCATAGCTGCCTGCCTACAGCTTTTTGAGGGATGACACTGAGCAAGGTGCAGGATTTACTCTGAAGTGGTACAGCTGTCCTCGTGCCACTTCACGACCCATGTCATTCCAGACTATACTCTGCAGCAACGTGGGTCACATCTGCTCTGCTGACTATGCCTTGGTTATGCTACAACAGATGTTAAAAAACCTACCATCTTGGCTTCTTCTCTAAAAGCATGACTATTTCTGCTCTGAACACCTGAATGGGTTCCCTCAAAACATCCTTAGAACTGACAGGGGAGCTTGCGCCCCTATGCAGGGAAGGGAAGGGCAGCATGCATAAATCCTACTTGGCTATGACAAATCAGCATCTGTGGCAGACCACAGGACCTGGCAGAAAGTCCCCAGTAAGGCAGACAATTCAGACACAAGTGCTAAAGGGCTAAAGCTTCTAATTCCAAGCTTGAGGGATGCTCCGGGCAAGCTCAGCCCAAGAGCAGGTGCAAGTGCACCACAGGCTGTGGCCACTGCTGCTCTCCTGCAGGTCCTGGGGGGCAGGGGATCTGCAGGAGCCCAGGCTGATCACCCGGCCAGCCCCTGCGCTCCAATGCGCGGGACGGTGCCATCTGAGGCGAGGCAAGTGCCAGCAGACTTCCTCCTGCTGTTCCCCGTGTCCTGCTGCCCAGGAGCTGCAGGCTGTGGCATCGCCCCTCCTCAGTGTTCCCACTCCCCTGCCCCAAAGCAGGAGCCCTGCACCCTGCACAGGTGTCCTAGTTTGGACAAATTTGGAGGAGAATACCCTCTGATAGAAG